>JANAVB010000398.1:2706011-3114088 GCA_029216955.1 Iris pallida | reverse complement strand
ATATATATATATATATATATAGAACAGAAATCTAATATATATATATATATTATATATATATAGATATATATATTATAATATATATATATATATATATAACTATTTAGCCTGTAATTTACGAATATTATACATATATTATACTTTAATATATGTACATTTACTTGTCATATTTATGTGACTGCTATGTATGATTTCACATAGTTAAAATATTAATATTTATTATGTATTTTTACGTTTTTGTATTTTTGTGTATTTTAATTACTGCAACCATTTGGTGTCCAAGCCTAGCATGGATTTTTGGGCCCAAATGTGTTTTCACACATTCAAAACCTGTACAAGTCATATTGGACTTGATTCATGGCCTTGGGTCCTGTATTTGAACTTTGGTTCAAATTATGTACATGGACAAAATACGCAGATAAATAAATAAATTAATTTCAGTTTGTGTACCATGCTGTTTTTAAATTTCTAAAAATACTTTAATTGCTGTTAAAATTCTGGAAAAATAGTATTTAGATACTATGTTAATTTAGCTAATTTAGTATAATTTTTACAGTATTTAATTTACAGTTTTGCCACTATTTTGGCATATGAAACCAGAACTCATTTTCTGTGTACTTAGGAAAACTGATTTTTATAAAATACTTGTACTGGTTAGTAAATTCCAAAAAAATTATAATAAATTTCTATAATTAACAAGGATCATTTTGGTACTTTATTTTATGTAAAATTAAACTTTTTGTCTATCTCAAAAATTGTTGGAACACAATGTTCATTTGATTTATTTATTGAATAATTACGACTTGCAACTTTTATGTTATTTTGAGTTACAGCCGTATTGAACCTCACCCCTCGCTAGTGTAAAGACCCTAGTATGTTAACTATAGTATTGTGTCACCCCACATTGGTCTCCTATGCTAAAGTCGTCATTTTGGCTAGGTGCCCAGTCACAAGTCGTGTTGCACCAATTAGTGTCTTAGTGTAAAAAATAAGTTTATGTATTTATTTCTACAGTGACGAGTTACCAGACATCTATAGCACTTTTATCGCAGCTTGCTTTGCTAGAGGCAAGTACTTTCTACGAACTTTACATACTGCTATAACAATAAACTGCGATTTACCAACCATGTTAAATGCTGATCCTTGGGGCAGCAAGTTAGAACTTTACATGTTGTATTACTTTCAGTCTCTGCTATGTTTAGGATACTTTTCATATCTCTCACATGCTTAAATAACGGGTTAAGGGAAAACTGCTAGTAGTGTACGTGATCATGACCCCCTTCTCCGTATGTATTTACCGAGCACCGTTACATTCTATATGTATCTGTGTCGTATATCTGGTCCCGCGTTTATGTATGGATGTACACCGATGCCGTTAAGTGTACGTATGTACACTTCAGAAAATTGATATGTACCACTGTACATCCTGATTACCTATTGACTGATCACTCACCTACTACAGTTTTAAACTTTAAAACAATAAATTATTGCCATGTAACAAAAACTGAATAAACATGATATGTCATTTCTTTTCATCACATGATCAGTATTATATGTTTGTTAGATTCAGTACTTGCTCCCGTCCTGACAAGATAACGTTGTAAGTATTCTTACTGAGGAGGAGTTGCTCTGTGACTCATATTATGGAGATACTGCCGAGGACCAGGCTTTGTCTTACGAGGATGTTCCTGCGGGGAAACTCGTCTAGTATGCGTAGTTGCTTGGGATACTTAGTGTAGTCATGTATTAGACTACGTGTTTTGTAACTGGACATGTATCCAGTTTTACATTTCAGACTTGTACTTGGACTTATTACTATATGAGACGACTTTTGTGTTTGGAGCATTTATGACTTTTATTCACTTATAGAACTGTTAGCACATTTAGTTTTATCATGTTATCTTTAGAACAGCTTACTACGTTTTATCTCAAGCGTAGGCTGGACATGACTCGGCCCGGCCCAACAATTTGGGTAGCGGGTCGTGACATAAATTAAGAACAGACTAATAGTAACAAAGGAAAGCAATAGTAATGTATATATATATTTTTTTCACAGCAAGCAAATTTGTGGCATATATTTTCGTACAAATATTTATACCATTAACTAATTATTTAATCAACTCTTAAATTGTTGGAAATTATTCCAAAAATCTGTAAACAAAATAAAATAAAGTAAATGTTACCAGCCTCCGGAAAAGTCGTCCACGAAGCACTGTCATAAGAGTTGATTCGGATCTATGTGCAGACTTGTTCCGAATGCTCCTAGTGGTAAAACTTCCGCTCTACCGGTATCTCCTCGTCGCATACAACTCGAAAAGAGTGACCTTGAACTTAGCTTTGCCCAGAACGAAAAAATTGGAAGAACAGAATTTGAAGTTGGAGGTGACGAGTAAAAAGAAAGAGAGAGAGAGACTTTGTAGGAAAATCACTAAAAGTCAAGAGTGTATATTCCAAGAGGAATGGAGTGGTATATATATACTGATAAAGTAACCAAAAAATAGCATGTTCATCCAACATAAGGGGATATAAGAATTCTCCAACGTTTATGCATAGGAATAGGAGTGAGACTTGGTTTTTTGGTACCAAGTCCAACAATTCTGGCATCGACTCTCCCGACCACAATCACCTTCCCACTTCTTTGCTGCCGACGAACCCCCATCCCTCCATCTACCCTACTCGTTGCAATCCTTCATCCCGAGCCTATATAAGGAAGTTTCATTGTGAGGATAGGAGAGAGGATCACGATATTATGGAAATATAAAGAATCAAAAATTAAAAAATCAGGATCCAAACTTTTCAATTAGACATGTCATAGCTTAAACTCTAAGCTAGTATACAATAAAGAATCTAAACGCTAATTAGCCCAAATAAAAATAGTTCATAGATTATAAATTTAAAATTCATGGTAACAAGTTATAAATTGTAAAAGTGTATGTAGTTCATACTAGTTTTTGAGAAGTAGTGCAAAAAATTAATTTGTAAGAGAAATAAGCGATTTTGGTAGAGTGGAGCAGTAATAAAATCGCTAGTGACTAATGAGCATGCACATGTAACTCAGCATTCAAGTGACAACCAAAATAAATTAACTGCTCAACTTAACTATCCATGGTAAGCTATTTTCAAAAATTGCTTTTGCTAAGCTACTGCAACAATCCCAAACCCAAGACCTTACTAATTAACGAAACAACAATGAATTGAACGCGTTAACAAAAATGGATTATACTCAAATCAAACAATCGAGTTGTTCCTAAAGTTAAAAAAAAATCTCCAAATTGAAGCACACATCTCGTGTACAACTTGTTTATTTGCACAAATAGATCTAAAAAGAGAGCTTTTTGCTAGGGAGGGAGACAACAAACATAATAATTAGTACAAATTTTATTTATTTAGTAAGAACCCCCAGGAGGGAGACCACAAACATAATAACTAGCAGGAAAGTTTCTTGGTTTGTCAAGAACCCTAAAAGGGAGACCACAAACATAATCAGTATACAAATTATGATTACTACAAACGTCTTAATTTTGCTTATATATGGGTACCAAAATTGTTTCTTTTTTCTAAACAATTTCTGAAAAGATGAAAACTTGTAAAACTCCAAAAACAAAATAAGAAAGAAATGTTAGGAACAGTCAATATTTGTTCACCCACCAAAACTAAAGTAGATGTCCACCATTCCACTCATGGCTTGACAAGTGTCAAACTAGGGGGTCAAAATCAGTTTGGATGTTCACAAACTACTTCTAATATGGTTTTAGGTTGATAAGAATGACAGACGTCAAGCCACGAGTGGAATGGTGAGTATCCACCCTAGCTAGTTTGGTGGGTGAACAAAAATGAACTTGATTACGCATTATATATGTGATAAGCTTTTAAGTCTTATCTCCAATGGAAGGTTTCAATCTTTTCTATTTCTATGGTAGAATATTTTTAAGAAAAATTTATCCCAACAGTGATTTCTGTCAAAATTTCCATCCTACCTGATGATATTTTGATGACTGTGGGATATGATAACCTGTGTTAATAAGGTAGGGATGGGGGGTACAAAAAAAAAGTTTGAGATCTTTGCACTATGCTATCTTCAAATCTTCTCCGTTACATATACCCGTTAAACAGGGGAAAAAACTATATTTTACACATCTAGCTGTGTATTATTTTCTTAAAATCATTGCACAATTGCACACTTTGTCAATAATTTGAGAATATCTGTAAATTTTCTTTCGACTATGCGAACAAGATAATGTCGTTAACAAGTTCAAACATTTGACAACCAGAACACAAGTAGATGTATACTAACTGAAAATTGTGAAAAAAAAATGAGAACGTGACATTCACTAATGAGAGGTGCCTTCATAGATTTCATACAAATGAGTGAGCAGCAGCAGCAGGACTGCACAGAGGAGACATAAGACTTTGTTGTTGCTAGCAATTTCGAGCAATTATATATATTTTTTCTTTTGCAAAATATAAAATGTGGATGAGGGACAAAATGCAATAAACTAAAAAATATGTGCAAATGTTGCTATTATGCCAACGAGGACTCGGCATTCCTAGGATGACTATTTTGCCCTCATTTAAAAAAAAAATGGTTCTAGAGATGGATGAATAAACAACGAGCGCGGGTGTCTTTAAATTCTTACCATTTAATGAAAATAATAATGACAAATAATCAAAATAATGTTGGGGGGGAAAAGAAATCAAACACAAACAAGAGCATTGATGGAGGGTGATGATGGCAAATGGGGGAAGGAAGGAAGATCAAGCGGAAGCATGATTGCGAATCTTGGGCCGAAAAAAAATTCACCATCATCATCATGGCTCAATGGGCTCTTCTTAATTAAGATTTTTCATTTCCCAAAATGCCCCCCTTACTAGAAGGTGAGAAGAAAAATCTCTCTCGACTCGTCACTATATATATGAGTCTCACCCCACCACCCAAAAGCCATCCAAACCCCTCTCAATACACTATACTTCATTCAACGTCTCCTCTCCTCCCTCTATATATTTTTTTTCAATATTTTCTGTCTCTCAAATATATCTATCCATCTAGTAGAGATAGAGCTTGCTTTTGAAGGAAAACTAATCAACAACAGCCCAAAAGGTGATTTGCTTTCAAAAGAGAAGAAAACGTTCTTTGTGTTCATGTCTCCTTGCCTTCCTCTTCTAGGAACTGTAGTAGTAGTTTTTAGTTGCTTGCTTGCTTGCTTCTCTTTCTTCATTAAGGGTCTGCTTGGTAACGGTGTTTTCACCAGTTTTGGAGTGTTTTTGAACCGATCGTTTATGAAAATTTCTGTTTGTTAATTTTTTTAGGGCACCGGTTTTGGTCGGCTCAAAAATCTCCCAAAACCGGTATAATGTATTTTTGGATGGCTTTATAAACACCACAAATCGGTGGATTTTGAGCGGCTCTATTTTTTTTTATTCCATTTATATCCTCAAAAATATATGTAATTATAACTACTGATACCCTTTCCTATTTAATTTATTCGTGTAAAAAAATTTCAGAACCGCTCGTTAGTGAATTACCAAGCATGAATTGGACTGGTTTAAAAGTCGCTACTTAAAAACCATAAAAAATCGGACCCCTCGTAACCGTTCATAACCGGTACTCTAAAAACATCTCATAACCGCTACCCTTACAATTGCCAAGCAGACCCTAAATCTCCAGTTTATGGTTATAAAGTTTGGTCAAGATGCATGCCATGCGTCTCCAGTTTTTAGATCGAGTTAAGTAAAGCTAGGAGGGGAGAGGGTTTGTTCATACCAAGTCGCAACTAATTCTGTTCTACTCTTTATCTATCTCTACTTCTTTGTACACAACTCATTCTTGGTGTTATTATTTTCTCAGCAGTGATCAAGGAAGGAAGAGACATGGAGAGGATGAACTCGAAGCTGTACCTGCAGAACTGCTACATAATGAAGGAGAACGAGAGGCTGAGGAAGAAGGCGCAGCTCCTGGACCAGGAGAACCAGGCACTCCTCTCCGAGCTCAGGCAGAAGCTCGCCAAATCCAAAGTCTCCGACCTCAACTCCAGCACCAAGCCCAACAATGGAACCAACTCTTGATTCATCATCATCTTGTCTGTTTGTCAAACAAAAGTTACTGCACTTCCTCTTACTCTTTTTGGAATGCACGTCTCTCTGATAATATATAGCAGTAAGAAGTACAACCTATGTAGTTGGATATATATATATATATATATATATATATATATATATATATATATATATATATATATATATAGTAAGGCCTGGTTAGGTTCAAGTCAAGGAAAGGAAATCAATTGTTTGCATTTTAATTTCCTTAAAAAATTATAATTTTTATCAAATTCTTTTCGGGGCTGCTATTTGGCCCGCGGGCGGGCCAGCCCGTCCGCCACGTGGCCCTCCCCCATTGGCCGGTCAACGGCGTGGGCCCCATGCTAACAGGGAGGGCCAATGGGGGAGTGCCACGCAGGCGGACGGGCTGGCCCGCCTGCGGGCAACAAAGCATTTCCGAATTCTTTTTCCGGTGTTTGAAATGTGGTCCAACAGTTATGTCAAAGTCTTTGAGAATTACGGTACTCAGCAGATGTTATTAATTCAACAGTAAAATAAGAACGAACGTTAATAGTATGTTTTCTTATCTTTGACAAACATGAAAATTGAGCAATAAAACACATGGTTATACTCTCTACAAGCTAAAAATCCACATTAAGCTTTCCATCGTAGAGAGACATACATCGACCCGTGCTACAGTCATTTTACGATTTTCTTTAAAATATAGAAAACCGTAAAATGTATGAAGCACGTATCGATATGTCTCTCTACTAAACAATCGAAATTAACAATTAAACAACGTTAGTGCCCAATATAAACATGTCACAATTAACAATTAAACAAACAATGTTAGTACCCAATATAAATATGTCGAAATTAATAATTAAACAATGTTAGTACCCAATATAAACATGTCTCTCTACTAAAAGCAAGTTGTTCTAGCATGCAATTCTAGTGGTTAGGATTGCTATACTGTAACAAGTTTTCACAGTTCTTCCAAAAGAAGTGATTATGATACGAGATGAATAAGAAGGTCCATGTAAATGAGAAGAATAGGATTCGCGATTGCCACGATTACTGCAATTAAATTTATTGATCCGAATGAACATCTGGATGCTGCTAGTCCAGACATAAATCTAATTCGTGTGTTCTTAGTTCTAACCAGGCTCATCGGCGGCATTAGCTTAAGCTCTGGCTAATTGCTGTTACTAGACCCAAAGGTAGGGGTGAGCATTCGGTTTATTCGGTTTAAACCGAACCGAATAATCCAAAATCGAATTGGACCGAAACCGAATAAGCAAAACCGAAACCGAACCGAATTAAATCGGTTCGGTTTTCGGTTTATTCGATTTATTTTTATTTTTATTTTTTTGAGCTTTTTTTTGTTAATATATATAGTAACTAAATATACATAGACATATTTAGTATATACCTATATATATTAATACTTATATATATAGTATATGCGCGCGCACGCAGCGCTAGGGGTGAGCATCGGTTCGGTTCGGTTTAACCCGAACCGGGTATAGTTAAACCGACATGGAACCGAACCGTCCCAATTAGAAACCGGACCGAACCGAACTGGATCAGAACCGAACATGAACCGAACCGAACTGGTTCGGTTCGGTTGGTCGGTTTTTTCGGTTTATGGGCCTGGGTCGGCCTGCTATAATTTTTTAGGTTTATGGGCCTGGGCCGGCCTAAAAAATACAGTTCCAAACAGACTTCAGTTCCAAAAATATAGAGAATACAATTACAAAATATAGAGAACACAGAAGACCAATTTATATATACAGACTTCACTTCAGTTCCAAAAATACAGTTCCAAACTCCTATACAGTAAGACCAAATATAGTTACACCACAGTTCCAAACTCCTGTATAGTTACACCAAATATACAGTTCCAAGCTCCTGTAACCAATTATACAGTTCCAAACTCCTGTCCTGTATAGTTACACTATCAATTATACAAAGGAATAATGCAAAACCAAATATAGTTATACAAAGGAATAATGCTTGAGCAATTTTGGGAGTCAAAGAGCTCCTATAAGCATCAAGGACACGACCACCCGTACTAAAAGCCGACTCGGAAGCTACGGTAGATATGGGAACGGCCAAGATATCTAAAAAACTATTAAAATCTATCCAAAACGTTGCCCGTTTTTTGTTAGATTTTCTAGTCACCCGAAGACTCGGATTAGAATTGGAGATTGGCTCATTAGTGGCCTGAGAACTAACTGGTGGCTGAGGTGGATCAACTTCGTGCGACATCTAAAAAATAAACTATGCTATCAAAATAGGAACTACAAATATGAAATTGGCAGCAAAAATGTAGAAATACGCACATTGCACGAATATGAAGTTGTTGCCATTGATGGAAGCTACCTAACAAACATCACATAATTAAATTATAACCTGTCTAACCTTTACCTAACCCTAACAGTTGTGATTTTAAGAAGAGTTGCAAACTTCAACGTCTAGACAAACACTGCAAACTGAAACTGCAAGTGCAAGCTAAAATTATACTGTAAACTTATTGTCCCTGTGCACTAATTAACTATCCTGACATGTCCCTGTGCACTAAACCCAGTAACAAATTGTGAAACTGATTTATGAAACTGCTAAAATTATAAAACACATGCAAAGTGCAAAGTGATTTATAAAACACATATTATTAAACTGCTAACAATGCCAAGTGCAAACTGATAAAATTATAGTGCACACAATTATAAACTTGCAAACTTGTAAACTGCTAACAATGAAAAGTCCAACACATGCAAACTGCTAACAATCCAAACTCCAAAGTGCAAACTGATAAAATTATAGTGCACACAATGCAAAGTGCAAACTGATAAAATTATAGTGCACACAATGCACATTGCTTTCTTTTTCCCTTTTTTTTTGCATTGGCAAATTTTGTCAGCGAACTTAGCAAGCAACCCTGCAACTTTTCCATATTAAAGACTCGGATTCAAGTTCGAGAGACTGGTAAGGAAAATAAATAGCTTACAGTGAGTGAGTTCGACTTCGAGAGACTGGTTATAAATAACCAATATTTCAGAAAGCACAGCAAGTGAGCAAGACATCAAGTGAGCACTTTTTCTGAACAAGCCATGAGCCATGAAAAGAAATCTAGGTTAGATCTGTAAAAAATTAGGGGAAAAATTTACTGTAAAAAATTAAAAACGAGAGACAAAGTATTATTTTACCAGATCTAGGTCAGATCTGTGACGAACGGCTCCCTTTGAGAGATCTAGGTTAGATCTGAAAGATCTAGGTCCGATCTTTACAGATCTAGGTCCGATCTTTAGAGATCTAGGTCAGATGTAGACGAGAGAGCTGGTGGTTGACCAGTAGAGAGAGAGTGGCAGCGGCGAGCCGGCGACGAGAGCCTTGACGAGAGCAGGAGAGAGAGAGAGAGAGACTCAGAGAGGGTTCTTCTCTCTCGACGAGAGCAGAGCAGGAGAGAGAAAGAGAGGCTCAGCCCGTCAGCCGCTCAAAGCCTCGAAGAGGCCAGACCCTTCTCGAACAGAAAGTGGAAACGAAGCGGTGGTGGATGAGAAAATGAGGGGAGAGAGAAAGACTCAACACTTTTATACGAAGGATTTTTTGTAAGGGTATTTTAGTAATTTAATAATTAATAAATATTAATAAATCGGTTTTCGGTTCGGGAACCGTTTTCCAGACCCGTAACCCGAACCGATAAACCGTTGTTTCCTTATAGGAACACCGACCCCCGACCCGTTTGCCATAAAACCGACCCGATTGCTCTAAACGGGTCGGTTCGGTTCGGGTTCGGTGGAAAAACCGAAATATGCTCACTCCTACGCAGCGCGCGCGCGCGCGCACACACACACACACACACACACACACACACACACACACATATATATATATATATATATATATATATATATATATATATATATATATATATATATATAATTTTTTTATTCGGTTTTCGGTTTTGGACCGAAACCCAAAACCGAACCGAATAAGAAAATTTAGTATTTCAAAACCGAAACCGAACCGAATTTTTTTAAAACCGAACCAAATCTCTTATTCGATTCGGTTCGGTTCGATTTTCGGTCCAAAACCGAATAATGCTCATCCCTACCCAAAGGCAGCGTTTAAGCACCGACCAAAGGTTACATAACTTTCTTGACTAATCTCATGTGGTAGCATAAAAGTTGCACCCACCCAATTAAAGGAGCTGGAGATGATCAAGGGACAGATGGGCTTGTTGAGTCACTTGGACTGTTACCAAGGACCCCCAAACACAGTAGACCACCACCCTAATCCCTACAAAAAGGAATAACAGAGCTCTCAGATCCCAAAGCTATCCTAGATATGATATACAACTTTCCACATGGATCCTGACTCCTGTCCTACAAAGAGGAAGGGAAACCCTTTTTTCTGGGTATGCCGAGTTTAAAGAGGCTAATGACGAAAGATGATGAATGAAGGACACATGTCATAGATTCTGTACTGTATGAAGTCAATGTGTTAATTAACTATGCCTATGGGGAAGAGAGGGAAACTTTGATGCAGCTGGCTGTATCAAAGTTTTGCTACAGCCGGTGCATGACAAATGGGCCAAACTTTGATACAGCCGGCTGCATCAAAGTTTTTTTTTTCCTGGGGAAGATTAGATAGAGTACAAATACATGGAAGATCCAGGAGAGTGAGAGAGAGAGAGGTAGCATAGAGACATCACACATGGTTAGCTAGCCTATAC
Source organism: Iris pallida (assembly GCA_029216955.1). Lineage (NCBI taxonomy): Eukaryota > Viridiplantae > Streptophyta > Magnoliopsida > Asparagales > Iridaceae > Iris > Iris pallida. Next base: position 3,103,314 of record JANAVB010000398.1, on the reverse strand, counting down.
CAAGATAACACCATGATCCGATAACTCAAGTCCTGGATTCCCGTCAAAGATCCACTCGAGCCTGTTTGCAATGACTATATATCATTAAAAAAAAAGATGAAAATATTTTCCAATCCTTAACAAACTATTTTACTATGTCCACAACTGAATCACTAGAATATAATGTTGATAAAGATTATACAGTAACAACTCGTGCCAGCTTCGATTCTATACTCCCTAACAGCAAAACCACAACATTGTTAGAATGACCGATGGCATGGTAATGCTTGAAGCCAAAAGATCATGACGCGCAAACTCGAGTATTGAAAATAACTACAGTTGTTATAAGAGCACATGAGGAGGAGGAGAAGGAGGTCAACCAGCATGCATGTCCAGACTAGCATTGATAAAGGCAGCCACATGGAAGGTTCAAGATTGAGTAAAGACTTTGGCCTTTCATGGAATGATTCATGGTCCCTCAGAACAGAGATGCACATCAAAATGGTGGGCATCAGGTGCATGGTGCCAATTACCAAGCTTACCATACAAGCCCACTGTGAGACCCCAGATTATATTACCAGAGATGACAAAGTACTAACAGATTAAGGCCTCGTTTGGTACGTACACTGTAATGTAAGCGTAATAACAATGTAATCAAATAAAAAAAAATTATTTGATTACATTGCGATTACGATTACATTATAGTGAACCAAACGGGGTCTAAGGGTGTAACAAGAGAGAATAATCAATAATGCAGAAATTCGCAACACTGCAACATACAGTCAATTCACGAGATTGTTGGAATAAAAAAAAGGCTTAATTGCACTTTGCTACCCTCAACTATTCCGCCTTTTCAACTTGATACCATAAACTTTTTTTCGTAACAAATTGGTACCTCAACTATTATTTTTTTTCAACTTGATACCTAATTTTTCAAAAATTTCGAAAATGCCCTTCCCTCTTCCTTCCCTCCACCCCCTTCCCCACTCCGGCCACCCCCCCTGCTAGCTCTGGCCGCCCCACCCCCCCCCCCCCTGCTAGCTCCGCCCCCCTCCCGCCCCCCACCCCCCCCCCCCTGCTACCTTCGGCCACCCCCTGCCCCGCCTCCCGCCCCGCCCTCCCTCCCCAGCCCCCCTCCTCCCGTGCTGCCGCGGCCTAGGGGAGAGGCGGGGGCGGGCGGGCGGCCGGAGTGAGCAGGGAGGGGGGGGGGGGGGGTGGGGGGCGGGGGGGGGGGAGGGGGGAGGGGGGGCGGAGCTAGCGGGGGGGGGGGGGGGGCGGCCGGAGTGAGCAGGGGGGGCGGCCGGAGCGTGCAGGGGGGGAGGGTTAGGGGTAGGGGTAGGGGCATTTTAGTCCAAAATAACATCTGGGTACCAAATTGTTACAAAAAATAGTTTAGGGTACAAAGTTGAAAAATGGTAATAGTTGAGGGTAGCAAAGTGCAATTAAGCCTAAAAAATAAATAAGCTGTCAAAGTATTGAAACATAGTCAATGTTCTATACGATCTCAAGAGAGTAAGAATTAGTGTTCTAACAAAAAAAAAAGTAGTCCAAGTATTGGAACATAGTCGATGTTATATATGATCTCGAGAGAAGTAACAATCATATAGGAACCTGCAAACAGAGTTTGGTTAGCAGAACAATCGAAGTCTATTCACATTTAGAAGTTGAAGCAAGTTAGGACAATATAGCAAAATCAAAGTTAAAGAATCATATCAGTGTCAGGAACCTACCAACAGAGTTTGGTTAGCAGGAGACCACTCAAAGTCTATACACATTTAGAAGTTGAAGCAAGTTAGACAATGTAGCAAAATCAAAGTTATGACAGTTCCCACTGTATAAAGATCACCTTCAAATGGCAGCCAACCGTACTTCTCAAGCTATAAATGTAATTACATAATTACAGTTCATCTTGTAAGTAGGCAAAGCTTCCTAATCTGAACAGTTGACAGACTGTGATCAATTTTCATCAATGGTGCTATAATTGCTATTACATCCAAGGAAAAAAAAAAACTGAATATATGATCTAGTTGTGCATGTACAGAAGAAATTGTGGATCTCCACAAGGTTTTGTTAAGTTCTGCTATTAACTGCAAACAATAAACTCTTTATATGCACAAATGATGATCTACCTCTCACACTGTGTGTACGTGTGAGCCATGTGCACTTGCATGCCACATAGGGGGGAGGATGGTACTAACTACAAAATAATACACAACTTTTGGGGGATACGTTTTTTAGAGAAGGAAGTGCGGATAATTTCATGACTTATTAATGGTGGAGCTAAAATCACGAATTCACTGATTATACATATTTGCTTCAATACATGCAGCTAGAATGCACAATCCTAGCAGCCAACATAGCCTGCTCGAACCTTGTCACTGTATATTGCTTCGATACATGCAAGCTAGAATGCACAATCCTAGCAGCCGACAAAGCCTGCTCGAACCTTGTCACTATATACCAAGTTGTTCACCGACTCTTTCTCAAAAAAGTACACCATGTCAAATAAGTTCATAACTTCATACCTTCTGTTGAGAACTAATAAGGGACTTTAGTCCCACATTAAAAAGTGTAGTATGAAGAGGAACTAGACTTCCTACAAATAGTGGAGTAACCAATCAATAAAACACAACAATTATTCTCTACATGGTATCAGAGCCATAACCACCAAAAAAAAAAAAAAAAATTCTCCCCCCCCTTTCCCCACCGGCAGTACCCCCCCTTCCCCCCCCCCCCCCCCCCACGGCAGCCCCCCCCCTCCCACCCCCCCCCGCCGACGCCCCACCCGGCAGTCCCCCCCCCCCTCCTTTTTTTTTTTCGAAAAAAAACCCTAATTTTGGAGAGAGATTATGTGGGTAGTTTTTCGACGACGGATGGCTGTCAAATGCTTTATTTGCACTTTCTGTTCCTAGATTACGCCCTCCGGAATTACAAATGCTTTATTTGTTTTCCGTTCTCGATCTGCAAATTATGATCTACATGCGCGCGCCGGTGTTGGCCACGTTGAACGCGCAGTCGTACGGTCTCCGTTGAAGACTTTACATACCGACGCCGACGACGCCGACGAAGACGACGACAAAGACGAAGCCGACGTAGACGACGACGACGAATCACCGTTGAAGACGCCATGGATTCGATCAGTGGTAAACTGACAGCAGATGAGATGAAGGCCTTGGTTAATGATATTTTATCAAAGAGATTAACCGAGGCGACCCCACGTGTGATCCATACTGATGTGGATCCGTCACCCTACAAAATGGAAAGACTGGACAAGTTGGAGACGAAGTTGGAAGGCACGTCCAATTACTTGAAATGGCCACGGCAGACCATGCGGACGCTGAAGGGACGTGGCTTGGTTGGCTACGTCAATGGCCAAACCAAGGCGCCAGATGATCCCTCCTCAAAGTTTGCTGTTTGGGAAATTGTCAACAATGTTGTGGCTGGATGGTTGACCGCCTCATTGACCGACCAGGTGTCTGACAATGTAGAGGCGATGGAGGCTGCTACTGATATATGGCGGACTTTGAAGGATATGTACTCTGGCTCGGACAATCTTATGCGGGTCTTCCAACTGCAGGATGAACTTGATAGGGTGGCCCAGGACGACCGCACCATCTCTGCGTATGCAGCACTGTTGAAGAAGTTATGGTCTGATCTGGATCACTATGATCCTCTTGGGATGGAAGATGCCCAAGTCGAACCCGCATTTGCGAAACATTTCCAAAAGTTCTTGGATTATATTTCGCGTCAACGGATGATGAAGTTTTTGAAGGGTCTTAACCCTGTATTTGAGAATAGAAGGAATGTACTCCTGGCACAGCTCATGCTTCCCACCTTAGAAGAAGCCATAGCTGCCATGGCACAAGAAGAGGCTCGCTTGAAGTTGATGCCCAACAAGGGCTCTTTCCAGGGGGAGCAAGCCACTGTTGAAAAGTCTGCCCTTGCCGCCTTCAATCAGCCTCCCTCTGTGGCCGGTGTTTGCCACAACTGTGGTGACTCAGGGCATTACATCAGATTTTGTCCCAAACCCCTGCACAGTCAGTCGAGTGATCGTGGACGGGGTCGCGGAGGACGTCGTGGTGGTAGAGACGGTTATGCTGGTAGACGGAGAAATTATTCTGGAGGACACAAAGCTAATCTGGCGGAGGAAGGGGGTGACCATCAACTGGCTGAGTTAACCCCTCTTGAGAAGGAGTTCCTCGCGAAGTTACGCGGCACGAAGCTGGGTTCGGACGACAGTAATGGAACGTCATCTACCTCGGGGGACCACATCACTTGCTTTGCCCAAAACGGCACAGGTATACCTGCACGTGCTCTTGCAGCAGCTGTCCACCAACCCGGTTGGATTATGGACTATGGGGCATCTCGCCATGTCACGGGATTCCGCGGTGAGTTCCAGGACTATACTTACTTACCGACGTCGGAGAGCATTCAGACTGCTGATGGTAACTCCAGTCCTGTCATGGGTAAAGGCACTGTCGCATGCACCCCTTCTCTCACTCTCACCAATGTCTTACATGCTCCGTCTTTTTCTGTCAATCTTCTTTCTATTAGTGCCATTATCCTTGATCTTAACTGTACTGTTTCCTTTGACATTCCTACGGTGACTTTTCAGGAGAAGGGGACAGGACGACGACTAGGGACTGGCACATGGCATAAGGGACTGTGGTACTTGGACAGGACTGGACTGGACAAAGCTTTGACATCTCTGGTAGCAGACACACCACCAGAAGATTCACGGCGCAGTGTCGAAGATGACTTGCTACTCCACCACCGACGTATCGGTCATTCTTCTTTTAAAATTATTAGTCGAATGTATCCGTCCTTATACCAAAGGGCTAATAAAGAGAAGTTATTTTGTCATGCTTGTGAGTTGGGTAAACATACCAGAAGCACGTATGTGAGTTCAGGTAGTAGGAGTTCGGCTGCTTTTGATATGATACATTCAGACGTATGGGGCCCTTGTCCTACAACCGGTATTAACGGTTTTCGATGGTTCGTCACTTTTATTGATTGTTATACTCGCGTGACATGGGTGTACCTTATGAAGAATAAAAGTGACGTCTTTGAGGCGTTTCGAGACTTTCATCGCCGGGTAGAAACTCAATATGACACTAAAATTAAGTGCTTACGGTCTGACAATGGGACGGAGTATACAAATAGGAAGGTTGCTGAGAATTTATCCACTCATGGCATACTACACCAAACTTCTTGTGCCTATACACCGGCACAAAATGGTGTGGCCGAACGGAAGAACAGACACCTGCTGGAGGTCGCACGGACGATGATGCTGGCTATGAATGTTCTGAAACACTTATGGGGGCAGGCGGTGTTAACGGCATCTTATCTCATCAACCGAATGCCATCTCAGGTATTGGACTGGAAGACACCGCTAGAGATGCTTACTGGTGCAACCACGTACACCGTTCCACCGAAAGTATTTGGGTGTGTATGTTTTGTCCAAGATAATAGGCCAGGAGTTGGCAAACTGGATCCTAAAGCGGTTAAATGTGTCTTTGTCGGATACATGGCAACTCAGAAGGAATACGCATGTTGGAGCCCAGTTGAGCGAAAAATATTTGTAAGCATGGACGTTACATTCAGAGAACTGGAACCATATTATGGTTCGGATGACGGTTCGACGTTTGGTAACACACCTAACATAGAGGGTGTTAGATGTGAGGGGGAGAAATTAAGTCCATCTGTGGTAGTCGGATCGGTCCCATGTCCGGTCGTAGAAAACTGGACGAAAGGGGGAGAAAGCAGTGACTCCGATACAGAAGATGAAGAAGATACATATGTTAAACAGGGGGAGCAGCAGACAATGGAAAAGGAGCTCCAAGTCTACAGAAGGAGACAGCAGAAGTCCAGTACTATGCCTGTACCGTGCCCTGTGCCTACTGTACCAAGTCCCTCGTCTACTCCTGCTCCAACTTTTGAAGATGTTGCCCCCGCACTGAATCAATCTGATTCTGATGCGGATCTCTCTGACTCTGATGGTATGATCTCTCCACCACCTATTGCTCCCTTAAGGAGATCTTCTCGCATCAATGCGGGTAAGGCTCCTAGTCGTTTTGATGATTATGAATATGATATTGCCAACTACCTGTCTTATTCTAACATTTCTTCGAATTATCGAGCCTTCATTGCATCATTAGACTCTACTTCGTTGTCCAAGTGTTGGCAGGAAGCAAAGAAAGATCCAAGGTGGAAAGCTGCAATGATGGAAGAACTTGGGGCACTGGAAAAAAATAAGACGTGGGAGCTGGTTCCATTACCCAAAGGGAAGAAAACCGTGGGATGCAAATGGGTGTACACAGTAAAGGAGACGTCAGAAGGAAAGGTGGAACGATACAAGACGAGGTTGGTTGCAAAAGGATACACACAATCATATGGCATCGACTATGATGAGACGTTTGCTCCAGTGGCAAAAATGAGCACCGTAAGAACTCTGGTATCCATTGCAGCAAACTATGGGTGAAAGCTATACCAGTTAGATGTGAAGAATGCCTTTCTCCATAGGGACCTACAAGAAGAAGTGTACATGGAACTCCCGCTAGGGTGCTACGCTACAGAATCAGACGGAAGAACGTCGCATGGAAAAGTGTGCAAACTAAAGAAGTCGCTATATGGACTCAAGCAATCTCCTCGAGCCTGGTTTGACAGATTCAGAAAGGCTGTTACAGGCATGGGATACCATCAAGCAAATGCAGATCATACGGTCTTTCTTCAGCATGCAAGAGGCCACATCACTATACTTGCTGTATACGTGGATGATATAGTAATCACAGGTAATGATGAAGTCGAGATCGCTAAGCTGAAGTCAAAACTCGCGAAGGAGTTTGAGGTGAAAGATTTAGGAGCAATGAGGTACTTTTTAGGTATCGAGGTGTGTGAAGGCGAACAAGAAATTGTTCTCTCGCAGAGAAAATATGCACTAGATCTGCTGAAGAAGACAGGGATGCTGGGATACAAAGCAGCAGTCACTCCAATTGACCAAAAGTGCAAGTTGGGAGAAGATGCAGGAGAGCCAGTTGATCGTGAAAGATATCAACGACTTGTAGGGAGATTGATTTATCTGGGACACACTCGCCCTGATATCTCATTTGCGGTGAGTGTAGTAAGTCGCTACATGCATGATCCAAGAACGGGTCATATGGATACAGTGTTTCAGATCTTGAGATATCTGAAAGGGACGCCGGGGAAAGGACTATGGTTCAAGAAGAATAGAAGTATAGAAGTTGAGGGATACTGCGATGCAGACTGGGCGAGCTGTATAGACGATAGAAGGTCTACCACGAGATATTGTGTCTTTGTAGGAGGAAACTTGGTCTCATGGAGAAGCAAGAAACAGTCAGTGGTAGCACGGTCTACAGCTGAAGCAGAATACAGAGCAATGGCTTTGTGAGTGTCGGAGTTGCTGTGGGTGAAAGCGTTGCTGACAGAGTTGAAGCTGGACAAGGGAGCACCGTTACGTCTTCTGAGTGATAGTCAAGCTGCAATAAGTATTGCTAACAATCCAGTTCAGCACGACAGAACGAAGCACATCGAGATCGATCGATTCTTCATCAAAGAGAAGCTGGAACAAGGGATACTGAAGATTGATCATGTTCGCTCAGAAGAACAAGTGGCAGACTGTCTGACTAAGGGTCTTAGTTCATTAAGTCTGTCGAAGCTATGTAACAAGATGGGAATGATTAATATCTATCGCCCATCTTGAGGGGGAGTGTTGAGAACTAATAAGGGACTTTAGTTCCACATTGGAAAATGTAGTATGAAGAGGAGCTAGACTCCCTATAAATAGTGGAGTAACCAATCAATAAAACACAACAATTATTCTCTACACCTTCACCTAAATCACTTAATAAGTTAAAAAGCGAATGCCAAACTTGCCAGTACAGCCTGTGAGAATTGGGTTATATTTAGTATGATACTGAAAATGATTGAGTTGAGAACCTATTCATGATGATTCTAGGCACTTCATTCATTCACTCATTCTGTTTATGAGCTTAAAACTTGTTCTTTTCTGTAAATTTAGTAGAGAGCATAATCAACCATGTTTGTTTACAGCTTCTAGACAGAGATATGGCACGCCCTCACATTAAGCAACGAACTTTACAGTATCTGTGGCGATCTGAGTTGAAGAATTTGCCACACCTGTGCATTGAGAGCTGAGGAATACCACAATCTACAGTTCTAATACCAACCCCTGATCCAAGTATAAGGCAGTTGTAGATCCACATCCCATATCATTTCTCACAGCAAATTCCTGCATGGATATTAACATTTCAGCAAATTTGCGTCACTATATTACTAATCTTCGCTAACACTAAAAAAGTATTGAAAATTCGAGTATTGATAAAGATTATACGGTAACTACTCGTGCCAGCTTCGATTCTATACTCCCTAACAGCAAAACCACAACATTGTTAGAATGACCAATGGTATGGTAATGCTTGAAGCTAAAAGCTCATGACGTGCAAATTCGAGTATTGAAAATAACTACAGATGTTATAAGAGCACATGAGGAGGAGGAGGAGGAGGTCAACCAGTGTGCATGATCAGACTAGTATTGATAAAGGCAGCCACATGGAAGGTTCAAGATTGAGTAAAGACTTTGGCCTTTCATGGAATGATTCATGGTCCCTCAGAACATAGATGCACATCAAAATGGTGGGCATCAGGTGCATAGTGCCAATTACCAAGCCTACCATAAAAGCCCACTGTGAGACCCCAGATTATATTGCCAGAGATGACAAAGTACTAACAGATCAAGGGTGTAACGAGAGAGAATAATCAATAATGCGGAAATTAGCAACACTGCAACACCAGTCAATTCACGAGATTGTTGGTTTAAAAAATAAATAAGCTGTCCAAGTATTGGAACGTAGTCAATGTTCTATATGGCTCTCAAGAGAGTAAGAATTAGTGTTCTAACCAAAAAAAAGTTGTCCAATATTGGAACATTGTCGATGTTATATATGATCTCGAGAGTTAAGTAACAATCATATAGGAACCTACAAACATAGTTTGGTTAGCAGGAGACCACTCAAAGTCTATACACATTTAGAAGTTGAAGCAAGTTAGGACGATATAGCAAAATCAAAGTTAAGAATCATATCAGTGTCAGGAACCTACCAACAGAGTTTGGTTAGCAGGAGAGCACTCAAAGTCTATACACATTTAGAAGTTGAAGCAAGTTAGACGATGTAGCAAAATCAAAGTTATGACAGTTCCCACGGTATAAATGGCAGCCAACCGTACTTCTCAAGCTATAAAGGTAATTACATAATTACAGTTCATCTTGAAAGTAGGCAAAGCTTCCTAATCTGAACAGTTGACAGACTGTGATCAATTTTTATTAATGGTGCTATGATTGCTATTACATCCACGAAAAAAAAAAAAAAAAAAACTGAATATATGATTTAGTTGTGCATGTACAGAAGAAATTGTGGATCTCCATTCTCCACAAGGTTTTGTTAAGTTCTGCTATTACTGCAAACAATAAACTCTTTAGTCTTCTCTCACACTGTGTGTATGTGTGAGCCACGTGCACTTGCATGCCAGATAGGGGGGAGGATGGTACTGACTACAAAATAATACACAACTTCTGGGGGATACGTTTTTTAGAGAAAGAAGTGTGGATAATTTGACTTATAATTAATGGTGGAACTAAAATCACGAATTCACTGATTATACATATTTGCTTCAATACATGTAGCTAGAATGCACAATCCTAACAGCCATGAGCCAACAAAGCCTGCTCGAACATTGTCACTGTATATTGCTTCAATACATGCAGCTAGAAAGCACAATCCTAGCAGCCAACAAAGCCTGCTCGAACCTTGTCACCATATACCAAGTTGATCACCGACTCTTTCTCAAAAGAGAAGTACACCATGTCAAATAAGTTCATAACTTCATACCTTCATCTAAATCACTTAATAAGTTAAAAAGTGATTGCCAAACTTGCCAGTACAGCCTGTGAGAATTGGGTTATATTTAGTATGACACTGAAAATGATTTAGTTGAGAACCTATTCATCATGATTCTAGGCACTTTTCATTTCACTCATTCTGTTTTATGAGCTTAAAACTTGTTCTTTTCTGGAAATTTAGGAGTGAGCATAATCAACCATGTTTGTTTACAGCTTCTAGACATAGATATGGCACGCCCTCACATTAAGCAACGAACTTTACAGTATCTGCGGCGATCTGAGTTGAAGAAATTGCCACACCTGTGCATTGAGAGCTGAGGAATACCACAATCTACAGTTCTAATACCAACCCCTGATGCAAGTATAGGGCCAGTTGTAGATCCACATCCCATATCATTCTCACAGCAAATTCCTGCATGGATATTAACATTTCAGCAAATTTGTGTCACTATATTACTAATCTTCGCTAACACTAAAAAATATGAGTTTCTAATCTTAAACTTTGGATACCAGTTTGGACTTCAGCAGCAAGCAGTGAAGTATCAGTATTCATATTTATTAGACAGAGGTAGGATATAAAAAGAAAACCAATGCACAAAGATCATAAAGTTGTAAACTAAGCAAGGCAAGCAAGGTTCATATAGCAAAATGTTCTCCTTTAAACAATGGTAAGGTTTAGGGTGTGCACCTTGGAGGATGTGGGTGTAGGATGCAGCTTTTCAAGTGATGGAGATAAATCTCAGGAATAAAACATAGGTAAGGCTACATAATGAAAGATTGGTAGGCCATGGAAGATGACATGGAGGATATCTCCTGATGTAGAGAAAGATTGAGGTGCTTGTATGATACAAATGATACTTTCGATATGGTTGGTACCGCTCCAATAAAAATCCCTTTGCATAAACCTTTCTGTTTGGCATTTTTATTGTTGTTAAATTATTATTTTTTTGTCAATTGATAATCTAGAATATTATGCATCTTATTTCATATAGGAATTCTTCAAGCTTTTTTTGTTGTTGTTAAAAATATCCCTTTGCATAAACCTTTCTGTTTGGCATAAAGATTTTGTTATTGTTGTCAAAACCTTTCTGTCAGTTGATAATCAAGAATATCATGCATCATAATTCATATAGGAATTCTTCAATTTCAGGCTCTCCATTTTAACTCAAACAAGTTACCTTCCATACCGATAATTTCGTTTAATTAATGATAAAATACAATCAATATTCCATCAACAATAATTGCAAACGAACACATTACATGTCCATCTTATTTCGCCAATACGAGCCGGAAGTTTATGGCTATCTGCCGCTTCTGTGAAAAGAAAGGCTGTGATAGCATTTGTGGTGTAACGCTGATTAGCATTATGCATGATAACAAGACCATTGTGTAGTTCCGGCCTGTGGTGATCCTCATGTTTATCTGGGAAATTACGGTGCATACCATGAGCCATGTTTGCAGACACTGAGGAAAATGTGTCTTGTTATCGTAGATGATCATTTAGAAAACGATAGCAACAAGAAGAAGTGTAATAAGCAATGAATATGAACAAGTTCTAGTAGTCCTATCTACAAAATCAGTACGGTTGGTCTACTGTTCCTCACCAGTCACCACATTCTAAAAGTATGAAACCATATGCAATTTTCTCTAGCATCCCCTCCTTTCGTTCAACCTCAATTATCAGACATCTTTACTGCGACAATGTGTGAACACTTCAGATTTTGAAACCATCTCAATCTAGTTGCTGGCTTCAACCTCCATTAGTCCTGACTTTCATCTATACATTGCTATAACTCTATTTGCTTAAACCGCCTTCTGTGTATAACTAGTCCTAAAATTAGTTTCAGTCCATGCTTGACTTCTCTATAGCCATGCAAGTCTGAACATAGTTACCTGGGTCATGGTTCGCTCTGATACACTGTACAGGCACCAGGTATAATACTTTCCCTGGTATGCAGTACTAGGGGGTAGGCTTAACTATCATACCACAGTTTTCTTAAGAGCGGCCCATTTGTGTAAATATATTTGTGTCTTCTAGGCATGAATTCATAACAAATCATACAACCTACTCTTGTATGCTTCATTTTGAAATTATTTATTTATTTTCTATAACCATTTGCTTGATATCTTTGTTGAACTTCCATATAAGATCCGGATCGCCTGGGTCCGTCCACTTTTTTGCATCTGTATTGCGAAACCACAGCGTTTGGCAATCGTAGGATCCAAAATGTTGTTCCTAGGGTGGTAGGATCCACCTAGGGTGGTAGGTGGATCCCGGTAACTATGGTCGCAACTCAATACATGATCATCATCAACTAAAGTAAATGATAACATGAAGATTCAACAAAATGCACGCATGCCCATACATATACAAAAATGTGAGAGTTCCAACTTGCCAAAATTGGTAATTATATGTATGCTTGGTCAGGAGGAGGGTAATATAATATAAAGCAGCTAGCCAGGGAAGAACAAATACTCCAGATTTGGTGTTGTATTATCTCGTGTGAGATACATATAACAACTAAGACTCCAGAATACACTAGGACATGTCAAAATCAGTGTCGAATCTGTGTCACCATGTCTGTATTGTGAGGTATCGTAATAGTATCCACGCAACATAGTATCCAGCCAATAAACTTTGGTTAAAGGATATAACAGCTATGGTTGCTAGTCAATCAGTTATATGATTCAATTAATGGTTCCTTTATTCATCTAGTGATGAATAGTTTTACTTTAAACAATGAGTCAATACAATCAAATGGTTCTTAACAATTCTGTTTTCTCAAAGAATTGGGATCTCTTTGTACAAACGCTGAGGTCACAGCATCAACCTGATTTATTAATTTGAAATCAGATATAAATGGCATATGCAATGCTAGGGATAGTCATTAAATTATCATCCCTGAAATCAAACAAAGGAAAAAGTGAAAGTTGCACACATGCCCGACTAAGGTAAAATTGTGTAGAATTTTTTACAGCATTAGGTGCAATTAGGTCCAGTGCAAATGACATCATCCTCATCGCAATCATCCACACCTTCTCCCATTAGATTGGGATCACTAAGGTATTATGACCGACTAGACGTCAACCCTACATCTTATTGCAAAGGGCATGTAATATACAGTTCATTACACCAATAAACATCTACTGGAAGGACGAGCCAGAATTTCAAGAAACATAAAGTTGATATAATACCAAGGAAAGATGAACTCACCAATTGCAATAAAGAATTTTGATGTATTTTAAATCCTGGAATTTATTTTTGTATATGGCGAGACGGAGTATGTGTTTGAATCAGACAGAATGTGACTGGATCAGAATTGGATACTGGCTCCAGTGTGGAAACAGAGCCGGACCAAGTTGTATTGACTGTACGACGATTGTATGTATGGACATGGGTGTGGAATTCAATTCAGATTCCAATACCAAGTTGTAATGTTGTGTAATAGAAACTAAGTACTGGTTTGGATTGCTTGTGTTTGGCTACATCCTTATTTATTTTATTAGGGGATCTTTGTTTTAGATAACTAATGCCTGTTGAAAATGGGTTATATGTTGTGTAATCTTCAATAAGAGGGGTCAAATGCGTGAGTGCTAGAGATAAGTGAGGCAATGGAAAGGACTCTTCTACGTGTTTCTTCGTTGTTGTCCACGGTCCACCGAAGAGAGAGAGAGAGAGATCGGCCATGGGGAGGATAAGGAGAGGACTATGGGAAAGGTGAATGATGGCATCTATAATGTCAGCTCGTTGGTCACACAAACGAGCATATAAATATATCTTTGTAATATATTTCAAATGGATATATGCATCTTCATGTTCTTCTAGTAGTTTCTTTTGGAATTGCCACATCAATAAGAGTAAAAATTATTCGTGAAATAAGACATTTCCATACAATCTTTACAAAATGAAATTATTATAGTCAGTCAGTTCGAAGTATAGATTAAGCAGTAACTTACACAATGATAATTGATAACATGTAAAACACTAAAGTCATATTCAAACTGTTTACAAAACTCCATTAAGCATAATGCAAAAAGCATTCTAGAATGTTATAATAAAAATGTCTTAGGCAAAACAGGAAAGGAGGAAAGAAGCACTAACCGATCAAGATGTGTAGCCAACATTGGCCCGCAGAGTAAAGGCCTGCTCACTTTCGACAAGCTTATGCATGAAAGAGCCGTCGCCATCTTTTAGGATGACCCTCCCAGCAACACTTAGATCTCTATCAAACCAATGTGCCATACACCTCCATATGGCACACTTGGTTAGATCTCTATCAAACCAAGTGTGCCATACACCTTCATGTCTGTAGATTCACCATCTGAGACCCGGACTTGGATGATGCAGACCTTGGTTTTAGTTTTAAACATGAGCATCTGTGTGCACAGGAATAACATAAAACCCACTGCCAACGCTGTATCTGCAAGAGAATGGCACCAATCTTATCATACCATCTTATAACCAGAAAATAAATTGAAACAAGACAACGTAGTCCTGCCAATGACTAGGAAAATGATTTGCTATGTCTGCCAGAGTAATGGTACTCAGGGTTCTCTTAGAAAACTTGTTGCAAAAACTTGAAATCGTAGAGAAGAATCCCAAAGTCCGGATTGATCTGTCCTTAAGACGGTATTTGCATCCTATACTTACTGCGACGAGTTACAACAAATTCACCTCCCAAGATAAAAACAGGTAACTGATCTTCAGTCGTCAAGGGTTTGATGCAGCACAAACACTTGACATGAATAAATCTTCAACACATAATAGCAACAACAAGAAGAGAGAAGTTGCAGATTTTTTTGGTGCATCTCAAATGTATTCAGAACAATGTTTATATAGCCACAAACACAGTTAACCGTGAAAATTTCCATCCTTTGGTGGCATGTCAAACATTATATGTTGCACCCTTCTGTTTGAGGCAAGTCGAAGCAGATTCAATTCAAAACAGTATTTGGCAAAATATTCTAAGTAAATACTCCATAGGCTCAAAGGCGTAAGTTGACTAAGTACCAAGTGCGCCTTCAGAAAACCTAATAGCCCAAAGACCCATTAGCCCTTGCTCGCCCTGCTCTCTTCATTATTCTTATATGTTACAAGGTGATAGAAAACATTTTTTACATATCTATACTACTATATAATGAGAAAAGTGTTGGAGTGGGTGGGGTTCCCAACCTATGTGGAGAAGACCCCGGAGTGCGACGAGCGCCGTCTGTGTGTCAGAGAAGCTCGGGGAGGTGACGAGGCCAGTCGGAGGAGACGAAGAAGCTCGGGAGCAATCGGGAGGAGCTGCTGGAACAGGGGAGGTAGAGTTCGGGCCGAACTCTGCCCCCACACAGAGTTCTGGCCGAACTCTGCCTTTTGGTTCCAGAACTATTCTGGTTGCCAAACACAGAGTTCTGGCCGAACACAGAGTTCTGGCCAAACACAGAGTTCTGGCCAAACTATGTGTCGTCGGGGATGAAGCGTTTTTCAGGGTGTTTAATCACCATTGGATCGTATCCTATGGTCCAGATTTTGCTGCAGATTAGGGAGTTTATACATGGTTATTCCTAACCCTAATCAAAATATAACATTGAAGAAAAAGAGAGAGAAAAGAGGCAAGAGTGCCATTACAACTTTGGGAGAGAAGAAGGAGGATTAAAGGCCATTTTCGAAGGAGGATCGTGTTCGGGTAATATCTACTCGTCGTCTTTGTTCTTCGTAGCCTTGTAATTATTATTCTTGCTTCCAAGTGTTGTGGGGATCCGATTTGGATCGGGAGAAGTTTATAGAGGGTGTACTCCTTTAATTCATTAGTGAAGGCTTCTCAGGGTTGGACTCCGATCGTCCCGTGGTTTTTCCTGCAAGGGTTTTCCACGTCAAAAATTCTCTGTGTCTGCGTGGTTTGTTTTGGTGTTTTGGTTCGTGCGTTGTATTGCTCGGTTCTCTCGCAGGTACTCTCTAGTTTGGGGAAAGGTTTCCGCGTTTCTTTTCCATCAAAGTGGTATCAGAGCCAGGTTCTGGAATTCAGAAGGGTGTCAGGTGTAATGCCCAGCTCCGCACGAGGCATTTGGTTGGCTTGTTGGATGCTATCAGGATGTTGGACCGTGACTTATGTTGGGAATCAAGAGAGTTGAGACTGATGCAGTCTCTCTGAGCTGGCTAGACGGACTAGGGTTTGGAATGTGGCTCGCTGGTGGAGCTACGCTTAGGGGAAATGTGTGCAACCAGAATAATAAGACCCTTTTATGCAGGCAAGTGGAACTGTCCTCCTTCCTCCTTATTCCTGCATGCTTAATAAATGAATAACGTGATGCTATGAATTGTTCCTAAATGTCCCATGGTTTAGTTGATAAATAATAGAGATGCTTATGCTAAGAATTGTTGAACTGCTGAACACATCACACTTGAACTGCTAATGCGACTTGATGCCTGAGAATGAATTGATAATGTCCCTTATGCTTAACGTTGTCGGAATAAGTAGAATACTTGAGTAATGAGATGCTACGAGAATGATACATGGGTAATGAACTGGTTATGCTATTAACTCCAAGAACTGAATGAAACACCTCAATCATGTACCTTCTGTATAACTGTTGCTGTTGCCTGTTTCCTTATAAGCAATGAAAGAAAGAATATTGTTCCTATGATATGAATGAAATGCTACAGGTCCTATCGAGATGAATGAAATATTATTTGTTCCTCTTAGAAAGGAATGATATGAGAAATGTTGCAATGATTGATGCAATGAGAATGATGAGGCTTGGGATCATTGAGATCACCAAGTGAGCAGGTGGTAATATTGGAAAGATGAGATAATCAACTGTTGCCTTTACTTATCTTATTATTTTATCATGCGACTTCGAACACGATCGAGTCGGACACGCATTCGCATGACCATAGACGTACTTGTATACAAGGATTTCCTCGAACGGTACCTGCGACGGTGGGATCGAGTCGCCTAGGAGGAATTGGTGCTTTGGTAGCACGGTATTGGGAACTTCATTCGGACTCGCAACCTGGTGAAGGGCACATCCCATATCCTATGAAGTCCTATATGGCACGTCGACATGGTGCACAACCACCAGTGGTCATGTAGTCAGGATGCATGCTAATGAATGTTTTTGTGCAGACAGAGTAAGTATATCATATTATCCTGTATTCTTATATAGGTATGCGGAGTCGGATATCGGTAAGAAATCACTTAACGTGATAGATGCAATATATGTTGGTTGAATGGTCTGCTTAATCATGCTAAACAAGAAGAATGTTATGATGTTGCCTTTAAAAGAGAACTCTATGACATACTCAACATGTTAAATTCAGTATGCTAGAAAGATGCCTTGCTATAAACGTTGCTCAAATATAACATACATGCTAAGTGATGCTTGAAGTGGGAACTGTCATAACATGTTTAAGATGATAATGTTAACGATGCCTCAATGATGCCTTTGCATGATAACACCAAGAATGCTAATGATATGTCCACATGAATATTGCTAAGAATATGTTTACATGCTTCACTATGATTATTGCCCATGAACTGTAAACTGATGTTAGACCCCAACTAGAAAGATTATTCTATTAAATGCTTGCTAAAAATTGTCCAGTTAGTGTTGGTTTAGGCGAGTGGGTTGGATTCTGCTCGCCAGTACATAGATGATGTGCTGACCCACGTTTTTTTGGCAGGTGCTCAGGCTTGGGATGTTCTGCACACGAAGATTGGCTTGACCGGTCCCGCGGCATCGAAGATTTGTTGGGCATACTGAAGCTCTCCTTGTTCAAGATGATGTCTTCTGTTTATAAAGGGCATAATGTATGGAACATTGTAATCAGTTGTACCAGTGAGTTGTAAGCCAAGTCGGTATATCGAGTTGTAATCCAATGTATCCAAGTATCAAATGAAAGCTGTATAGTATAGTTCAGTTGGCTTTCAATGTAAAATGAGATGTGTTGTAAGCATTGTACTTCAATACAAGTCTTGTACTCTTCTTCAATTATCAATAAAGAGAATAAAGTTCTATATATCTCTGTGTGACTTCAAGTTATCCTTTTATCTCCGCTGCCATAAAGAAGTGATGTACTTCTACTCAATAAGAAAGATTGTCCTCATTAACTTCAATTTGTCTGTTTCTGTTGCTGCGATGTGTTTCTATTTGAAGATTATCAATCACCTACCATCTTTGCCTTGTACAAGTGCAATACCAGACTTGTACGGCATCACGCCCAAGCGAGGACGATCGATTCCAAGAGATAAAATATATGATTAAATGACTCTACGAATCGGGACGTGACAAATTGGTATCAGAGCACGGCTTTACGTCCTTGGTCTATTTTTTGATTCATTTCCAAATCAAAGTTGTATCGACGATTAACCAGAGTTGCTTCCGCGATCACTCAACGTTGCTTCCGAGATTAAATCAAAGATTGCTTCCGCGATTATGCTGTCGTTGTTCTACAATCATCCTATGTTGTTGTGTCTGAAATTTCGTTGACCCTCTTGGCTGCTCACTGGATGTTCCATACAATAAGTCTATATACATTGTGATGCCCCTAAATGAATGATTGTTGTTGGTTTGGACACAAATAACCCAACAATGACTCGATGCCATAGTATGCTATATTGTGAATGCTGTTTGGAATGTGGAAATAAAGAAAAGTGGCTATGTATGCTGTAACAATTTGAGAAGTGCATGTGATGTTGGAAAAAGAATTGGGAATGAAATAAATGATGGATGAGTTTGACATAACTGGTGAGTCGACTCAGGGGTGATGGCTAGTACTTTTGAGACCCTAAGAATGTTGGCTTGTGATATTGAGACCCCGAGATGTTGGTTAAGTATTGTGATCATTGTAGATCACGAATGTCCGGAATAGAATTGGGTTGGTATTGTTAAAGGATGGCTTCGTTTCTGAGTGGTATATTGCCTCTACCACCTCAGAACGAGATGTATGTTGACCCTTTCCATAGGATAGCAATGAGACTATCTGTGGGTACTGGATAGTGCCGAGACTTAGCTGGGAGTCATGTATTGTTACTAGGTTGCTCGAGTGTCCATTGATGGTGATGTTATATTGGGTAGCGAGATTGTCGGAAATTGTAACGGGTGGCTTGGTTAGAAATTGTTTAGTCGAGTGATGACTCGGACTAGTAAGACAAGTTAGTATGCGATGAGTAAATGGATTTGGCTAGAGAATGTTGTGGCTTAAAGTATCTGAATGTTGAATTCGATTGGTTGGATGTAAATCATATGTTGCTAATACAAAGTTGGTTGCTAAAGTTGAAAGTTTTGGAAATGTGTCGGTGACCCAAAGGAATATTACAGATCTGAGCCTTGACCCTAAGGTATAATAGATGTTAATCCATCTTGATCACTAAAGGATAGTCGTTGCATATGTGCGTGTATGCTGAAGAATTGAATTGCACTAGAAAAATAACAAGTAGTGACTCTGAATACTGGTGTTGCCTAGAGGATGGTTAAGTGGTACATAAATTGTCGGAAAGAAATGGGATAAACTATTCGACCCTTGCTGCATGAGATTTAAGAATGTCCATAAGATAGTTTGATGATTGAGAAATGAATGGGAACGAAAAATTGCAAACGTGTTAGATAATGTCGGTATAGGTGACTGTTGGTTGAGATATAGATTGTTGGCTTATGACTTGGTGGTATGACTCTGTCATACAGATCGAATAGTATGATTCTATAGTTATGTTAAGACTATCGGAATCGATGACCCTTGAATAGTTAGCCTTGGCTTATGGGTTCGTGTGAGTACAAAGGAATTGGAATAGAAATTAAATTATTGGAATTTACTTGATGGATTATTAGAACGATGAGAATCGTATGTCGGGTTGGGAATTGACCGTAATGTTGATAGATCAATCTTAGTCGATCGTTGGGTAAGTCTAGAATGAGCCTTTGTGGGAATTATTTCCTTGAGGAAGACCCTGGATAGATAGACTTGACCCTAGTGACCAGCTGAGGACTTACCAATTGTTGGCATAGCCGACAATGGCGATTAGTTATTCAGACTAAGTTGATACCCATAGGTTTGGGTAGAGCTCCTTAGAACTGTCGGTTGCTTGTTGGCCCTAAGAAAAAGAAACTAGTATAACCCTTGTAGCCGTCCACTCTAGGGAAGTCACCTGAATGATTAGGTATAGCTGTCGGTATAGCTAACCATTGAGACTGGACCGAATAATAGATGGCCGTTGGCGACCCATAGAATGACCTTGTGGCATTGAACGAGAGATGGTGATGAGTACGACCTAAAGAATGATATGTTGTATGAATGCTTCAATATGAACCTTAGAGATGTTTGACCCTTGGGGATTATATGTCGGCCTATAGCGGGAACTAGAATTGTGGGATGAGACTTGAGTTGTATGTATCGAGTAGTGAATTATTCCATGAGATGGAATTGACTGCTCATGACGGAAATGTTGGATCGGTATCTATAGTCGGGTAGCTGGGTTAACCTTGACTGTTGCATTGAATTGTACCCTTGGCTTGGGTGATCGATAGTGGGTGATGTCGGATTGTGTCTTGTAGAAAAGATGAATTACCTCGGTGAGAAATATTGTTAGATTTGGGAAGGAATATGATTGCATGTTGTGAACTCTTGATATGATTGGCTCTAAGATTAGACCCTTGATCAAATGTTAGAAATATTATGCCCGGATAGAGAGCTTAACCAAGTTGTCCCTGATGTTGAGTATTGTGGCCTGGAAGATAGTAATTGTGGCAAGGTGAATGAAGTAATAAGTCAATTGAAGGGATGCTAAATCGGATTTGGAAAAGAGAGTTATATCGTGGCTGATCGAATCGCACTAACATGGAAGTTGGCTGAAGTACATATGTTTTGGGAACGCCTAAAATATGTGTATGGATCCAACCGAAGTGATAGGTTGCGACTGAGATAATATTATGGGAAGAGTTTATCGCACTAGCGCGAACTTTGGCTGAAATACATATGTTTTGGGGACTCCTAAAATATGTGTATGGATCCAAACGAAGTGATATGTTGCGACCAAGATAGAAACGCAAGGAAAATGTTGGCGAATTAATGAGAAGTTGCAAGTATTTGGAAAAGAGAAAGATGGATTGAATCGTTGATGGATTAAAATGATACAATTGGATAGCTATTTTGAAATGACCGAGTGGGCTGAAATGAATATTGAATTGAAGCTGAATGAGTAACTACTTGTGATTAAGTGAATCTAGTAGATGAGTTGTTTCCTTAAGTTTCGAGGACGAAACTTTTTTTTGAGTGGTATATTATGTAATGCCCCGCTCCGCACGAGGCATTTGGTTGGCTTGTTGGATGCTATCAGGATGTTAGACCGTGACTTATGTTGGGAATCAAGAGAGTTGAGACTGATGCAGTCTCTCTGAGCTGGCTAGACGGACTAGGGTTTGGAATGTGGCTCGCTGGTGGAGCTACGCTTAGGGGGAATGTGTGCAACCAGAATAAGAAGACCCTTTTATGCAGGCAAGTGGAACTGTTCTCCTTCCTCCTTATTCCTGCATGCTTAATAAATGAATAACGTGATGCTATGAATTGTCCCTAAATGTTCCATCGTTTAGTTGATGAATAATAGAGATGCTTATGCTAAGAATTGTTGAACTGCTGAACGCATCACACTTGAACTGCTAATGCGACTTGATGCCTGAGAATGAATTGATAATGTCCCTTATGCTTAACGTTGTCGGAATAAGTAGAATACTTGAGTAATAAGATGCTACGAGAATGATACATGAGTAATGAACTGGTTATGCTATTAACTCCAAGAACTGAATGAAACACCTCAATCATGTACCTTCTGTATAACTGTTATTGTTGCCTGTTTCCTTATAAGCAATGAAAGAAAGAATATTGTCCCTATGATATGAATGAAATGCTACAGGTCCTATCGAGATGAATGAAATATTATTTGTTCCTCTTAGAAAGGAATGATATGAGAAATGTTGCAATGATTGATGCAATGAGAATGACGAGGCTTGGGATCATTGAGATCACTAAGTGAGCAGGTGGTAATATTGGAAAGATAAGATAATGAACTGTTGCATTTACTTATCTTATTATTTTATCATGCGACTTCGAACACGATCGAGTCGGACACGCATTCGCATGACCATAGACGTACTTGTATACAAGGATTTCCTCGAACGGTACCTGCGACGGTGGGATCGAGTCGGCTAGGAGGAATTGGTGCTTTGGTAGCACGGTATTGGGAACTTCATTCGGGCTCGCAACCTGGTGAAGGGCACATCCCATACCCTATGAAGTCCTATATGGCACGTCGACATGGTGCACAACCACCAGTGGTCATGTAGTCAGGATACATGCTAATGAATGTTTTGTGCAGACAGAGTAAGTATATCATATTATCCTGTATTCTTATACAGGTATGCGGAGTCGGATATCGGTAAGAAATCACTTAACGTGATAGATGCAATATATGTTGGTTGAACGGTCTGCTTAATCATGCTAAACAAGAAGAATGTTATGATGTTGCCTTTAAAAGAGAACTCTATGACATACTCAACATGTTAAATTCAGTATGCTAGAAAGATGCCTTGCTATAAACGTTGCTCAAATATAACATACATGCTAAGTGATGCTTGAAGTGAGAACTGTCATAACATGTTTAAGATGATAATGTTAACGATGCCTCAATGATGCCTTTGCATGATAACACCAAGAATGTTAATGATATGTCCACATGAATATTGCTAAGAATATGTTTACATGCTTCACTATGATTATTGCCCATTGTCACGCCCCAGAACCAGAACACTGGAGAGCGGGAGCAGACATAGCCAGCTACGTATAATAAAATGGGATCCACTCCACTATACGGTCACAGCTCTCTAGATATATGAGGGTTTATCTACAAGCCATCAGTCTCCTATGGTCAATAACAAGTCTAGTGTCTCAATCACAAGCAAGTAAGTAAATGTTACAAGATGTAAGATCACCAAATATACAATAGTAAGTTATTCCAAACATTACATATTCAGCTGATCATGAAGCTAGTCGTTACAAAATGTCAGGACTAGCAAGAGTTTAGTCACACATGATCAACCCTAGGTTGCCAATCATGTTACAGTCCGTAGGCAGACAGTAAGTAAAATGTACACGAGCTAACACATGCTCGGCGGCTAAACGCCTCAAAAGAATAATTTTACAATAGAGTGAAAGAGCCTAAAATAACCCACTCGTTGCCAGGATTCCTTCTAGTGGTCACCATCTGGCTGGAAGGTCGGTAGATCCTCTGGAGTTGCTCCAGTATCTGGCCATACAAAACCAGCTGGGTCAGACCCCAGAAAGAGCAAGTGCCACAAAGGAGGCTTCACTTAGGAACTAAAACCAGCATATCACAAATGAATAGCAAGGGTAATTAAAAGATACTGATAATAACTGAGATAACAATAATATATTGAGCACGAAAAAATCATTCAAGTAGCCAGACTGCAACCCTTAAACCAAACAAGGACCGGAGTTGCAATCCTTCGCCTGAATAGGAATCCACCTCAATTACTATTGATAAGGTAAAATGTATCAAGCATGACAGGTGATATACGATGAGATAACCATGGGACTATTCAGATAACCAGGTTACAACCCGTAAACCAAATAAGGACCGGGGTTGTAACCCTTCGTCTGAACAGAACTTGGCTTCTCCCACCATTTATCGGCAAGGTAAATAAGAAAACAGGTCATGTAGCAATCTTGTACAGGATCAAGACAAGACTAGACAGATTATACCTCATCCATTCAATCACGGCCAAGCAATAGGTACGGCTTGATACTTTAACTAACTAGGGTTATCACAGGCCTAGTTACTAGCAAGATGCAGTGAGATTATTCCACAGCCACAAGCCCTGCAGACCATCCAGGTTATCCAGGTCGAATATTAGTACAATAAGGGTGCAACACATGACAGTGTGCTGGAAATGTGCCCTACCCGTCGGCAGGCTACAGATCCCAAGTGGGACGCCCAGATAACGGGATTGCCTGTAACTGAAAAATCTCTTCATGACTACTGGATTATTCTAGTTGTTAGCCTTAGTCAATTTCAGTGGGTACCCTCGACCGTGGTACTCAGGGGTCCCCGTCCTAGACATGATGCAAGACAAGACGGGTTCATTTGTACAAGCACAATCGTCCACGGTGTCCAAGTTATTCAATTTGTCATGTCGTGTTGGCCGTCGCAACAGCAATTCGAGAAATATCATGTCAGGTTTACTTGTCAAGAGTGCGCCACGGCGGGCCACTATCAAGAATTATCATGTCAAGTTATCATGTCAAATTTGTCAAGTCAGGTTATCTTGTCAGGAGTGCACCACGGCGGGTCACTATCAAGTCATGTCATTTATCAAGGAGGGGAGAAACTTGCGCAATTAAATAATAATATATTAATAATATATATATTCTTGAAGCCAAGGAGAAACTCTACAACTTTCATGTTGGGAGTGGAAAGAAATTCTGACCACAATTCAGGCAAATAAAACATTTAAACAATCAAAGTGGACCCCATACGGCCCAAAAGTGGGAGAACATACATGCGGCCAAGGAGAGTGGGAGAGCCACCCATGCGGCCAGCCAAAGCTTATGCGGCCAGAAAATAACTGAAGGGGCCATGCGGCCAGCAAGAAATATTCATGCAACCAGAAAAGACAAGGAGAGAGGAACCCACAATAAATGCAAGCTTCCACTCAAGCAAAAGAAAAGGTCACGTGGCCACTCAAGTACTGGGCCAGGTGGCCTAAAATTACATGGATACAAACCTGTGGGACCCCACTACAATTAATGCTTCATACTAATGAGGCCAGCACATATTATATAAATGTGGCCATGCGGCCAAGTATGAATTCCCATGCATGCGGCCAAGATAGTATTGCTTAGCAAATGCGAATGCATTTAATATAGATATAAGCCTATGCGGCCAGGCTAGCACTAATTGTTTAATGCATGAATTCATAGGAAAGCTATGCATAAAATTATGCAAAAGCTGCCAAAATGTTAATGCATTACGATGCAAGCAAGCAAAAGCTTGCTAAAAAGGGGCCATGCGGCCAAACTATTTTCCTTATGCGGCTACAGTAGTTCACATGTGCGGCTAACTAAAGAAATTCCCATGCGGCCAGGCTTAAGGTTTCCAAGCAAGTATGCGTATGGTAAGGCATTAAAATATGCATGCATATGCCAATGCATATGTTAATGCATTCATAGCCAATGCATGCGTTAATGCATTTATAGCTATTACATGTGAATGCACTTATAGCTAATGCATGTGAATACTTTAATAGTTAATGCATGTGAATGCATTTAATGTAAGCCTTTAAATATGCATGTGATTATAATTAAACCATGCAAGCAAAATGGCCATGCAAGCATTTTGCATGCGGCCAGCAAAGGATTGAAAAAGGGGGGGGGGGTATATGCGGCCAGCTAAATTGTTTGAGCCATGCGGCCAACAAGTTGTAGGAACAGTGGCCATGCGGCCAGGCTAATTATACATGCGGCCAATGAGCAGGTTGCATGCAAAATATAAGCAAACAATTAATGCTAAAGCTAATGGCAGATATTTAATGTAAGCAATATTTAATGCTCCTGGCCAGAAGGCCCATGCGGCTCACTAAAGAATTCCCATGTGGCCAGCTTACAAATTCTCATGCGGCCAGCTAGCTAAAAATGCTCATGCGGCCAAAGTGCAATTAATGGCTCACACAGAGAACATGTCCACGAAAAATACCATGGCCTCCATGCTCCTCCAAACAACATCAGGAATCCAAATCCAAACTCCCGTAGGTCAAATTTGGGTAAAATGGAATCCTCTACAACATGGAACCATCAACTAGCAAAATATGCAAGCTTGATAGATCAAAATTTATGAAAATCGAAAATACCACAAAACTAGATCTACAAGAATTTAACCATGGAAATGAAAAATGCTAAGTACTAAAGTGGAATAGAAACACATGAAGAAGACAATGGAACAATAAAAATGGGATTCCTCCATGAAGCAAGATGCACTTGTCTAAGCTCTCTCTCTCTCTCTCCTGGTAGGTGAAGAGTAAAGATGGTGAAGAAGAAATGAGTAATGAGTAATAATGAAAGAGAGAGTAGGATTGATATTTATGGTGGGAGTGGTGGTAGGTGGGAGTGGTTTGGTTCACCTAAAATCAAGCAAAACCGAACCAAGCCAACAAACCGAACCGAACCAAGATAAACCCATCAATGAAATGCCAAAATAAATCAAGCAGGGAGACATGCAATACAGGTCAAAATACGTACACGTATTCCAAATACGTAATACGAAATATGGGCATTACAACTCTACCCACCTTAAAAGAATTCCGTCCTCGGAATTTAATCAAGAGGTTAAAGATTGCAATGACAAGCTATACTAAGCAATCAATCATGCAATCATGTATGTAAGCAAGGAAATCGAAGGCACGAGAAAGAGGGAAGATATCCTGCTAGAAACCTCTCTGCCGGTTCTGAATCTGAGCTTGGACCAGGGCATACTGGTGGGGTCTCTGCTGTTGGAAGACTTGGGTTTGAGGCGGCAATGGCCTCGGAGGCTGGTACTGCTGCTGCTGCGGCACTGGTGCTGGTCCCCTTACCGAGGGACTAGTCTGGACCGATAAGGAGGAACCGGCTCTATTCGGACAGGACCCTATCTTGTGGTCCGGTGCTCCACAAGCCAAGCACAATCCCTGTGCTCTGCGACACTCCGAAACAATGTGTCCTGGCTTCCCACAATGAGTGCAGCCCATTGCGGAAGACTGCTTCTGCTTCTGCTGCTGAGGGGACGTGACCGACGTCACTGAGGCCGTCTGCCTCGGAGTTCCAATTGTCAAAGCCCTGACTGTCGGGACTGGTGCTGTCGACGGGGTCATCTGGCCGTGAGATCGCTTTCGACCTCCGGTCCTGTCCACGATCCTGTGGGAGGTATACTCATGCCTCCTGGCTGCTCTCAATACCGTATCGAAAGTCTGATGCTCAAACTGCTCCACTGCCAATAAGATCTCGAGATGGAGCCCCTGCTGGAACCGCTGGGCTCTGTCGAACTCGGTTGCCACCAAGGTGGGAGCAAACCGACTGAGCCTTGAAAACTCGGCCGCATAACCATCGACCATCCTGCCCATCTGCTTCAAATTGGTGAACTTGGTCTGCAGATCGTACCGAGCTACAGCATCGAAGTACTTGGTCTAGAATCTCTCACGGAATACTGCCCATGAAATAGGGGCCACTAATCCCACGGCTTGTGCCGTCCACCAGCTGCGGGCAAGATCCAATAGCTGTAGGCGCACCACGGCCACCTTCTCGTCTTCTGGGATCCTGGCTGCTTCTAGAATCACCTCTGTGTCCTGAAGCCAAGCATCTGCGGCGATAGCATCTTCGCTGCCATCGAAGAATGGAGGGTTCAGTCGCTTGAAACTGTTCGCTGCATTGTTCCCATGACGACCGCCTCTGTTCAGAGCATCTTCCACTGCCTGGTGCAAGGCATCTCCTCTACGATCCTGGGAAGCTAACAAGGTCCTGATGAGACCCACCAAAGTGCCATCATCAGGCTCTGCAGGCTGGACGGACTGAACTGGTGGCTCGGGATCCCCGATAGGCATGACTCGGAAGACTGCTCCTGAGTGCTGGGCCTGATCTTCTGGTTGCTGCTGGTCCACGGGAGGCGCTTCGCCTTGCTGATCGGTAGGACCAGGAACAATGCCGTTGAAGAAGACGACATAGGGAACAATAAGGAAGGACCAAGACAGATCAACGATTACAAGCATATGATCAGGACAAGAATTTCAGGAATCAAGAGGATACGAGCAGAGATCAAGGACGAGTACTGATTAAGACATCTATTCGGTAAACCCTCACATATCTTGATTTGCAAGACCTGCATGGGCCACTACTTAAACCATGTCACGTCCCAGAACCAGAACACTGGAGAGCGGGGGCAGACATAGCCAGCTACGTATAATAAAATGGGATCCACTCCACTATACGGTCATGGCTGTCTTGATATATGAGGGTTTATCTACAAGCCATCAGTCTCCTATGGTCAATAACAAGCCTAGTGTCTCAATCACAAGCAAGTAAGTAAATGTTACAAGATGTAAGATCACCAAATATACAATAGTAAGGCATCCCAAACATTACATATTCAGCTGATCATGAAGCTAGTCGTTACAAAATGTCAGGACTAGCAAGAGTTTAGTCACACATGATCAACCCTAGGTTGCCAATCATGTTACAGCCCGTAGGCAGACAGTAAGTAAAATGTACACGAGCTAACACATGCTCGGCGGCTAAACGCCTCAAAAGAATAATTTTACAATAGAGTGGGAGAGCCAAAAATAACCCACTCGTTGCCAGGATTCCTTCTAGTGGTCACCATCTGGCTGGAAGGTCGGTAGATCCTCTGGAGTTGCTCCGGTATCTGGCCATACAAAACCAGCTGGGTCAGACCCCAGAAAGAGCAAGTGCCACAAAGGAGACTTCACTTAGGAACTAAAACCAGCATATCACAAATGAATAGCAAGGGTAATTAAAAGATACTGATAATAACTGAGATAACAATAATATATTGAGCACGAAGAAACCATTCAAGTAGCCAGACTGCAACCCTTAAACCAAACAAGGACCGGGATTGCAATCCTTCGCCTGAATAGGAACCCGCCTCAATTACTATTGATAAGGTAAAACGTATCAAGCATGACAGGTGATATACGATGAGATAACCATGGGACTATTCAGATAACCAGGTTACAACCCGTAAACCAAACAAGGACCGGGGTTGTAACCCTTCGTCTGAACAGAACTTGGCTTCTCCCACCATTTATCGGCAAGGTAAATAAGAAAACAGGTCATGTAGCAATCTTGTACAGGATCAAGACAAGACTAGACAGATTATACCTCATCCACTCAATCACGGCCAAGCAATAGGTACGGCTTGATACTTTAACTAACTAGGGTTATCACAGGCCTAGTTACTAGCAAGATGCAGTGAGATTATTCCACAGCCACAAACTCTGCAGACCATCCAGGTTATCCAGGTCGAATATTAGTACAATAAGGGTGCAACACATGACAGTGTGCTGGAAATATGTCCTACCCGTCGGCAGGCTACAGATCCCAAGTGGGGCGTCCAGATAACGGGATTGCCTGTAACTGGAAAATCTCTTCATGACTACTGGATTATTCTAGTTGTTAGCCTTAGTCAATTTCAGTGGGTACCCCCGACCGTGGTACTCAGGGGTCCCCGTCCTAGACATGATGCAAGACAAGACGGGTTCATTTGTACAAGCACAATCGTCCACGGTGTCCAAGTTATTCAATCTTGTCATGTCGTATTGGCCGTCGCAACAGCAATTCGAGAAATATCATGTCAGGTTTACTTATCAAGAGTGCGCCACGGCGGGCCACTATCAAGAATTATCATGTCAAGTTATCATGTCAAATTTGTCAAGTCAAGTTATCTTGTCAAGAGTGCACCACGGCGGGTCACTATCAAGTCATGTCATTTATCAAGGAGGGGAGAAACTTGCGCAATTAAATAATAATATATTAATAATATATATATTCTTGAAGCTAAGGAGAAACTCTACAACTTTCATGTTGGGAGTGGGAAGAAATTCTGACCACAATTCAGGCAAATAAAACATTTAAACAATCAAAGTGGACCCCATGCGGCCCAAAAGTGGGAGAACATACATGCGGCCAAGGAGAGTGGGAGAGCCACCCATGCGGCCAGCTAAAGCTTATGCGGCCAGAAAATAACTTAAGGGGCCATGCGGCCAGCAAGAAATATTCATGCAACCAGAAAAGACAAGGAGAGAGGAACCCACAATAAATGCAATCTTCCACTCAAGCAAAAGAAAAGGACACGTGGCCACTCAAGTACTGGGCCAGGTGGCCTAAAATTACATGGATACAAACCTGTGGGACCCCACTACAATTAATGCTTCATACTAATGAGGCCAGCACATATTATATAAATGTGGCCATGCGGCCAAGTATGAATTCCCATGCATGCGGCCAAGATAGTATTGCTTAGCAAATGCAAATGCATTTAATATAGATATAAGCCTATGCGGCCAGGCTAGCACTAATTGTTTAATGCATGAATTCGTAGGAAAGCCATGCATAAAATTATGCAAAAGCTGCCAAAATGTTAATGCATTACGATGCAAGCAAGCAAAAGCTTGCTAAAAAGGGGCCATGCGGCCAAACTATTTTCCTTATGCGGCTACAGTAGTTCACATGTGCGGCTAACTAAAGAAATCCCCATGCGGCCAGGCTTAAGGTTTCCAAGCAAGTATGCGTATGGTAAGGCATTAAAATATGCATGTGCTGATACATTAAATGCATATGCCAATGCATATGTTAATGCATTCATAGCCAATGCATGCGTTAATGCATTTATAGCTATTACATGTGAATGCACTTATAGCTAATGCATGTGAATGCTTTAATAGTTGATGCATGTGAATGCATTTAATGTAAGCCTTTAAATATGCATGTGATTATAATTAAACCATGTAAGCATTTTGCATGCGGCCAGCAAAGGATTGAAAAAGGGGGGGTATATGCGGCCAGCTAAATTGTTTGAGCCATGCGGCCAACAAGTTGTAGGAACAGTGGCCATGCGGCCAGGCTAATTATACATGCGGCCAATGAGCAGGTTGCATGCAAAATATAAGCAAACAATTAATGCTAAAGCTAATGGCAGATATTTAATGTAAGCAATATTTAATGCTACTGGCCAGAAGGTCCATGCGGCTCACTAAAGAATTCCCATGTGGCCAGCTTACAAATTCTCATGCGGCCAGCTAGCTAAAAATGCTCATGCGGCCAAAGTGCAATTAATGGCTCCCACAGAGAACATGTCCACGGAAAATACCATGGCCTCCATGCTCCTCCAAACAACATTAGGAACCCAAATCCAAATTCCCGTAGGTCAAATTTGGGTACAATGGAATCCTCTACAACATGGAACCATCAACTAGCAAAATATACAAGCTTGATAGATCAAAATTTATGAAACCGAAAATACCACAAAACTAGATCTACAAGAATTTAACCATGGAAATAAAAAATGCTAAGTACTAAAGTGGAATAGAAACACATGAGGAAGACAATGGAACAATAAAAATGGGGTTCCTCCATGAAGCAAGATGCACTTGCCTAAGCTCTCTCTCTCTCTTTCTCCTGGTAGGTGAAGAGTAAAGATGGAGAAGAAGAAATGAGTAATGAGTAATAATGGAAGAGAGAGAGTGGGATTGATATTTATGGTGGGAGTGGTGGTAGGTGGGAGTGGTTTGGTTCACCTAAAATCAAGCAAAACCGAACCAAGCCAACAAACCGAACCGAACCAAGATAAACCCATCAATGAAATGCCAAAATAAATCAAACAGGGAGACATGCAATACGGGTCAAAATACGTACACGTATTCCAAATACGTAATACGAAATATGGGCATTACACCCATGAACTGTAAACTGATGCTAGGCCCCAACTAGAAAGATTATTCTATTAAATGCTTGCTAAAAATTGTCCAGTTAGTGTTGGTTTAGGCGAGTGGGTTGGATTCTGCTCGCCAGTACATAGATGATGTGCTGACCCACGTTTTTGTGGGCAGGTGCTCAGGCTTGGGATGTTCTGCACACGAAGATTGGCTTGACCGGTCCCGCGGCATCGAAGATTTGTTGGGCATACTGAAGCTCTCCTTGTTCAAGATGATGCCTTCTGTTTATAAAAGGCATAATGTATGGAACATTGTAATCAGTTGTACCAGTGAGTTGTAAGCCAAGTCGGTATATCGAGTTGTAATCCAATGTATCCAAGTATCAAATGTAAGCTGTATAGTATGGTTCAGTTGGCTTTCAATGTAAAATGAGATATGTTGTAAGCATTATACTTCAATACAAGTCTTGTACTATTCTTCAATTATCAATAAAGAGAATAAAGTTCTATATATCTCTATGTGACTTCAAGTTATCCTTTTATCTCCGCTGCCATAAAGAAGTGATGTACTTCTACTCAATAAGAAAGATTGTCCTCATTAACTTTAATTTGTCTGCTTCTGCCGCTGCGTGTTTCTATTTGAAGATTATCAATCACCTACCATCTTTGCCTTGTACAAGTGCAATACCAGACTTGTACGGCATCACGCCCAAGCGAGGACGATCGATTCCAAGAGATAAAATATATGATTAAATGACTCTACGAATCGGGGCGTGACATCAGGAGTTGACAGGAAAACTAGAGAGGAGAGATGGACGCGAAGCCGGTGCGCATGGTGAACTTGAACGGCACCAACTATTATTATTGGCGGAGCAAGATGAAAGATTTGCTGTTTGTCAAGAAGCTGCATCTGTCCGTATTTGCATCCGAGAAGCCTAGTGATAAATCCGAGGAGGACTGAAAATTCGAGCATATACAGGTGTGCGGATATATCAGGCAGTTCTTTGACGAGAACGTGTACAACCACGTTGCCAATATTGAGCACGCGAAGACGTTATGGAATAAGCTGGAATCTTTGTACGCGAAGAAGACCGGGGTAAACAAGTTGTTCCTGATCCGGACGATGATGGGTCTGCGGTACAAAGATAGGGCGTCTATTACGGATCACTTGAGTGATTTCCAGGGCGTGGTTGACCAGTTGTCTTCAATGGGAGTCAAGTTCGACGACGAAGTTCAGGGACTATGGCTGTTGTGTACATTGTCAGACTCGTGGGAGACCGTACGAGTATCTATGATCGCTTCTGCTCCAGAGGGCGTGGTCAGTCTGGAATTTGCCAAGAGCGGGGTGCTAAATGAAGAGATGTGGAGACGTTCTCAGGGCACTTCATCCACATCCCACCACTCAGAGGCATTGGTTTCAGAGAGCCGCGGAAGGGGCAAAAGCAGGGGTCCAAGTGGTGGCAGAGACAAGAGCAGGGGGAAGTCCAAGGGTCGGTGCAAGGACTCGGAGTGTTACCATTGTGGCAAGAAGGGCCATATCAAGCGGAACTGTTTCGCTTGGAAGAGAGAGAAGAAGGGCGACAAGGGGAAGCAAGATGAGAACACCACAGCGGCGGCCTCGATACATGGAGACGATGTGATCGTCGTAGGTGATGAGGTTATCACAAACCTCGCCTGCGATAACAATTCTTGGCTGGTGGACTCAGGGGCTTCAGCGCATGTATCTCACAACAGGACGCTATTTGCCACTTACACGACAGGCGACTGTGGAGTGTTGAAGATGGGCAATGGAGATGTGTCGAAGGCGGTTGCCGTTGGAGATGTGCATTTGAGAACGAAGACGGGTGCAGTTCTTGTTCTCAAATATGTTCGTCATGTCCCTGATATCCGTTTCAACCTGGTGTCGGTTGGAAGGTTGGATGACGAGGGATTCTTCAGTCTCTTCGGGAACAGCCAGTGAAAGCTTTCCAGAGGTTCGATGGTGATTGCCAGAGGAAGCAAGAAGTCCGGTCTCTACTATATGGAGGGGAGCGCACATGGAGCACAGGAGGTGAACGCAGTCAGTGATGCATCTACCGAGTTGTGGCACAGGCGGCTCGGTCATATCAGCGAGAAGGGGATGAGCTACTTGGTAAACAGGAAGGTGATTCCAGGGCTCAAGTCTACAAAATTGGAGAAGTGCACGCACTGCTTAGCTGGGAAGCAAAATAGGATATCTTTCCAAAGTCACCCAAGTTCAAGGAAGCCGGCGTTGCTCGAGTTGATTCACTCGGATGTCTGCGGTCCTATGAAGGTAAAATCTATTGGTGGTGCATCTTACTTTGTAACTTTTATTGATGACTGTTCCAGGAAGGTTTGGGTCTATGCCTTAAAGACCAAGGATCAGGTGCTGCCTACTTTCAAAGAGTTTCAGGCCTCTGTTGAAAGAGAGACGGACAAGAAGTTATTGTGTGTTCGGTCCGACAACGGCGACGAATACATTGGTCCCTTTGATGCTTATTGCAGAGAGCAAGGAATACGACACCAGAAGACTCCGCCCAAGACACCTCAGCTCAATGGTGTAGCGGAGCGCATGAACAGGACGCTGATGGAGAGGGTACGGTGTTTGCTGTCAGAAGCAAACTTGTCGGACAGTTATTGGGGTGAGGCTCTTCTCACAGCTGCTTATGTTATTAATTTATCTCCTAGTGCTCCTTTGCAGGGTGATGTGTATGACAAAGTATGGTACGACAAAGAGCCGTCATACAATCACCTGCGAGTGTTTGGCTGTAAGGCCTTCGTGCATGTACAGAAGGACGAGAGGTCCAAACTTGAGCCGAAGACGAGGCGATGCGTCTTTGTCGGCTACGGTCGGGATGAGTTTGGCTATAGACTCTACGACCCGGTGGAAAGAAAGCTCTACAGAAGCAGGGACATAGTATTCGTCGAGGATCAGACCATGACCAACACTCAGGATTCCGAGACGCCTTCTGAGGCTGAGGAATTGCCTGAGTTAGAGTCATTTCGCTTCGAGCAGTTTCCAGAGGACATCATAGAGGATCCAATTATGGGGGAGCCAGTACAAGGAGTTGCTCCCAACCTTGATCATCAGCCTGCTGATGGTGGTCAGGGTGTCCCTCAGGAGGATGAGCATGCCGGGGAGGCAGTTCCTGAAGAGGAGGAGGCTGTTGGTATACAGCCAGCACCAGTAGCTCCACTGAGAAGGAGTGACAGAGAGCGTCGACCATCTACGAAATACTCATCGGGTGAGTATGTGCTATTGACTGACGGGAGAGAGCCCGAAAGTTTTGCAGAGGCTATGGAAGACGAACACAGGTAGGAGTGATAGAGGCTATGCAGGAGGAGATGAGTTCCTTACACGCCAATTCTACTTATGAGCTGGTGCGGTTGCCAAAGGGCAAGAAGGCTTTGAAGAATCGATGGGTGTTTAGAGTGAAGCAGACGGATGATGCTACTCGCCTTCGATACAAAGCAAGGCTGGTAGTTAAAGGCTACGGTCAGCGGAAATGCGTAGATTATGATGAGATCTTTTCGCCTGTCGTCAAGCATTCGTCTATTCGGGTGGTGCTAGCATTGGCAGCCAGTCTCGACTTGGAGGTCGAGCAGATGGACGTGAAGACGACATTCCTCCACGGTGATCTTGAGGAGTTATACATGGAGCAGCCAGAGGGATTTTGTGAGAAGGGCAAGTCATATTTGGTCTGTCGGTTGAGGAAGAGCTTGTATGGTCTGAAGCAGGCTCCGAAGCAGTGGTACAGGAAGTTCGAGTCGTTTATGGGGGAGCATGGTTATGCACGGACGACGTCGGATCACTGTGTATTTGTGAGGTATTTTGTCGATGATGATTTCATTATTTTATTGCTCTATGTTGATGATATGCTATTAGTGGGTCGGAATGCCACTAGAATAGCGGAGTTGAAGTGCCAATTGGACGCGGCCTTCTCTATAAAGGATTTGGGTGCAGCGAAGACTATTCTTGGGATGGAGATCAGCCGAGAGAGAGAGTTCAAACTGCTACATTTGTCCCAAAAGAAGTACATTCACCGGGTACTTCAGCGTTTCGGGATGGACGGGTCGAAAAAAATGAGTTGTCCCCTTGCGGCTCACTTTAAGTTCACTGAGGAGCAGTGTCCATCTACCGAGGACGAAAAAAAAGATATGGAACGGGTTCCATATGCTTCAGCTGTGGGGAGCCTTATGTATGCTATGGTGTGTACGAGGTCAGACATCGCTCATGCAGTTGGCACTGTTAGTAGGTATCTTTCAAATCCTGGAAGGATACATTGGAGTGCGTTCAAGTGGATTCTACGATACCTTCAGGGCACTGCCGATTGGAGACTTTCTTTTGGTGGTGACGAGCCGAAGCTGGTTGGTTATACCGACGCTGATATGGCTGGAGATGTAGACACGAAACGATCGACTTCGGGCTATGAGATGATGTTTGCCGGAGGAACGGTATCGTGGCAGTCGCGGTTGCAGAAGTGTGTTGCCTTGTCGACGATGGAGGCGGAATATATTGCGGCGACGGAGGCTTGCAAGGAGCTGCTGTGGATGAAGAAACTGTTGCAGGAAATGGGGCTGAAACAAGAGCAGTATACTTTGCTTTGCGACAGTCAGAGTGCTATTCACCTTGTGAAGAACCAGACATTTCATAGTCGGTCCAAGCACATCGAGACTCGGTATCATTGGATACGGGATGTGGTTGAGAAGAAGGGCGCGGTGCTTGAGAAGGTTCATACTGATGACAATGGAGCGGACATGCTCACGAAGGTTCTACCGAGGGAAAAGTTTGAGTACTGCAGGCAGATCGTCGGGATGACAACCTCCTCCACCTAGTTGTGAAGGGGGAGATTTGTTGGAGTGGGTGGAGTTCCCAACCTATGTGGAGAAGACCCCGGAGTGCGACGAGCGCCGTCTGTGTGTCAGAGAAGCTTGGGGAGGTGACGAGGCCAGTCGAAGGAGACGAAGAAGCTCGGGAGCAGTCGGGAGGAGCTGCTGGAACAGGGGAGGCAGAGTTCGGGAACAGGAGAGGCAGAGTTCGGGCCGAACTCTGCCCCCACACAGAGTTCTGGCCGAACTCTGCCTTTTGGTTCCAGAACTATTCTGGTTGCCAAACACAGAGTTCTGGCCGAACTCTGTGTCGTCGGGGCTGAAGCGTTTTTCAGGGTTTTTAATCACCATTGGATCGTATCCTACGGTCCAGATTTTGCTGCGGATTAGGGAGTTTATACATGGTTATTCCTAACCCTAATCAAAATATAACATTGAAGAAAAAGAGAGAGAAAAGAGGCAAGAGTGCCATTACATCTTTGGGAGAGAAGAAGGAGGATTGAAGGCCATTTTCGAAGGAGCATCGTGTTCGGGTAATATCTACTCGTCGTCTTTGTTCTTCGTAGCCTTGTAATCATTATTCTTGCTTCTAAGTGTTGTGGGGATCCGATTTGGATCGGGAGAAGTTTGTAGAGGGTGTACTCCTTTAATTCATTAGTGAAGGCTTCTCAGGGTTGGACTCCGATCGTCCCGTAGTTTTTTCCGCAAGGATTTTCCACGTCAAAAATTCTCTGTGTCTGCGTGGTTTGTTTTGGTGTTTTGGTTCGTGCGTTGTATTGCTCGGTTCTCTCGCAGGTACTCTCTAGTTTGGGGAAAAGTTTCCGCGTTTCTTTCCCATCAAAAAAGTAGGCTTCACCGTGGAAATTTTTATTACAAAAATGCTCTAATCTATATTTACTAATTAAAATTGTTCATCTAAACTACTATATAATGAGAAAAGTAGGCTTCACCGAAAATTTTTGTTCCAAAAATGCTCTCATCTATATTTACTAATTAAAATTATTGATTAAATTTAATATGGATAGCGTATAGAAAAAAAAAAAATTAAGGAGGTTATTTGCTCTTCGCAAGTACTATAAAATCCGTGGAAGGCATGTACATGTATACTAGTACTTGTAATACCGAAATTTTTTGCAACAGGTACCACAATCCCATTATATATAGCACCTGCAAGGCTGCAATACTCGTAACCGTTCCAACAACTTGAACATCCTTTTTATAATAGGTTCATTTTCCAGTGCAAAGAAGCATTTCGAATTCTATTGAATTAGGGTTTTAGCTATGGAAGAAATTGCAACATTTATTTGGAGTAAGTAGTACCGGCGGCATGGAACCGAGGCCATGATTCGTTGAGGTAGTCGAGTCGAGGAGATCCCCAACTATACTGCTGCTGCTGCTACTACTATTTGATGATGGAGAGCTCTCCACCTAAAAATAATTATTCATTCATGAGAAATCTCAATTCCACAGAGAGAGAAAGAGGAGAGAGAGAGAGGACCTGGGGCGTCCGATCTGGCTGGGACAGGGAGCAGAGGGGGCGGTGGGAGATGGACCCACGACGGCGGCGGCGGCGGCGGCGGCGGCGGCGGCGGGTGATCGCCGGAGGGATGGAAGGGCATTTTGGTAATAAGGAGGAGGAGGTGGTGATGGGGATATAATATTTGGGGCCGGCTATACACACCCCAACCATTTCTAAGGGCACCCCACATAACTTAAATGAAAAAATAGATTCATGTTAAAAGACCAATATACCCTCAGGCTTTCTAAGAACATCCCACAAAAAAAATCTGCGATGAGCACGACAAATACTGGTCGAACAGACAATGGTCTGTTTGACAAGTATTGGTCGAACATGTCTTATTCTGTTCGACAAACACTGGTCGAACAAATTCTATTCGAACATGTCATCTTCTGTTCGACACATTCTGGTCGAACGTACACACTATAGTTCGACTGTCGTGGGTCGAATATTCCTCTGTTAGGTCAACAAACCAGGGTCGAACCTATCCGTGAATACATCCAATTTTTTTCAATTTTTTTTGTTTCAACAACAGTTTATGGAGTTCGAATCACAAACAGTGATTAAAAACAAAAATAGTGAAGAATTTGAACTAATTAGGATGTTCGATTTATGGATTGTGAAGGGTTTGGAGAGAGGGAATAGGGGAGCCAGTTAGGGTTGGAGAAGAGGGGCATCAGTGTCGGGGTGGAGTGACGTGTGGGGTGTGGGATGTGGAAAATGACATATTGTATGTTTTAATAGGAAAATGTATTTTAGTCAAGTGTTGGGGTGCCCTTAGCAATATTTATTATTTAAATTATTTTAATTGAGGTAAACATAGAATATGAGATGTCCTTAGAAATGATTAGGATGTGTATAGCCGGCCCCATAATATTTATATGGGGGGTTTTAGGAGTTGAAGACAGCCAAAGCCATTTGGACTGAACTGTGACCTGGATAGTTTGGTTCGCTGATAAGTCCCTTACAATTTCCATATTTGAATAAGCTAGCACCAAACTTTTTTTGTTCTTTTAAGAAACCTCAAGAACAACTTATTTTTTGAATTAAGGGGGGAAAATGATGACAAAACGAAAAAAAAAAAAAAAAAAAAAAAAAAACGATGACAAAATGATCAAAGCCATTTGGATTAACATTGTCCAGACACTCCAACAACACTACTTTGCTTAGGGGAAACATCATCGTCCAGGAATATCCAAAATATGATAATATGACATTTACGAATACATCAGGAAACTACAGCCCGTTTGGTTTGCAGGATTGGACAACGTAATGTAATTGGCATTACGTTGTCAATCTAACTCGGATGTTTGGTTGGACAAAAAAAATTAGATGTAATGTAATAGCGATTACAAGTTTGATTATATTACATCAGTTTCTTCTAAACTCAATTACATCATCAAACCTATGTAATCGCAATTACATTACAACTTAAGCGGAAGGTTGGTATGCTATAATTTGGT
Source organism: Iris pallida (assembly GCA_029216955.1). NCBI lineage: Eukaryota > Viridiplantae > Streptophyta > Magnoliopsida > Asparagales > Iridaceae > Iris > Iris pallida. The sequence goes on along the minus strand of JANAVB010000398.1, from coordinate 3,064,119 downwards.
CTTTTTGTTCGTTTTTGGTCATTTTTTGTTGTTTTTGTTTATTTTTTGTCATTTTTGTTCGGTTTTGGTCGTTTTTGTTCGTTTTTTTGTCATTTTTGTTCGTTTTTGGTCATTTTATGTTGTTTTTGTTTGTTTTTTTGTCGTTTTTTGGTCGTTTTTTTTTTTTTTTCGTTTTTTGTCGTTTTTGTTCGTTTTTTTTTGTTATTTTTGTTCGTTTTTTTGTTGTTTTTGTTTATTTTTTTTGTTTGTTTTTGTCCTTTTTTGTTGTTTTTGTTCGTTTTTTCGTCGTTTTTGTTCGTTTTTTTGTTGTTTTTGTTTGTTTTTTTTGTTGTTTTTGTCCGTTTTTTGTCGTTTTTGTTCGTTTTTTTGTCATTTTTGTTCGTTTTTCGTTGTTATTGTTTGTTTTTCTGTCGTTTTTGTCATTTTTTTGTTGGTTTTGGTCCCTTTTTGTTTGTTTTTTGTCGTTTTTGTTCGTTTTTTGTAATTTTTGTTCGTTTTTTTTCATTTTTGTTCGGTTTTTTTGTCATTTTTGTCCTTTTTTTTGTTCGTTTTTTGTCGTTTTTGTTCGTTTTTTTTGTCATTTTTGTTCGTTTTTGGTTATTTTTGTTTGTTTTTGTCGTTTTTGTCCTTTTTTTTTTGTTGTTTTTGTCCCTTTTTTGTCGTTTTTGTTCTTTTTTTGTCATTTTTGTTCGTTTTTCGTTGTTTTTGTTTGTTTGTTTTTTTGTCGTTTTTGTCCTTTTTTTTGTTGTTTTTGGTCTTTTTTTGTTCGTTTGTGTTAGTTTTTTGTAATTTTTGTTCGTTTTTTGTCATTTTGTTCGATTTTTTTGTCGTTTTTGTCCTTTTTTGTTTTTTTTTTTTTTGTCGTTTTTGTTCATTTTTTGTTCATTTTTTGTCATTTTTGTTCGTTTTTGGTTGTTTTTGTTTGTTTTTTGTCGTTTTTGTCCCTTTTTGGTTCTTTTTGTCCTTTTTTTTGTCGTTTTTGTTCATTTTTTGCCTTTTTTTTTATCGTTTTTGGTTAATTTTTTACGTTTTTTATCGTTTTTTGTCGATTTTGCTCATTTTTTGCCATTTTCTGCATGTTATTTATCGATTTTTGTCGATCTTGTACGTTTTTGACCATTTTTCACGTTTTTATCGTCTTCTATCGTTTTTTGGTCGATTTTGCAAATTTTTTGTCACTTTTTTATCATTTTTTGCTTTTTTTGGGTCTTTTTTCACTTTTTTTTGTTCGTTTATGCTCGTTTTTTTCTTTTTGTTTGTTGTTTTTGTCGTTTTTGTTCCCTTTTTTGTCGTTTTTGGATTTTTTTGCAAGTTTTTTAATTTTTTTTATCGTTTTTTGCTCGTTTTAATTCCCTCTGTTTTGGCCTTTTTTCGTATTTTCGTTTTTTGTCATTTCTGTTCCCTTTTATCGTTTTTTTTATTTTTTTGCTCTTTTTTTATCTTTTTTGTCATTTTTTTCTTTTTTTGTCGTTTTTTGTTCATTTTTTTGCCCTTTTTTTTTATTTTTGGTCGTTTTTCGTCCTTTTTTTTCCTTTCATTTATTGTTTTTTTTGTCAATTTTTTTGTTTTTAGTCATTTTTTTTATCATTATTGGTCACTTTTTATGGTTTTCACATTTTTGATCTTTTTTTTGTCGTTTTTCTTTTTTATGGCTTTTTCATTTTTGGTTTTTTTTTCCTTCTGTTTTGTTCGTTTGTCATTTTTGGTATTTTTATTTTTTGTCTTGTTTTTCGTTTTTGGTCTTTTTTTAGCAGAAAACAAACCATTTTTTCCCTTTTTTATTATTTATTTTTATTTTTTTTTCTTTTTAAATTTTTGAAATTTTGTATTGATCAACTTTTTAAATTTTATGTTGTATTTTAAAAAATATATTAAATTAAAAATTCAATTACATTACATGGTAAACCAAACACATGAATGCAATTAACATTACATTACATGGTTTGATTACATGTTTCAACCAAACATAGTAATGTAATTGTAATTCCATTACATTACAAACTCAATTATATTACAAATCTAATTCCATTACGATTACGATTACAATACAATGAACCAAACGCAACCCTAATCTCTTGCGCTGATTTCCAAAACGAGGCATAAATGCCTCCTTTTTGTTGATCAAACTCTGAGGTCAAGCAATAACTAAAAATGCTGCATCTCTCTTACCATCCATTCCCATCCCGATTCTCCATTGTTAGCTCCAATTGCAATAGGGGTGCCAACAGAGGCAGTCATACATTTTGTCATCATATATATTAGAATAGGAATGGCTATGGAGCAAAAAAAAAAAGATTCTTAAAAGATTTCACAAACTTTTTTTGGCCATTGACACAGCGTAACCCTCTATGTTGATGTCAAATCCTAGCCAATGTACCTATAAACATGAGAACGCCATATTCCATAAAACCTAATTGGCCATTTAGTAGGTAGGCAAAACTATGTACCTTTTGATTATACAATTCAAGCTCATACAATCAAGGAGCACACTTATAGTCTCATGCACCTCAGGTCCCTCGAATATAAAGAAGCTAGACAAAGATGCAAGATGATATAATTTGCTATAACATCAAACTATAAGTAATTCATCCTGCATTCAACTCATGCAAGCATTATGAAAGCTTTAACAAACCTCTTGTTTACGAAGAAGACAAACGCAGGCAATCCCACAATGTTGCAAAACATATATATATATATATATATATATATATATATATATATATATATATATATATATATATATATATATATGGAAGCGGATCAAAAGTCTCCCTTAGAAAATCTTCTAAAAAATCCTCTCACTCTCAGCCGTAATTTAATGTTAATATTAATGTTAATGTTAATATTAATGTTAATATTAACATTAAATACTAAAATTAACATTAAACTTAACATTAAAATTAATATTAACATTAACATTAACATTAACATTAACATTAATATTAATATTAATATTAACATTAATATTAATATAAAAATAAAAATAAAAATAAAAATAAAAATAAAAATAAAAATAAAAATAAAATTAATATTATCATTAATATTAACAATAAATTACGGCTGAAAGTGAGAAAAATTTTTAGGAAATTTTCTAAGGAGGGCTTTTGATCCGCTAAATATTAACATTAATATATATATATATGGATCAAAAGCCCCCTTTAGAAAACCCCCTAAAAATCTCCCTCACTCTCAGCCATAATTTAATGTTAATATTAATATTAATGTTAATATTAATGTTAATATTAATTTTTATTTTTATATTAATGTTAATGTTAATATTAATGTTAATGTTAATATTAATTTTAATGTTAATTTTAACATTAACATTAATATTAACATTAATATTAACATTAACATTAACATTAATATTAATATTAATATTAATGTTAATATTACGGATTATAGTGAGGGAATTTTTTAGGGGGTTTTCTAAGGGGGGCTTTTGATCCGCTTCCTATACTAAGTTCCCAGTAAAAATTTAAAACAAGATGATTCATATCAGTATACTATATTGCATATATAATGAAAGGGGTTTTGCATGAAATTCACAAGGTATGTTTATTTAAACTTATGAATCTTCATTTCATTAGGACTCAACAAATAAATGATAAAAAACAAAAAACAAAAAAAACAAAAACAAAAACAAATAAATGATACTGTAGTGCAAAATCAAATGAACACGCACCCAGACCACGAAACAGCTCATACAGTAGCCCAATTCTTAACCACCCATTGTACCTAATGCCACCCTGAAAGTTAAAACATCTCGCATAGAAGAAAATACATGGATTGTCAACACTCACCTGCCAGTGTAAGCAAAGTCGACAGCATGAATACATTTGTTCCTTCTCTAGTTTTAACCACCAAACCAAATAGCAACTACCATAACCTAAAATAGTTGCAGGTTAGTTGGTACAAGTCTCACTTACCATCCTCGAATTAGCAACTATACATCATGATATAAACCACTGGGCAGCACATACCCGAACGGTACAGAACCCGAGTCTTGGGGGGGAAGAAAGCATGGAACCGATCAACACCACCGGCGCCGCATCTGCAAGACCAAGAGAGATCAACCAAGGGCCTGAGGAAGGCGAGGAGCTCTTCGAGATCGACTTGGAGGTGCTAAACAACATCCCCTCCCCCAGCTATTACCAGCACTACCTGACCACCAGCGAAGCTCTCCTTGCCAACTGCCTACTTCCCATGAAGTACATATGCAAAGCTACTCCGGTCGAGCACAGCTACTACAGTATCAACCAACATCAACTGGGCACATCTTCACTAATCACTAGCCACAGAACCTCCAATTCATAGCCATGCTGATGTATTAGTGAGAGAGAGAGAGAAGTTGCAACACTAGAAACACGAAAATTTATATGTACTCAATATTTACACATACTATCTAGTTTACTTCAGTTTCTTGTGATTCTAACAAAATGTGACCGAACAAATCACCAAACATGACAAAATTCCAAAGACTACAATGTCATGCTTTCAAGCTTAAGCACCACCAGGTTCTGCAGTGTCCATCACCATTTCCTGCTCTTTATACTCGACACCCACCAAGTACTTTATCCTCACCTGCAGCACAACAAAAAATTCACAACCGTAAAATCAACACAGCAGAGATTCTCAATCTCTGCATCCATCGTAATCCATGAACTCCTAAACGTACCTGTTTTGGATCATAAACAGCATATTCATTGCCCAGATGAAACAAGCCTGCCGCAAGGCACCTTAACGTCATCCTTCCACATGAAATGCTCAGATTCATCCGTCTTCTTTTCCTCCATGGGAATTGTATCCTATTATCCACAACAAAGATCACTCCCAACTGCTAACGTACTCAATTAGATTATTTTGCATACAAGTATACCGCTATCGTGCTAGAACTAGCGAGAGAACAATGACAAATACGGTATCGGTTGGCTGCTCCTCGTAGTTACCTCAGGTGCATTAGACATCTCCGTGACCTGATCCCCCAGAGACGCAACAGCCAGGAATAAGAACCCTTCTGGTCTATCAACTGCAGTAAACTGTAAACCCGTACCTTGCCGCTTCAGCTGCGGCATCTGAACAAACTATCGCTCTACCAAACTGTCGTTATGGTTTGCACGTTAGTGGAATCTATATCATCTGATCAACAAAGTAAACACTACTTTAGCTCTTGGATACCATGTAGCCAGGTGCTGGTATCGAACAAACAGCCGGCAAGAAACCTTTATGCAGGTGCCTAAGCATGTTAGAACTTATGGTTCCTGCGGATAAAACGAAGAAAACCATCATGTCAAAAATTGAAGTTGAACATGGAAGTCAAAGAAAATTGGTACCTACGGCACCACAGAAGAACCTTGTTAGGTAGCTTCTTTTTCTCGTCATATGGAGGGCAAGCGCTTGGCTCAACCGCAAATATTTTCTCGATTGATACACCATAGCTCTGTAGCCGTGATTGACATTAGCAACAATACCCACCGAAACATCAGCCTTCCAACCTAATTGGAGTCGATTTAGAATTTCCTTACCACTTCGCCAACTTTAACCGGCTCACAAGTCTTCTCCAAGTATTTAAGGATCATCTTGTACTCCTTAGACTCCTTGTCCAGTGGAGCAACTGAACAACCCAACTTGCTACAACAATCGGACAGTGGATCATCAATTGTAGAATCAGTCATCCCCCTTATCTGATGTGATGCTACTGTAAATTTGTAATGTCCCTCAAAGTTTCCAGTCCTGCAGCTGCCTGCGTGTCCATACCAAGAAATACCTTATAAGCTGCCATAAAAGTGCCTACACACACACAACACAGAGAGAGATCATACATGGTCAGCTAACTCTTGGAGGTTCCGAATAGTCAAAGGCCGAGTAGAGGGCATCAGAGTAAACCACTTGTTACTGAAATCCAGCCAAAACATGCTGGACTTCACATCTGAATCAGGAGAACTGGGAGGCATTTCAGATCCTCCCTAAACTTTCGTAGTAGCTCCTCGCCTACATTGTAGTGCAATCAAAGTGAATAATACATGAAATAAGACGAATAAAATTTACATGCTTACATCTCTTCAGATGGAGATCAGACAGCATCCCCACAGGAAGATCTGGACAATCCATGCCCATCTCCATCAAAGCGTACGTATCCATCATGCAGCAGGTCATAAATTCAGGAATGGAATTCCGAAGATTGAAATTGTGAACACAGAAAAACATGTCAAGTTTCCAAAGATTTTTTTTTTTTGGGAGATCTGTACACATGCGACGTGATTTCCTTAACAAATAATTCGGATAAAACTATGATTCGTCCCGGTAACAAAACACAGAGAGAAATGACAATAATAATCAGAAAACATTGATATCTGAAGATGCCATTGTTTTATAACCATGTCGATGGGGACAGCTGGAGAAATCTGGTCATAATGGAAGACGATAGATTAAATGATAAATGTCTACATTAAGAAGCTCCAAGTTCTTCCTCAGAAATTTGGAAATACTCTTCTGATCAACTTTCTTATAGAGATCAACTCGCAAGGGGATTCCAATTCATTCCCATAACTTTTGAAAAATCAATGTGCAGAACTAGGCAAAAGATGAAACAGGATTTTTCTAATTATGGAATAATAAGCAAACACGTCCTCGAACGCAATCATGAGGAGAAACGATAATAACAGGAGAGAGCAAATTAAAATAGTGCTTGCGCCCAATGACTTGAGACTGTCGACTGCCAGAAAAATTATGAACTAGTCAATCAAGCAACTACTTTATCACCAATACAACAAACAAGAAAATCTCAGCAGTAAAGTTGAAAACTATTTTAACACACTAGACACTTTATTTAAGCTCTCTACGATAGACATGTGACTATCTAGTTTCTTCATGTTTCATGACCAAGAACAATTGAGCTACAAAGAGTTGATCCTAACGATCATCTCGCTGGATATGGCAAGAACCAAAAATCATTCAATCCATCCAATAAAACAGTAAAATTTTAAACAGCAAACCTGTAGATCTCTTGGCTGCACAGAACCTTCATAATGTTTGCAACCATGGGCTCAAGTTTGCAATGCGCAGCTGCAACTCCCAACTGACGAAGACCGAGACCCCCATACCGCACATCAAACCCATCAGTCTGGTAAAAAATCAAACATATAAGAAAAACAAACAAGTAAACCTCCACAACATTTACCCAAAATTATCAATAGCCAGGAGTGCACCGTGTCAATGGGTCAAACAAACTCGTTTATTGCATCATCAACATTGAGGAACTTCTTCTCCTCCCACGGTTCAAATTGAGGAACTTCTTCTCCTCCCACGGTTCAAATTCATTGCCAGTAAGCTCCTCAAAGAGTCGAACAAACTCATTTTATTGCATCATCAACATTGTTCCATTCTTCAACCCTCTCTTCGGCCCTGGGATCATCCCCAACTCGGCCCTTCTTGTAATAAAGATATAAGCAGTTCTCAGGTACAGTGATCAGCTGCATTACGCAATATCTGTTTACATGAACAAAGAAAGATCAAATCATCTAGCTTTCCATTCTGGACCATCAAAAATATATAGGACGATCAGAACATATGAATCTACAACACATTAGAACGTCCTTATTGACCATCCTTCACTCCAAGAGCATCTAGGGTTTCCTCGAACAATGTGATATCTCACACCAGGTAAAAACCTCAACCCCTCTCTTACAAATACTACATAATGTTCTTGTGAATTATGGCCAATACCATGTATATAAGCAGTGATTTCTAATGCAGAGCTAATTGTACTCTAGCAACTTTAGGCAAGGCAAAGTTTGAATTTTTTTGGGAGGTGATGGTGGAAATATATAGGACGATGAGAACATACTGATTCAGCCCACTTCCTCGATCACAAATGAAAAAGGCACAATTGTAGATTATCCCATCTTTCTCAAATATGGGCGCCTCCCTGCTCCCGCAGCTTAGAGTCCTTGTGCACTCCTCTTTTTCCATAGAGTTTCAGCTGCATAGCATCAATTGAGTAGTGTCAAACAGTACTTGCACAAGAAATTTATTGGAAGGAATCTATCAACAAAAGCAGACAATTCATACTTCTGCATTCAAAGATTCTAGTGCTTCTTCACCAGGATCCTGTTCATCCCCTGGGATCCCCTTCCCTCGGGAGCAAAATCATAAACAACATCATAAGCATCCAGCGGTTGAGGCACCTGTTTCTGGATGCTATCTGTTAACCAAGCTCCTCCCACCACAGGAATGCTCAACTCCCTATTGCAACGTGACAGTAGAACCAACAAAACAGTTTCACCAATGTCGAGATTTTTGTAAATTACAAAACAAAAGCAGCATACAACTCACATTGCCTCGACTAATTTGGAGGAACCTCCTCTCTCGTGCTCCGCGGGGGATACAACTAAGCAAGTAGCCCCTGCAAAGCACCACCTAATCAGAACTTCATCCACCGTTTTCACAAGCCCAAGGAGTACTACAAATGGAAAGAACTGTACCGGGAACCGTACTAGAGACCATCCCTCCATTCTTTTCTATCTCCTCTTTCCATGACTGCTATTCACAGTAAACCGACAATGTAGTAATCAAAAAGAAAATATGAGCAATGGTTAGAGAACATGTTTAGCACTCGAGGAATTGTTACATGCGTCCGGGTCAATCGTCCAGAGAGCAAAATGATCATGCCGGCCAAAGGCTTGTCCAGTGGAGTCAGTTCTCGCTGAGGATAGGGCCTCGACTCGCGGTTCTGACACCACTACAAACCACAACATATCGGATCACTAACAATGTAGTCAAAGATGCTCAATAACACTGCAACAGATCCAAGCCTCACATCTAAGACGATAGGATCCTGAATGCCATCAGGAACTTCCATTGGCTGGTCTTCCCTTGGTGATTCTCTGGCGGTATAGGTGCAACTAGTCCACTCACGGTAAGGGCCCATACATACATAGTTAGTCCCTCCCAGTGCAGTGTAAGTGGCTGCCACAAACAGGACATCTCTCCAAAGCACCATAGAACAACATATACTGGCTGCTTGCAAGAAAAAAAAGATTGAAACTAAGAATTCTGATACAACATGAACAAGCTGGAGATGAGAACAGGGGACACTTTTTTTTTGTTTCTTACTTGTTGAAATATATTTGTACAAATTTACCATCTAGAGAGAACACCATCATCAGAACCAGATGTGTCCTGGTCATTGGCTTCAAGGATGCGACGCATTTCCACAACATTTGAGATGTTCTATGGAAGCCTTGCGGAACTCCGAGGCAACACCATTGGCTTTGCCATTCTCCCCATCGCCCGTAGCCTTCGCCTTCCCCTTCTTAGATGCTGGCAGGTCCCCATCTTGACCTTTGTTCTCTGCCTTCTGTTTCCTTGTCCCTACCTTGCCTTCCTCCTCGAGAGGAGGGTGAGCTTGGGATCTATTCTCATGGACCTTCAACATGCGAAAGAAATATTATTTGAGCTTAGTTACACCACCAGTTGTAGACATTTGAAATTGTTTGGCTAGAAACACCAATTCTATGCATAATGTCAAGAAAGACTAGATCACTATAAAGAAATATCCTGCTTACAAGCCAACAATCTACCATGCCCAACTTCATAATTATAAATACAAACCACTACTTGGGTTACTCATTGAACCATAAATATACAAATCATTGATAGCATCACTCATAGTAATTGTTCAAGATTCCAACTTTACGACAACCAACTAAATATAATTGAACAAGGAGCAGGAAATTAACATAATCATAACTCTCTCGAGCAACATGATCAATAAGTACCCAGTAAACAAAGAGAAAGTAGTTCAAGATTCCAACTTTACCACTACCAAGTTCACGAGACTGAACGAGGAGCAAGAAACAAACCTTCATTTTGGAATTGACCACTTGGGAACCTCGAATAAGTGAGCTTTCCTCCAACAATACTAAAGAGAACAAAAACCCAGCGAAGATGTCAGCTCGGTACAAGTAAACTGTGAACGCCAACATCATCGACACCTGTGATGTACCTAGCCCTTGTGTCCTCCTCTGGACGTGCCCGAGTGTCCACTTCTGCAGAGAAATCGACAACACGCACACACTTTTGGGGCTCTTTGGGAATTCTTCTAATCGGGATTGGTTCCCAAGAAATACAGGTGTTCCATTTGGACACACGCAAGCCATATGCGTGCCCAATTCTGGTGGCCGCGTACTGTTGGTGTCGCGGCCGACGGCGGAGACTGCCGATCTCCCAACGCCGCCGGACCGGAAACCCTAGTTGGTTCGGATGGCGCCATTTTTGTCTCTCTTTTGTATACGGGCCTTCTTCATTTTTCTTCAATATCATATAGTCAGCCATTTAAATTATTGATGATATTTTCATACAGAATATATATTTTAGAAGTATAAAAAAAGTTTATCATTGACATAAAATTCATGCAAAATTGTTTTAAAAAAATTGAACATTATTATATTTAACTAGTCAGCTTCACGTTGCATATACCCAAAAAAAGTTCTGACATTAAAATAGTTTAAATATATATATTTATTATGATTTTTTTATTATATTTTTCAGGAAATTTATTGTAGCAAATCATCTGTCAATAATTTTGTCAAATTGAAACAAATTCCCGAAAGTTTATAAATTTGTATATATGTTTAGTTAGATATAATATATAGTTTAAATATTGAATATATTTTATAATTTATTTATTTATTTTTCGAACCGACGAACAACGTTAAGGTGGGACTCAAACCATGTCCATCCGTGGGAACCTCCGGTGTACCCAACGACTACCCCCGCAGACATTATAGATGTTATATCAGTTTGAATATATGTTATTTTAAAATGATACTAGTTATGCACTTGTAGTTCATGTGGAAAGTATCACAAATATCAAGCGAGACCGACAGGATTTGAGTCTCTCAAACGTAGAGATATGCATGTGTCTGTGAGTTGTACATTTTTTATTTCTTAGCTACGTGAGAACATACGCTATAGTTCCAAAAATAATAATTTATTATTATTAATTAATAGAGGATATACAAATAGTATAAACGGCTTATTTCTTTAGCAATTTTTAAGATATATTATATTATTAGAGATAATACCAGTAATAGGGTAGAGGATTTTGCCATATCTTCGGATTCCAATCGGTGGTAGATAGAATAAGTACGGTAACTCCTAAAATCCATATTATCTAGATGTTGCAACACGTATTAGACACACCATATACACATAAAAAAAGGTACAGAGTTTGTATTTCTGTGTAGGGGTGAGCATTATTCGGTTTTGGACCGAAAACCGAACCGAACCGAACCGAATAAGAGGTTCAGTTCGGTTTTAAAAAAAATCGGTTCGGTTTCGGTTTTGAAAATACTAAATTTTCTTATTCGGTTTCGGTTTTGGGTTTCGGTTTCGTTCCAAAACCGAAAACCGAATAAGAAAATTTAATTAATTAATTAATATATATATATATATATATATATATATATATATTAATTAATTAAATTTTCTTACACACACACACACACACATATATATATATATATATATATATGTGTGTGTGTGTGTGTGTGTGTGTGTGTGTGTGTGTGTGTGTAAGAAAATTTAATTAATTAATATATATATATATATATATATATATATATATATATATATATATATATACACACACACACACATATATATATATATATATATATATATATATATATGTGTGTACTATATATATAAGTATTAATATATATAGGTACATACTAAATATATATAGGTATATACTAAATATGTCTATGTATATTTAGTTACTATATATATTAAAAAAAAAGTTAAAAAAATCAAAAAAATATGAATAAACCGAATAAACCGAAAACCGAACCGATTTAATTCGGTTCGGTTTCGGTTTTGCTTATTCGGTTTCGGTTCAATTCGATTTTGGATTATTCGGTTCGGTTTAAACCGAATAAACCGAATGCTCACCCCTATTTCTGTGTTCGAATTATAGCATGTCATATTTGTATATATGCAACATAGTTTGAAGATGATTATGTACATAGATTTACCGTTTTATGTAAAAAAAAGAAGAAGAAGAGAATGATTGGGTTTTAGTGATGAGCAAAAGGAACTATGATCTATAAAAAAATAATAAATAAGGTGGATTGAAGGGACTCGATGCAAACATGTGTCACCAGCCATTAGTAATAACAGAATGAACTTTTTTGTTAGTAGCTCATAATCAGGCTGAGCTCATGGGAGCCGAGACAAACTCTCATAACAAACCCACACATACACGAGAAAAAATCATATATATATATATATATATATATATATATATATATATATATATATATACTAAAAGATTAATAAAGAAATATTTTTGGGCTCCTAAAAATAGACTACAATTGAGGGCCCGAGACGGCCGCCTTCCTGATCCCTTGCCTCTATATAGGGCCGGCCATGTTCATAACAGAAATGGTTATTAATAACTCATATTATCTTCAAAAATGGAAGCAAGAGTAATAATAATATTTGGTGTTCAGTCTCAAACCAAATGAGAAATAATACTGATATTGGTGTGCTAAGACTAGATCTTAAGAAGAGTTGTTTAAACTTACAATTATACAATTTGGCTTCCAAAATATTTGGATGATGCCATCTTTCATTATGTGACATCTGACATGGCAGATGACATAACAACTGACATTGCAAATTTTAACAAAAAAAATTAATTATCCAAATTTTTTAATGTTAATGTAATATTAATGTTAATGTTAATATTAATATTAATATTAATGTTAATGTTAATGTTAATGATAATATTAATTAATGTTAATTTAATATTAAATTATTTATTTACTATTAATTTTAATTTGAATATTAATTTTATTGTTAAATTTTGCCATGTCAGCTGTCATATCAACAATCATGTCATATGCCACATAATGGAAGATGATATCACCCAAATTTTTTGGGAGCCAAATAACATTTTTGTTAAACTTATTCCAATCTATCAACTATTCTAAAATCTGATTACTTATATGTAAACTTAATAGCCAGTAATATAGTTGCATATTGTTTCTGGATCCTCACCATTCCATAATTTTCTACTCAAGTCTGTGCGCCACGAAATTCGAATCCCAGCAGATTTTCTTGAAAGATTTTTTTTTTTTTTTTTCTTTTCCAGAATTGAATAAGATTATGAATGCTTGTCCACGTAGAAATGAAAAAAAAAAAAGGAGCTAAATTTTTTGCTGGTTGAAGAAGAAAATCTCTACCATCATCATTTTTTCTTCAATATGGTAAGATTAATTATCTACTTCATTCGCTCAACTAGTTTGTTTTCTCCTATTTTTCAAACATTTTGTCATCCGACTTTATCACAAATTTTATTGATGGATCCTAAAGTTATAGTGCGTGACAAACCAATATGAATAACCACCATAACATGAGAGGGAAAAATATAACGAATTTTAACAATATAAAAGTTTATTCTCAAACTAAAAGTATCATATGAATTAAAAGGGAAAATGTAAAGTATCACATACATAAGATTGTACATAATTTTCTTATGAAATTATATATAGTAAAAAAATTATAATTGCAGTCATTTCATGGTATTTTATTTGAAATCGTCTAAAAAAACATAGTCTTTTTTTTGAGAAGGAAAGGCATTTATTAAATCAAATAGCAGTGTTTACATCCAAAGAGCAGTCCTCAATTAGAGACTGGGTAATACAGGAAGGAGGGGAAGAAAACTTCTCAGAAGTATGAGTAATCCGGGCTTGCCCAGCAAGAATGTGGGCGACATTATTACCCCTTCTTCTAACAAATGAAAGCTTGATGGAATGAATAGCAGCTAATTCCTTTTGGATGTCTTTAACCAAGTCCGAAAGTCTCCATGGGATGAGCCGAGATTCCCCTTTGAAAATCCTGAAAGCCACCATAGAGTCTCCTTCAATGAAGATATTACTTTCAGTCATATTCCGAGCTAAGCCAATCCCAACCTTGATAGCCTCCAACTCAGCTTGGAGACTCTGATCAGTCGGGTTATGACAAACAAAATGCTTCGTCTCAGCCACAATAAAAGAACCCATAGCATCCCTAGCAACCGCAGCTGCAGCACAACCTGTCGGGGATGTCGCCCCATCACTACTAAAATAACCCATTTTAGCGACGTCAGGAGACGTCGCTAAATAAGGAAAATACGTCGCTAAAACCAATTTGCGACGTATTTAGCGACGAAAACCGGACGTCGCTTATAGGCAAGTCGCAGATGACACTTTAGTCGCCGAACGTCGCTATTTGCGACGCGGAGTTCATTGTCGCTAGACGTCGCAAAATTAGCGACATATAGCGACGTATCACTACGTCGCCAAAATTGCGACGTAAAGCGACCACTTGCGACGCTGTAAACTTTATATATGATGACATGGCATGACAGCCACGTGGGCAACTTAGCGATGCATACCGACAGATTTAGCGACGTACACCCTCAGCCCAAGTCAGCATATTAGTGACGTCTAGCGACGTTACGTCGCTATTTAGCGACGTATAGCGACGTCTACGTTCTGTCGCAGTACGTCGCAGAACGTCGCTATTCGTCGCAGATATTATAAAAATTTTTTTAAAAAATATAATTGATATTTTTGTTATGCTGTGTGTCTGTGTTTACAGTGTGTGTGAAGTGCAGTGTTCGAACCATCGACAGTTTCGCTTACTGTTCTATGTTTTATCTTGGATAGAAAGAGCAACAGTTCAGGGTGCACTTCTCAGAGCTTCCTCTTCACGTCCTTCACCCTCTCGGGAACCTTTACGACGTCCCGAGAAAGTGAAGGACGTGAAAATGAAGCTCTCAGAAGTGCACCCTGAACTGTTGTTATTTCTATCCAAGATAACACATACAACAGTAATCAAAACTGTCGATGGTTCCGAACACTGCATTTCACATTCACTGTAAACACAGACACACATCATAACAAAAATACACAATATTTTTTTTAAAAATTTCGGCAGCACCTCCTTTGTATATCAGATCATCGCTTATAACCCAGCGTAGGTATATTTGTCATCCCCGTCGCAGATATCACAAAGTAAATATCACAATAAAAATAGGAGACAGTGCAAAGTAAATATCACAGACACACATCCTCACAAACATCCAATAGAGTCAAATAAAAATAGAAGATGATAAAAAGTCTTCCACCAAGTTTATAAACAACAGTGTACCAATAAACAATTTGCCCATAGGGCCAATACATACAAGTAATAAAAAAACCAATAAAATCACTGCGGACCCCTGTCGCGCAACTGGGACAACTAGGATAGAATGTAGTCATACTGCTCCTGGGTGAGCTGCACCGTAGGGGCAGTAGGAGGCAGTGGAATGTCTGGAGTCGGCGCCGTCGATGGACCGGGAGGACGTATCTGCTCCAGCTCTCGCAGTCGCTCACCATGCGCAGCAAAGGTACTCACCACCCTCTCAGTATACTGAGTGAGTGAGGCAGACATGCTCCTCTGCGATCCCTCCAGCTCGACCTGTCTACGCTCTGTGCGCTGTGTAGACTCGGTGAGCGTCTGCAAGATGGCAGCTGTAGCCTGATGCAGACTCATCAGCTCATGTATACTGCGCTCGACCGCATCAAATCGTCCGGTGACGATCGGAGGGTCGGATCGTCGCTCGACCGCATCAGAAATCTGCTGCTGCAACTCGCGATGCAGCTCCTCGATCTGACGACGAACATCCTCAGCTCGTGACGACGCCTGCGTAGCCGGAGACTGCGCACTGACAGAGGGGGCCCGGGATGACTCCGAAGCCAAATACGCGCCGTAGGATCCCGTACCATAGTACGTACCCTTCTGAAGACCGCCAACGGCGGTCATCCAGAGCTCGTCCGACGATGGAGCTGTAGGCGGCTGGGAGGAAGTACCAGCCCCTTCCTCTGCTTGCGCACTAGCAGCAGCAGCAGCAGCCGCCTCCTCCTGTAGCCGAACAAACTCGGCCTAGAACATGTTTGCTAACGTGTAAGTGTTTGCTAAAGTCTATATTGATATCTATTTTCCTGTTTTCTAAATTATAGTAAATTAATATAAAAGATAGAACGTACATATGCCTGCGTCGCCCGCTCGTCAATGAACTCCCCAGCCCTCCAATGGGTGACCAGGAAGACGGTCACCATGTTCGGGTCCTCACCCTTTTTTACCTGTTAAAATATATTATCTATTATTAGTATTAAACATTCTATCGAACTATATATAAATTAATGTCCGTCATAGGAAACGTACCAGACGACGAAAATGCTCCGTCATCAGAATGGAGCCACCACACCACTTACCGGCGCTCGACCGCGCCACCTTGGCCTTCTCAGACCGCTCTTGGTACCTGCGCTCGCTGAATCTAGCCTTCATCGCAGTCCACTGCTCTGGCGTAATCCAACCCTGGATCGGCTGTCCGGAGCGATCACGACGCTTCTGGTCGTCGATCGCATCACGGATGAGATTGGCTGCGACGGCAGAAAATTGGCCCTCGATCCTCGCCGCCCGGTATGGTGGATAGAAATAGGTCCTCTACAAGAAGTAAAATACAAAAGTTGTATAATATACACAAATGATTATTAAAATTTAAAAATAAACAAATTTTTTACCTTGAAGTGGGCGAACCAAAAGGCCTTCCTATCTGCGGGAGCATCTGAGTAGTTAATCCAAGGCCCACCATAGTTCTGCCTCAGAAATGTCCCCAGCTGTCTCTGTACTGCAGAAGGCCGATATCTATACAATAATAATTTTTCATGAATATATATGTACATATAATCATTTGAGAAATATATAATAATTAATTAACTTACTCCATAGGCCCGTCCGTCCAAATCTCCATACGCGTCTCGCCCGGGGGAGCGTATGGAGGGTCGCTCTCACCTCCTGCCTGGGCAGGATCAGTCTGATCGCCGTCCTCCATATGCTCGACGTGGGCTCCCTCCATAGAGCCGTCGACAGGAGGAATGCTGGACGGGGGATCAGGGATGCTGGACGCGGGATCAGGAAGGCTGGACGACGAGGGAGGAGTCGTCAACCTGCTGGAACTGTCCTGTCCCGGTAATGGACCGGGAACAGAACGGTACACTGGCGTACTCGGAGATGAGGATGAGGGTACGGAACTGCCCTCTCCATCCCCAGGCTGAGGCTGACGGGACTGCCTAATGTAAAATCCTCCGCGTCGTCCTCCTGGTCTAGTCATACCTGATAATAACATATGACAATAAAACAAAAATACATATTTATATGATAGACATCACAGATTTTTGAAAAATATCATAGTCATAAAGTGTCACTGAAGTGTCAATAAAAGTGTCAATAAAGTGTCACTGAAGTGTCACAGATTTATATGATAGAAGTGTCACTAAAGTGTCAAATATGATGATAAAACAAACGTACAGATTTAATCCTCTTCTGAAAATTCATCTAGTTCGTTTAGCTCATCTACTCCTTCTTCTTCTTCTTCTTCTTCTTCTTCTTCTTCTTCTTCTTCTTCTTCTTCTTCCTCTACATCTTCACTTTCATCTGCATCTTCCTCTTCAGATAATTTTACTTCTTCTACACAATTAGATGTGTAATGAGGAACTTTCGTCGTGTCCACTTCTATAATATTTGTTACAAGAGGTAGTTCATCCTGTTGATAAGCTATATCGTCAACCTCAAAGGTATTTCTAGCTTTGGTCTTGCATACTGCCCACCAGTCCGACCTTGTTGTTCCCCGTTTAGGATAACTTGTGAAGTACACGAGCTGAGCCTGACTTGATAGGACAAATGGTTCATAGGCTTGATATCGACGCCGATAGTTTATATCAACAAGACCGTGCTTGTCTACTTTCCAACCTTGACCTTCAATCGGATCGAACCAATCACACCTGAATAACACAATCTTAGCAGGCTCTATTCCATAACTATATGTCAGCTCCACGATCTCCCGTAGCATGCCATAGAAATCGTTGCCCGCATCAACATCTTTGTAGTTCGAAGATCTGATACACAAACAGCTGTTTTTGGTGGAGTCGAGATCCACAAAGTTGTCTCTGATCGGGCAAGTTGTTGACTTGAACCTAAACTCATTAACACAGTAGCTTGGCCATATTTTTGCAGCATAAATTGGTCCCTTGGCTAGCGTTCTAATAGACTCATTCTCAAGTCTTGCGTATGGACGATCGACCTAAATACCACGAAAGAAGCAATTAAGCTCATTCTCAATCAAGTGCATATACAGAAAGGTAATTACAGAGTTCTCAAGTCTTACATATGCACTCAACTATGATGGAAAATAATGCCTCATTTCTTGTTCTAATTTTTCTTCTGTTATGTGTGGCCTACCTGACCTCACATCATCATTAAATATGCTGAAAACAACATCGTGCAATTAATATAATAGTATCATTCTCAACACTATTAAAATAATATAGACGTATTATTTACTTACCCCTCCAGTTTCTCTACTTCCTCCTCGTCGCAGTTGAGTAATACATACACCTGAGCAGCCCTTAGCTCATCATCGTTCAGATATCTCTTCTTCATCTTACCCGATGGCTTTCCTGGAGCATTGAATACCTTCAGTATTGTATCATTACTTTCATGATCTCCCTCGTCGTTTCTGGAAGCTCTCGTTCTATTAGTTGCAACATGAGGTTTGAAATACATCGAACAAAAGTTTGTAATCTCCTCGAGAACATAGGCTTCACAAATAGAACCCTCGACCCGTGCCTTATTTTTCATCTTTCTTTTTAGGTGATTCAAATGTCGCTCGAACGGGTACATCCATCGATATTCGACGGGTCCACCAACACGTGCCTCATAGGATAGATGAATCGACAAATGCTCCATAGAGTCGAAGAATCCAGGAGGAAACACCCTCTCTAGCTTGCATAGTGTTACCGCAATGTCCTTCTCTTATTTTTCTAGACGATCAACGAGCAATTTCTTAGAACAAAGATCCCTGAAGAATATGCTAAGCTCCGTCAATGGATCCCAAACTGCCTGCGGTAAGAATTCCTGAAATGCAATCGGAATTAACCTCTCCATGAATACGTGACAATCGTGGCTCTTCATACCCGTCAATTTGTTTTCCTTCGGATCGACACATCTTCTCAGACTTGACACATATCCGTCTGGAAATTTTAGGCCCTGGATCCACCGATAAAGTCTCACTTTATCCTCCTTGTCCAGCGAGAAAATTGACTTCGGCAGGAACTGTTTTCTATTCTGCTGTATCAAATGCAATGCAGGACGTTTGCATATTTCTTCTAAGTCCAACCTGGCCTTGGGATTGTCTTTCGTTTTTCCCTTTACGTCCATCACAGTATTAATTATGTTATCAAACACATTCTTCTTAATATGCATGACATCAAGATTATGTCTGATCAGATTGGTACTCCAGTATGGCAGATCCTAGAATATGCTCCTCTTTGTCCAGTTATGATCTCTACCAAATCTATCGCACTTGTACCCAGTTGTAGGATCTTCGATAGCACTTGGAAAATCTTTAACCTCCTCCCATATCGTGGCTCCGCACCACCTTGGCGGTGGATCACCCTTCTCTACAACACCGGCACGGAATGCATTCATGTTCCTTCTGAACGGATGATCTTTTGGCAGAAATTGCCAATGACAATCAAAGAAGCACAGTTTTCCTCCGTGTTTCAAGCGGAAAGCCTTACTACGGTCCATGCAATACGGACATGAGAGACGGCCATGAGTGCTCCATCCAGATAACATTCCATAGGCCGAAAAGTCGTTGATGGTCCACATAAGGGTTGCCTTTATCTGAAAATTCTGCTTCCTGAAAACATCGTACGTATTAGCGCCTACTTCCCATAACTGATTCAACTCATCTATCAAAGGCTGTAAGTACACGTCAATGTTCCTCTTGGGATTGTTCGGACCAGGAATTATAATGGTTAGAAACATGTACTGAGTCTTCATGCACATCCAAGGCGGTAGGTTATACGGAGTGACAATCACAGGCCAGCACGAATACTGGGATCCCGAAAGACCAAAAGGAGTAAAACCGTCAGAAGATAGTCCCAACCTGACATTACGCGAATCTGAAGCAAAATCAGGATACACTCGATCAAAGTGCTTCCACGCTTCTCCATCGGATGGGTGATCCAACACTCCTTCAATCTGTTCTCGCATGTGCCAACTCATATTTTCGGCCGTCTCTTTCACCATAAATAATCTTTGCAACCGCGACGTTAAAGGCAAGTAGTGCATTGAATCGGTCGGTCTTCTTGCACCGGTAGACCTTCCTGTACTAGTTGTCTTATAGAGATCAGCACCACAAAATCTGCACACATCTGCATCCTTGTCGTCTTTGTAGTACAGCATGCACCCATTGCGACAGGAATCGATTTTCTCGTATCCCATCCAGAGCGATCTCACCATCCTCTTAGACCGGTAGAAGTCTTTAGGCAACTTAGCACCCGCCGGCAAGATCTCTATAATCAACTCCAACACTCGGTTGTAGCATTCTTGCGACATGTTAAAATCTGACTTAATGCTCAACAGTCTTGTAACCACCTCCAACGGTGAATGATCCTCACAACTAGGATACAATGGAGTCCTTGCATTCTCCAGCAACTCCATGAACTGTACAGCATCGGCGTTCGGTGCCTCCTCAGGTGCATCATGAACGAAACTAGGCCCCGCAGCGTCGAAAACCATGTTCATGCACCCGTCGTCGTATGCATGATTATCTGAAACAAAATTAGGTCCCGCATGCATATATGGCTCAACATAAGGCTCCGGCTCTGATGCTAAAGACACAAGTTCTCCGTGTGCGGTCCACTGATAGTAATTAGGCGTGAAATCTTTTGAGTACAAATGATATGTCACTTCCACTTCTGGATAATATTTCACGTTATGACATTTCACACACGGACACTTAATTTTGGTGCCGTCCATGTACTGAGGGAACGCCTTAGCAAACTGCAGGAACTGCTCTACTCCCGCTATGTGTTCATCCCGCACACCACACATATCATCAGGACGACGATTGTACATCCATGAACGATTTTGCAAGTAGTAATTCACATCCATTTGGAAATAATTCTGCAAAGATGGACACACATTATCCAACAGGCACAAATTCGTATATTATGTCTTATTAGGGACACACATTAGTAGCGGACAGTTACTAATATCAATGATATGCAATCTAGGTCAAACTAGGTTGTACTAAGTCAAACAAAGTCAAACAAGGTCAACCTAAGTCAAACAAAGTCAATCAAGGTCAAAGTAGGTCAAGGGTTGACCTATAGTTGACTTTGTCAACTCTTAGTCCAATCTAAGTCAAATATCCTATTTCTAGTCATTACCTACCAAGGTACCGTTTACCTTATCGCTATTGGTATCCCAATACCATAAGTTGGTACCCTTTACCTTATCGCTATTGGTACCCTTTACCTTATCGTTATTGGTACCCTTTACCTTATCGTTATTGGTTAACAGTCAATTCAATTTCAGTTATTCAAGGGAATCAGTTGACACATTCAGTGGATTTATCTCAGGAATAGGAAAACCAATCTCAGTCCTATTTACAGTTTAAGAAAAATGAAATTATAAGGACTGTTACTCAAATAGACCACCTGTTGACTGATACAAGAATACCTATCATCAAAAGCCCCAAACTCGAGCCACACTCCAAACACTGACCCATTTGTGAAAATAGGACTGAACCTGTGTGGCATGGACTGATGCATGGTAGGTAGGTGACTAGACACTTGATGTTAGGGACTGATACTCAAGTATTTAGTCAAGTGACCTCAGAAACTGAACTCATATTCAATAGGGGACTGAACTAACCAATAAGCAATTTGGGGGCTGAATAATTGATTCAAAACTGATTTAAGGACAGGCTGGACATCTAAGTTGATAACTAATGTCGATGTGCAAGGGTGGAATAAACTAAAAAGGTAATCCTTCAACCAAACAATACCTAATCTATATGTCAGTCATGGGACTGAACAACTGAATACAAGACAAATAATAGGACTGGAACTAAACAAATGCCTGGACTGATATGAAGAGATAATATGGACTGCAATATGCCAAACAAGACTGATACACATAGTTGATACCAAATGGATATGGGACTGATCATTACACTGTGGTAATCCCCCAAACTGGACTGTACAGTGGTAAATGCTAACATGTGGATCAAATGTGGACTATTCAAAGCTCACTGACTGAACAAAGCTAAGGGATTGAATCGATATAAAGGCAATGGACTGACCTACTAAGAGACTAACAATGTATACATTCACACTTACAAACTTGAGTCTATATATATATATATATATATATATATACAACGACTGGACAGTCATACATGGTTGATCACATATGGAATAAACAGCCCACATAATTACACACCCACAGTCCACTTAAACCACAAATCCCCCAATCAATATAACTACTTCTATTATACTCTTGTATGCTAGATTATCATACCAATGCTAAAGCTATAGCAAAGCACTCCTAAACTAAAGGTTAAAATTTGAATTTAGAGCATTGATGCTCTTTGAGTCATTTTGACAAACACTTGGCGTACATATCAATGTCTGTGTCTGTGTGTGTGTGTGTGTGTTCGTGTGTGTCCGTGTCTGTGTGTGTGTGTGTGTGTGTGCGCGTGTGTGTCCGTGTGTGTCCGTGTGTGTGTGTGTGTCCGTGGGAGAGGAGGAGGAGGAAGGAGAGGAGTTAGGTTAGGGTTTACCTGAGGAAGAGGAGGAGGAGGTCGGATTGGGGGAGGAGGAGCTCGAGGAGGAGGATCTCGAGGAGGAGGAGCTCGCCGGAGGGGGAGGGAGTCGCCGGGGGGGAGGGGGTCGCCGGGGGGGGGGGGAGGGCACTGACAGAGGGAGAGGGAGTCGCCGGGGGGGGGGGGGGTAGGGGGGAAAATTAAAATTTTCGGGTTTTCGAGTGAGAGTGAGGGGGAAAGAAGGCAGCGGCGTGCCCTAAGTAAAATAACTTAGCGACGTCACGTGACGTCGCTAAACGTCGCAACCATGGCGACATATACTTATAATATGTCGCTGAACGTCGCTATTCAGCGACGTAGTATACTCCTGTCGCAGAACGTCGCTAGCCAGCGACGTTTTGCGACGTGTTTATAAAGAAGTCGCTATTGGTGACGTAATTTCTTGCCGTCGCTACATTACGTCGCTATTTGATGATATTTTAGTAGTGCATCGACATTGATCTTAACAGAACCAATGGGAGGCGCCTGCCAAGTCGCAACATCATTGGCCTCAAGCCTCAGTTTGCAAATCTCATTTGATTTGTTTTGGAGCTCCTCAGTATGCATCGAAAGAAGATTTAAGGCATGTTTGCTAATTTTCTGGGGGCATGGTGCAATTTTCCGATATACACAGTCCCCTCTAGATTTCCAAATAGCCCATAATATCGAAGCCCCCATCCGGACAACATCACATTCAAAATTATCGTTTATCCAAGAATACAGAAGGGAGTGGAGACTACCACAGTAATCCGTGCGCATCCCCAGGGGGCTTAAGAACCAAGCCTCCCTAGCAATATGGCAATTTAGGAACAGGTGATCCACAGTTTCATCATCGAGTTGACAGAAAGGACACATAGGACTCACCTGAATGTTTCTCTTGCTGATGATAGAGAACAAGGGAAGCCCATTGTGCCACAAACGCCAAATAAACATCAGGATGCGAGGAAAGATATTTGGTAACTTCCAGATACGCTCCCATTTGAGATTAGAGCCAGGGGCGTCCGAACAAGAAGGAATTCCACAACGAATAGATTCGTATAGAGATTTAGAAGAGAACTCACCCGATTTGGAGCTCGTCCAAATGAGTTTGTCGGCTTCCTCTCCCACCTGGAGATTGATAGCAGTGATGGCCTTCGCTTCTGTAGTGCCCCGTCCCGCAAAGTCAATCGGAGGAATCGAAACGCCGACGGCGTTCGGCCTTAGCCTTTCAACGGCTTGCTTGGAGACATCGCTCAGGTGGGGTAGTTTCGGTGAACTCTCCTCATCTTTGCCTTCACATAATAAATCGTGTTTTCAACTTGCACAAGTTAGGCTTGATAATAAAAGCTACGCATCCACATAGCTAAGGGAATAATCCCGACGGTTTGAATCGAGTTAGAACATGGAAAACGTCCCACTGTCGGCTTAGAGTTGGTGCACGGTACGCTTTGAAAATGACACTCGGTCCTTCGTCCCGTGGCTTGGGAGAAGGAAAGTTGGTCTTCGGTGCAAAAGCTGAGAGTTAGCCTAAGTCATAGGCGTCGCCCGCACAAATGCTTGCTAAAGCATGCTCGGTCCTGTCCCGCAAGGCTTGGCGTAGCCTTTGCTCGTCCCTTGGGTTAAGTCGTAGGCTTGAGTGAGTTTGGCAAAGTTATGCCGGTCGATCTAAGTTATTCTACGTGCTGTCCCGCTCATTCTGCGGTTGTCAAGTTAAATAGTCCCACGATTCCAAGGCCCGTCATATGAAGTATGACTTGGGCGATAGCGTTGCGTAGAACATGTGTTGGTCTAAGGCACGAGCCACGGTTGGTTCAGTGGAAACTTATCCACGGTCGGTCGATCCATAAAGAAACACGATATGTTCAAGTAAAGCGGGTAGGCTATGCGATAGCCGATCCCCGAGTCCAAAAAAAGAATGTTAAGTCTAAGCGATGGTTAGTCGCCGAGAAGAAATTATATCGGGACTGCGGTTCGGTCGCCGAGGCAACCCTGGTTTGGGCTCTGCAAAGGAAGTATGTAAAAAGGTAAAGCAAAGTAGCTAAATGATGATGATGAGACCATGTATTACGTTAAGTCTAGAAGTTAGCGTAGGTGCGTGGTCATGGACAACTTGTCGACAAGGGATGGTTTCTTCGAGCGGACACCCTGGGCCATGGGACCGTTTCGGCCTAGGAAGAAACAAGTTATAGCTGAGCTGGGTAATAGGCAATTGGTATGTCGGGGACTTGCATCGGGGATCGCCACCTGCGGTGCAAGGGTCCCGAATGCCAGGCTATGTCCAAGATGGCTAGTTAATGCCAGTGACCTTTCATATAGATGTGTCGGCACGGGCGGCAATCCGCGTGCGTGCCTTTGGATTGAGTTGAGTTAAAAGTGTATGAAATTAGTGAACACAATGTCTGGGCCTAAGATTTGGCTACAGCAAGAAGGCGGCGTGCTTCGGCACTAGATGTGGCGTCGAGTGATAAGTTGATGGCATAGAGTTGCATGAGTTAGGCTTGAGCTATTGCGAGTTAAGTCAAAAAGGGCCGTAGGGCAAGTTGTGTGAAGTTACGTTGAGTTACTGGGCACGGCCGCGTTGTCAAAACACAAGTGTATGCGAGACTAAGCAAGGAGGCACTGCCTCGGAGGTATTGAAGCACGAATCGAGTTGTGGCACGACCTAGTCGTTATGTCCCAGAGTTTGGCACGAAAGATAAGTATGAGTCGGTACGTTGACAATGCAAACACGAGAAAGGTCTAGAGGCAAAGTATGGGTACGTTATTAGTGCAAGGCACGAAGATGGTCTAAAGGCACTAAATAGGCCGAGCGTCGGTCCTAAAATCGATCCTAAGGCAAGACTAGAAAGACAATCGTAAAAAAAAAAAAAGGGGGGGGGGGCTTGTAATGCACAAAGTAAAATAAACGTGTAGGTTTTGTATGGGTGGGCGAGAAGCTCACTCCACCAGTACAGTGGTACTGACACCCACACAGTGTTTCATGTGCAGGCACAGGTAGAAGCTCGTGGCGCGGAGCTCGCTTGGATGCGTCGAGGCACGGAGTTCCTTGGCGAGTCGAAGCGTGCGGTCGCGTGATCTGAAGACTTATACAGGACGTAATGTATGGACATCGCCTTCCGAAGCTTCCGCTGGATTCAAGTATTGTATCGTGAGATGAGAGAGAGCAGAGTGACTTGTAAATGAGAGAAAAGTGGGCACGAGAGACATTGTAATTTGGCCTTGCGCCCACAGATGTAATCTTGTATTCAATATCAATAAAAGAGATTCTTTTGAATGACTTGTGTTCATGTGTCCTTCTTTAATTCCGCTGCTATAAATCAATGTCTCTGCACGGGACTTCTGTGCGACGACCCCGTCGCAGCCGCTGTAATCGGCCGTTATGGAACCCGCCTTGCACGAGCGCAATCTAGGCTCGTACGGCATCACGCCTTAGCGAGGACGATCGCTCCTACGGGAGCGGGGCGTGACATAGTGGTATCAGAGCACGGCTTTACGTCCTTGGACCGTCGATTGAATTCTTTAACTTTGATGTTTCCGCAAAACTCTGTTGCTTCCACAAGTTGTTATCGTTGGTGCGCTCTCTCTCAAATGTCCCTCGGCATGTCCATGCAATAAGTCTAAATATTTTCGAAAGCTCGTACAAGCGTTCAATCTAACGCATCGGTAGGCCATTGCCAAATGCGTCGATAGGGCCTTTGTGCCGAACGTTGCAAACTTGACTCGATAGAAAATATGTGCTAATGTCAGCAAAGTCGCACGTGTGCCCGAATAGTCCTGCGTTGACCTTAGCAAGTCGCGTGCATGCCTAATTAGTCCAACGTCGACCCTAGCAGTTGAGCGTGCGAACTCGGAATATAGTCCGCACAGGATGGCTATGCACACGGCCTTTTGGCTAAGTTGTGTTTCGCGTCGCGCACCTCGACTTTTTGGTGCAAACGAGTTGCGAGCGATAGCAAGTACCGCTCGGTCGGGAACGGAGATATACTTAGAGTGTCTATCGATAGGAACGCTATCAGACTAACGCTTAGGCGTACACGGAAGATTGATTTGGATTTTTGAGGAAATAGTGTGAATGACTTAGTGCGTCGATACGGTGCGAGCGACTACTCTAGCGATTCGTCGAACGAATCTGAAGGATGTCTTAGCGGATGACGCGAACGTGATTGAGGACTAGATCTTATGGCTTGAATCCGAGTGGTGTATGTGATAGGTTCGGAGAAGAATAAGAATGAGTGTCGACGATTAGTCGAGTGGCTCGAGTCCGAGTGGTGTATGGTTTGTCTTGGAAATTGTTCGAGTGAATATTGAGGATTACGAGTATGTCGGCAAGGCGATGCGATCGCGCAAAGCGTTAGAATGCGTCACGCTTAGTTGGTCGTGACTTCGAATGTCCCGAACGAGCATTTCGTTCGGACAACTTGTGAATGAGCAATGCGAGTTAGAAAACGATTCGGAACGATGAATGAAAATGAATGGTCTTGATCGAGAAAACTTAGAGGATCGTACGTGCGATATCGGATTGATACAACTGAAATGCGACTTGAGTTTTGAATAATGATCTTGAAACGAGCTTGAGGAAAAGCGACTGAACTTGATCTTGAGTATTGAGAAAATTGAGGAATATCCAACTCGGACAACAGCATCAACGCACGACTCGAAATTGGTTGCAAAGGAAGATCGTCAGGTTACACATATCGTCGATGGTATTGAGGCGTATCAAAGATCGATATGCGATAACTCGGGGGCACTCTGACTCGGCGAATGACGGTCGTGCAAATGTCATTGTTCCGTTGGACGCTATACTTGAAATATTAAAAATGCGTCGAGGAAAGGATAGACTTGGCTCGAGGACTTTCTAAGTTGAACGAATGACGATCGAACTATCGAACTTGGCTTGGATGAAAACTGGAATGTTTGGATTTGCTTCGTCGACAACCACAATGTTGATGTTCTTGTCTTATGCGAGCGCTACTCCAGCCTCGCACATGCGTCACACCGATTAGGGCGATCACTCTGCGTGAGCGCTGGTATGGTGATTCATACAGCGGGAGTGGTCGAACTTGCACGGTGCGACAATTTGTGCTTCGATTTGTGGTTTGACGCGAAGGTGACTCGAGAATGGATTTGTGTGCTTGAAGAATCGAACTTGAGGATTGTGTAGGTCCAATCCGCTTATCGAAAATGAGTTAGTCTAACCTCAAACAAGAGTTACGCCCCGATGAGAATGATTATTCTGCGGGTGCGTTGCATGGTGATTCATGAACCACCGTGGATAATCGGACTCGCGTGAGATTGGGGCACAACGTATTGTCGAGCAAGATGACCTCGTGATCGAATACATGAATTGGTTAGAATTGGTGATTGAACGAATTTGAATATACGCAACGCGTGCCGTAATGCGAATTAGGTGATCGTGCTCGATGTTTAGAAATCTGAGTGACGCGAGCTTGGGTAGAAAACCCCGTATGATCGACCTTGGTTTGACCCTAGGATTGGGGTCAGTGTTGACATTATTGTTGGGGAACTATGATTCCAATCCTGACATTGACTTAGCCTCGAAAAGAAATGGCCTAGCGGTTAGACGAGACGCCATGTTTCATGAGTTATCAGTCGAAGGATTGATCTTGAGGATTGGCATGGATGGATAGCGTGAATCACGAATGTAGAAAACCCTGCTCACGAGATTCGGCTGACATGCATATATTTCAGGGACGCCTGGGTATGTGCACGATGCGACTCGAGTGAGAATGACAAATTTTCTATCATGCGGCTTGGCTGAATGCATGTATTTTAGGGACGCTTGGAATGCGTGCACGATCCAGCCAAGTGATGCGGCGAGTTCAAGCAAGGCTTGAAATATGGGAGTGTGTCGAGATCTTGAAATCGCGTTAAAGGAAAGATTGATAATAGTACGAGCGTGGCTCAGAATCGAATAAACGCGTAGGCGAAATGCGTACGATTAAGTCGTGGCCATAGAAATGGTAGGATGACCTGCCTTCAGGATAGTCTCGAGGACGAGACTTGTTCTGAGTGGTGTATGATGTAGTGCCCCGTCCCGCAAAGTCAATCGGAGGAATCGAAACGCCGACGGCGTTCGGCCTTAGCCTTTCAACGGCTTGCTTGGAGACATCGCTCAGGTGGGGTAGTTTCGGTGAACTCTCCTCATCTTTGCCTTCACATAATAAATCGTGTTTTCAACTTGCACAAGTTAGGCTTGATAATAAAAGCTACGCATCCACATAGCTAAGGGAATAATCCCGACGGTTTGAATCGAGTTAGAACATGGAAAACGTCCCACTGTCGGCTTAGAGTTGGTGCACGGTACGCTTTGAAAATGACACTCGGTCCTTCGTCCCGTGGCTTGGGAGAAGGAAAGTTGGTCTTCGGTGCAAAAGCTGAGAGTTAGCCTAAGTCATAGGCGTCGCCCGCACAAATGCTTGCTAAAGCATGCTCGGTCCTGTCCCGCAAGGCTTGGCGTAGCCTTTGCTCGTCCCTTGGGTTAAGTCGTAGGCTTGAGTGAGTTTGGCAAAGTTATGCCGGTCGATCTAAGTTATTCTACGTGCTGTCCCGCTCATTCTGCGGTTGTCAAGTTAAATAGTCCCACGATTCCAAGGCCCGTCATATGAAGTATGACTTGGGCGATAGCGTTGCGTAGAACATGTGTTGGTCTAAGGCACGAGCCACGGTTGGTTCAGTGGAAACTTATCCACGGTCGGTCGATCCATAAAGAAACACGATATGTTCAAGTAAAGCGGGTAGGCTATGCGATAGCCGATCCCCGAGTCCAAAAAAAAAAAAAAAAAAAAAAAAAAAAGAATGTTAAGTCTAAGCGATGGTTAGTCGCCGAGAAGAAATTATATCGGGACTGTGGTTCAGTCGCCGAGGCAACCCTGGTTTGGGCTCTGCAAAGGAAGTATGTAAAAAGGTAAAGCAAAGTAGCTAAATGATGATGATGAGACCATGCATTACGTTAAGTCTAGAAGTTAGCGTAGGCGCGTGGTCATGGACAACTTGTCGACAAGGGATGGTTTCTTCGAGCGGACACCCTGGGCCATGGGACCGTTTCGGCCTAGGAAGAAACAAGTTATAGCTGAGCTGGGTAATAGGCAATTGGTATGTCGGGGACTTGCATCGGGGATCGCCACCTGCGGTGCAAGGGTCCCGAATGCCAGGCTATGTCCAAGATGGCTAGTTAATGCCAGTGACCTTTCATATAGATGTGTCGGCACGGGCGGCAATCCGCGTGCGTGCCTTTGGATTGAGTTGAGTTAAAAGTGTATGAAATTAGTGAACACAATGTCTGGGCCTAAGATTTGGCTACAGCAAGAAGGCGGCGTGCTTCGGCACTAGATGTGGCGTCGAGTGATAAGTTGATGGCATAGAGTTGCATGAGTTAGGCTTGAGCTATTGCGAGTTAAGTCAAAAAGGGCCGTAGGGCAAGTTGTGTGAAGTTACGTTGAGTTACTGGGCACGGCCGCGTTGTCAAAACACAAGTGTATGCGAGACTAAGCAAGGAGGCACTGCCTCGGAGGTATTGAAGCACGAATCGAGTTGTGGCACGACCTAGTCGTTATGTCCCAGAGTTTGGCACGAAAGATAAGTATGAGTCGGTACGTTGACAATGCAAACACGAGAAAGGTCTAGAGGCAAAGTATGGGTACGTTATTAGTGCAAGGCACGAAGATGGTCTAAAGGCACTAAATAGGCCGAGCGTCGGTCCTAAAATCGATCCTAAGGCAAGACTAGAAAGACAATCGTAAAAAAAAAAAAAGGGGGGGGGGCTTGTAATGCACAAAGTAAAATAAACGTGTAGGTTTTGTATGGGTGGGCGAGAAGCTCACTCCACCAGTACAGTGGTACTGACACCCACACAGTGTTTCATGTGCAGGCACAGGTAGAAGCTCGTGGCGCGGAGCTCGCTTGGATGCGTCGAGGCACGGAGTTCCTTGGCGAGTCGAAGCGTACGGTCGCGTGATCTGAAGACTTATACAGGACGTAATGTATGGACATCGCCTTCCGAAGCTTCCGCTGGATTCAAGTATTGTATCGTGAGATGAGAGAGAGCAGAGTGACTTGTAAATGAGAGAAAAGTGGGCACGAGAGACATTGTAATTTGGCCTTGCGCCCACAGATGTAATCTTGTATTCAATATCAATAAAAGAGATTCTTTTGAATGACTTGTGTTCATGTGTCCTTCTTTAATTCCGCTGCTATAAATCAATGTCTCTGTACGGGACTTCTGTGCGACGACCCCGTCGCAGCCGCTGTAATCGGCCGTTATGGAACCCGCCTTGCACGAGCGCAATCTAGGCTCGTGCGGCATCACGCCTTAGCGAGGACGATCGCTCCTACGGGAGCGGGGCGTGACAGCTTCCCAGGGAGGGAATAGAGAGTAAATCAGAGGAATATTCCAGTTGTGGCCAGTAGCGTCCATGAGTTCTCGGACAAGTCTGGGTTTGGGTTCAATGCCAGTGATGGCACTAACTCTGAACCCAGGTAAGCCAGGGACCCAAGGCTCATTGAAAATGTGTATGTAGCCTCTCCCCACCTTCCAAAGGATTTTCCCTTCCAGGTGACAACGTACATCGAGTATACTAGCCCAGGTAGGGGAAGCACTCCTACATTTAGTAATGTGCCAAATAGAACGATTTTGAAGATAAGTGCCAGTAAGAACCTGGGCCCAGAGTTGGTGTGGATTAGTGATGTGTCTCCACAAGAGCTTGCTAATAAGGGCTTCATTAACCCAGCGGGGGTTGCGAAACCCCAGGCCACCCTCTTTTCTGGGTATCACGAATTTCCTCCAGGCAATGTGGTGCATTGACCTGTTCACGTCATCATGGCCCCACCAAAAATCCCTGCACTGACGATCAATAGAATTACATATGCCTTTGGGAATTTTATAAGTAGACATATAATAAATAGGAATGGAACCCAATGTGGATTTGATCAAAACAGTGCGCCCCGCATGAGAGAGTAATTTCGATTTCCATCCCTTAAGACGAGAAGAAAATTTCTCCATGAGATTATTGAAAGTGCTGAGCCTGGATTTTGGAAGGAGAAGTGGATGTCCCAGGTACTTGTCACAGCTGCGCATAGGTGGAAGATGAAGTATGCTGGAGAGCTCTCTACGTTCCTGGAAGGGGACACTATAGCTGAAATGGATGCTCGATTTCCCGAAGTTAATCAATTGCCCAGACCATGCAGAGAATCGCTCGAAGATTCTTTGAACAGTCGAAATAGAGTTTGAATAAGCTTTGCCAAACACAAGAATATCATCTGCAAACAGGAGGTGAGAAATAGAGGAAGTATAACGGTTGATACGCATACCTCTATAGAGATCTTCTTGTTCAAATCGATAGAATAGTTGAGATAGAACTTCTGAACATAGAATGAACAGAAACGGAGATAGGGGCAGCCTTGCCTAATCCCTCGTTTTGCATGGAACCAGCCCTCCGGGGAGCCATTTATCAAGATCGAATAACTCGGAGTGGTGATGCACTCCATAATGAGGTCATTTGCATGATCACGAATCCCCAATCCGTACAACACGGATTTAATAAAATGCCACGAAAGATGATCATAAGCCTTTGCCATATCGATCTTCATAGCAAAAGTTTTGCTTTTCTTAGAACGACTGTTCATAGCATGAAGAATCTCATGGACAATAACACAGTTGTCAGAAATCTGTCTTCCCGGAACAAATGCAGTTTGGAAAGAGGATATTAATTTGTCCATTAAAGGACGCAGCCTAGAAGCAAATATTTTGGTGATAATCTTGTATGACACGTTGCACAAGGCAATAGGCCTAAAATCCGCAACAGTTTTAGGAGTATCACATTTTGGAATCAAGGCGATATGGGTGTGATTCATACCCATGTTTAGTTTGCCCTTAGCAAAAAAATCCTGAATAGCAACTGTGAGATCCTTCCCGATCACTGACCAACATTTTTGATAGAATAAAGCAGGAAACCCATCAGGACCAGGGGCCTTAAGAGCACCCATACTCCGAACAGTATGCTCAATTTTCGCTTGGTCAGGAATCGAGCCCAGAGCAGTGGACTCCTCTCTTGATAGAATATTTGTAGAGAACCCAAAATCCGGATCCATAGAGTAGAGTCATCCGTGCCAAGGAGGGAGGAGAAGTGATTAATGATAG
Source organism: Iris pallida (assembly GCA_029216955.1). Classification (NCBI taxonomy): domain Eukaryota; kingdom Viridiplantae; phylum Streptophyta; class Magnoliopsida; order Asparagales; family Iridaceae; genus Iris; species Iris pallida. The sequence continues at coordinate 3,031,234 of JANAVB010000398.1, read as the reverse complement.
AAGCATAGATTACCTCAGGTTCTGAAGTCCAAGCGCCACTGGGAAGTTGAATCGAACGAATGTCATTCCTTTTTTTCCTGATCGATGCTTTGACATGGAAGTATTTGGTACATCTGTCACCTTCAGTAACCCATTTGCATCTAGCCCGTTGACACCAATAGGCTTCTTCAATCATGAGGAGCCCATTAAGCTCCTTCACAATATCTCTCTCATCAAGCAAGAGAGGAGATGTTGGCCTACTCTTCTGGATAGTCAGCAATTTGATTTGCAGAGAGTTGATGCGGGATTTAATGGCATTAATCGAACCCCGACCCCACCTGTGTAGATTTCTCATAAGGAAGTTTAGATTACCCATGAAATTATCACCTGGAACAGCTTTGGCAGCCGACCAAGTAGTAGAGAGGAATTCAGTATACTTATCATGTTGGAGCCAGATACTCTCAAAGCGAAGAGGTCGCTTCTTTCTCGGAGTTCGATTATTGGTGTTGAGCAAAATTGGAGCATGATCACTGTTGTATCTAGGAAGAGTATGAACAGTGGAGAAGGGGAACATACTACACCAATCACCATTCGCCATGGCTCGATCCAATCTTTCTTGGATGATGTGAGACATATTCCGACCATTGGACCACGTGAATGCCGGGCCAATACACCCAAGGTCGATAAGCCCGCATTGATTAATCATTTGAAGGAAGGAGGAATTTGAATGACTGTCAAAACCCCGACCCCCGAATTTATCTTCAGCAGAAGTAATGGCGTTAAAGTCACCAATGCAGCACCAGGAAATAGAGAAAGATTCTGAAAGAGTCTTAATGGATTCCCAAAGCAGAGGCCGATCCTTCTTTCGTGGACAGCCATAAACACAAAGAAGATTCCAAAGAGGTGTATCATCATCATTTTTGACAGAGAGGAGAAGAAGATTGGGAGAGGAGAAACAAACTGAGGCATTTATGCCCGCAGTCCAGCCTAGCCAGAGACCACCCGATCGGCCAGTCGGGGGGACAGAGTGAGTGTTTGGGAAACCTAACGAAGGCAAGATTTGGGAAGAATATAAAGAGACGGAGAGGGTTTCAGAGAGGAAGAATATAGAGGGATGGATAGCGGAGAGGAATGAGCGGAGTGTTTGAACTGTCGTGGCATTCCTCAGCCCACGACAGTTCCAGGAGAACACTAACATTGATGAGGCGGCTGTTGGACGACAGCCGCCGTTTCAGAAGTAACTAGGGGAAGCGAGGAGAGAGGATCAGCCAGTCGTTTTGCGGCTCTAGGATTAATGATAGCAGGGGGATATCGCTTTTTAGATTTTATGGAAGGATCAGCAGGAGAAATGGGAGCACCTTGACTCATACGAGCCCTGCGCTTCCAAATCAGTTTGCGGGTGGTCACAACCACGATATGTTTCTACAATTTATTTTAATTAACCCACCTAAGGGATGTGAGAAAAACGAAGATTAGTTGTTGCAACCACCAAAACAACTCCCACCTAAAATGGCATCATATATATGGGATGTCTGAGCCTTTGTCTGCAAACTGTCGTTCCATTGAAATGGCAACGAGGTTTGGTTTAATTTGTTGCAGGTGTTTAGGTGTGCTTGTTTGAAGAAAAAAAAGGACTCTTCCTTCTCTGCACAACTTCTTTGATGGATACCATACCAACTGGTTTTCCCAATGTTGTAAAAACCGGATCGGACCGACGGTCGGATCGGACCGGATCCGACCGCTTTATACCAAATAATTGGTTCGGTTCGATTAAAACTGGGTCTTTTAAAGAACCGTCGATTTTTTGTGAAAACCGGGTTCAACCGGTAAACCGGCCGGACCGGTTCACAATTGAACCGACCAATTTTGGTTTTTTTAAGTTATCATGAAAAATTTAGACCATTTGATTCTTTGTTTGATTTTGATTGACCTTATAATTGTAAGAGTAAACCAAACCAACATACTTATGACCAAACAAAACTAAACCAAGAAGTAAATATGGATATGTTACATATTTAAACCAAACTAAACCAAGTCTATTTGAACCCTGGTTGAACTCTGGTTGAACCTGATTGAACCCGGTTGAAACCCGATCTGACCTACAACAAAAAAATTTAGTTTAATTATCGGTCCGATTTTTAAAACATTGGTTTTTCATTTGAATGTCCATATATCTGATCTGCTAAAAATGAGGTTCATTATGCCAACATGAATGTCAACACGTATCGAGTCTCTCTCTCTCTTTTGCTATAGCAAGATGTCTGAAAAATGCATGTGCTCGATTAATGACAAGGGTATGGCATGTTTGCTGTATTCTCGAATCTACTTATTATTAAAACCAAAATAATATTCAATGCTTCTACACAAATCGAAAGGGGTGTGGGTTTTCCGATTGGTCGGAATTTTTAAACGGTGAACATGACATGACTAGTTTTTGTGGGTTCCGTGTCCTCCCGACCAATAGGGGATGACACGTGACATCGATTTCGATCGCACGATCGTCTCTATCGCTTCGTCAAGACTTTTTCAATGCTATTTGGTCCATCCTTGGACATGCATGCCAATGACCTTGTGGTAGCGGCTCATTGGTTCCTCAGGTAATACCGAATCCCACCCTCTTAAAACCCAAGTTAGGAAACCAACGGAAGGCCGCGAAGTGGTTGCGGACCATTGGTGGTCATGCTAATGACTGTTCAAAATAGCAACTTCCTTATTTAAATTAGTTACTTAAGGGAAAAAAAAAATGATGTTACTGAAATATAGATTTAAATTATGTTAGGATATTTTAAATATAATTTAAATATATTTTAATTATAATTATTATATATACGTTTTTAAAATTTTGGATATACGTTTAGTTAGATAATATCATTTAGCTAGTTTAAATATAATTTAAATTTTAAAGTATTTTAGAATTTATACATGTTCATGTAGTTAAGAGGATTTTATGTTTTAATTTTTTGTTCAACTAGGTGAGGAGACAACTACAATGAATGTACTTATTATTTTAAGTTATAAATTAATTGATTGATGATATACATACCACTTAGACAACTTAATTTGGGATCGATTCTAAGCCGCATTATGATAGTAGATAAGATGGAATTGCTTTGAAAGTGATCCAATTTATAATTTAAATAAAGAGAAATCTGAAATCGTAATATTAATTAAGTCAAGAGTCCTTTTGCAAAAGGCAACACACGTGTATATATAATGGTGATATGAATACCTCTGGTGAAGAAAATAGAACTTTATTTTTTTTTTCTCTTGCTCTTGTTGATCCATCCCCATATAAAGTGGAGTGGAGTGGAGGAGAGACTAGTCTCTCTCCATCATCATCAACATCAATGGCTGTAGAGAACAACAAGAAGATCTCAGCCGCCTCTGCGAGGTCCCACACGAGGAAGAACATGTCATCTCGATCCTCTTCTTCTTTCCTCGCTGGTGCGTGACTCTCTCTCTCTCTCTCCTCAATTTGTCCTTGTTTTTCTTTTATGCAAACTGCGTTTAGTGTGGGTTTGTTATTTTTAAATTGATCCAGTAATTATTATTTGCCTCCTTGGTGAACAAGGTTGCTTCGATCTAATGCTCTTCTTCATTGTTCTTCTTTTATGCAAGCTTTTGTGTGATCTGTGTTTTGTTTATTTATCGTTTTGATCTAGTAATTATTATTTAATTAATTGGGTTATTGATGTACAAGGTTGCTTAGATTTAATGCTTCAGTTCATTATATTGCTGTTGAATTTCTTTTTCAAGTACCAAAAGAGATCGATGGAAAATAACTAAGAAGGATTTGTGGTCAACTTAAGGTTTGGTGAATCTAAGAACTTCCTTGAAATTTGAGATCTAGCTTTGATCAGAATCATACATGGTTGTCAATTTCGTTTGAGGGGTGGAGGATTGGTTAATTAATACGAAGAGAGACCCATCTAAGTCTTCCATGAAGAAATTATAGGACAAGCCTTATGTAATTCCCATTAATCAGTCATCTTGATTCTGAGAGAGAGAGAGAACTAATTATGACCCAAAATCAACACTTACCATCAGAATTAATTCCTATAGACAATGTTTTGTTAGGGGTTTTATCTTAACGAGTTCGCCAAGCAGAAAACGCACGTCTAACGCGGGCGTGTCCATCACCACAATCCGAAAGATAACGACATCTATTTCATGCTATCCTTTAGATGTTTAGAAAGAATTCCTCACTGGACAACACCAGTGTGCTTGGTAACAAGGTTGTGATATTGGCACGCTTATTGGCTGATTAAATTGGATGTGGCCTGTTCTCATCCCGTCCTCACTGAAATCAGTATTAGCCAACTTCAGCAAGTATAAACTTAAAAACCTAGGGGTGGTTGGTGAGTAGAACACACTGTTCTAAAATGCAGTCTAAGCGGCCGCCTAGGTGGTGCCTAGGTGCTAGGCGCCTTGTGCCCGCCCGATGCCCCCTAGGCGCCTGCCTAGTCACCCCGACGCCTGAATATGTATGTTTTGGGGTTTTATGGACTTTTTCTACAATTTTAAGTAGGTTTTTTGGATTTTTTTTAACAGCCTTAGCTCTAGGCGGCCGCCAAGGAGGGCTAGGCGGTTGGTGCCTGTCCGTCTAGCGCCTAGCGCTTTTCACAACCTTGGTAGAACGTAGTAAAAATACAGAAACTGAATTAGACTATTGGGTTCAGTTTTGGGGGAGACGTTCTATTTGCGCTTTTTGATTTGTAAAACTTAGTGGTTTGGTTTGCAGTTATGGGAAGACGGCTCGGTTTGAACCGCATAATACAACTATGCCACCTCCCATATACCATCTGTCTAAGCTAGCCCAACCCGAATCCTAAATCTACCATATCCATAACACTCCTCAAATCTCCATCTCCTGGTCTGTGAGTCTTCCTCCAGTAACATGGTTTTTTTATTAGTATGTTTTTGAGTCATGATGTGATTTTTAGTAATTGATGCTATGTGGTTTGTGGCTAAGATCTTTTTTTTTTTTAAATTTATCTTTTAAAATTTGTGGCTAAGATCGAAATAACAGAATTATTAATATGGTTGGTCAATTACATTTTTGTCCTAGTTGTCAAAGGCGAAAAGCCCACTTAGGTCCCTATGTCTTTCGAGGCCTAGGGGCAAAGTGCAAAACAAGGTACGCGCCCGAACAAGGCCATGGGGACTATTTAATTATGGAACGGGGGAAGTGGGAAGGTGAACAATGTTCTAAAATGCGTTAAAAAGCGGCACCTAGATGCTATGCAACCACCTACTGCCTAAATTTTCAGTATATTATGCATTCTATGCAATATGCGACATTATGTAGGGAAAAACATTATTATGCGGCCAAAGAGAAAATGCTGCCAAGATTTTGGTCTAGTTTCTTTTTTTGTCAATTTTGTTCAACTAATTTTTGGCTTGATTCTTTTTATTTTCTTAGTCAGTTTTGGCCTGGTCTAAAAATATTAATATTTTATTTCCATATTATATTATTTTTGGTGAATTATAGATTATATTTCTATTTGTTCAATACTTGGTATTGTAGCCTTTGGTCCATTTGAGTGTTTGCTAAAGTTCTTTACAATGTAATCCTTGTTTTATATATACATATAAATATATAGTTTTGTATTACTTTCAATGAACTAGAAATCCTAAGTTTTTTCTTTAATGGTAACACTTTTTTCTTCTTCATAAATCCACCTGGGCGCTAGGCGTCCTCTTGCAACATATGCACTTTCAATAAACATTCAAGGTGAAAAATTAGCGAAGTCTCCCCCCACTCCCTCCCTCTCTCTCTCTCTCTCTCTCTCTATATATATATATATATATATATATATATATATATATATACTCACAATGAGGAGAAAGTATCATCTTACCTTTGCTAGTTAGGAAACATTTACCCCAAGTAAAGCAACCACTCTAAGCACTTAGACAAGGTTGTGAAAAGTGCTAGGCGCTAGCGCCTAGCCTGTCTAGGAGACCGACTAGATCTAGGCGGTCGCAACCCCCCCCCCCCCCCCCCCCCCCCCCCCCCCCCCACACACACACACACACACCCACCCCAAAAAAAAGGAAAGAAAGAAAGAAAGAAAGAAAGGAATTAGAATTATGGAACTAAAAAAAATTGCAAAACGCCGCCTAGGCATGATTCCGACGGAATTATGGGCATGGCATGGCCGCCTAGGTCAATTTTTAGAACAATGAGCTCCAACCCTCCCACATAACATAATATAGATGGAACATGAACCATGTCATTTGCTAGAATATACAGCGCATAATATAGATATGTAGAAGAACATCTCTGTTGGAGATTGTGGATCTTGATCCAAATCCATACAAGTATATTAGTAATTTTGGTGAAGTTAGTGGTCGCTCTAATCTCCGTCTATATCATCTCTTGTAATTGGAAGTCTCTCTAAATAATAAGAATTACAATTCTTGTATGCGGCCGTGGACGTAGGAGAAAATCTCCGAACCATGTTAAATGTGTTCTTTTGTTGGTTTTCTTCTCTTATTTCTGCCTCGTTCCGAACGATCTCAAACTTGATTCCCACCAAGGAAGAAACAATGGACTGTGTAAGCACCTATCATATGATCACATATTTGGTAAGTATATCTTATGACATGGAAAACTGCAAGTTAAAAGCAATTTTATTCAGGAACTGATATGATCTTTTATGTAAAACACTAATGATTATTTTAGTCTAGACCCTCTGTTGCCCATTTTCTTCAGATATGTATTACAAAGCCAAGCATTATACGTAATAAATGTTATACTTAGCAATAATCTGCCATTCAATGGTTTGTGAAATGGTCTTACCATAGCTGGTGGTCCAGGGCTCGTCAAGAAACTTTCAGCAGTCTTGCTGGTGTGTTTAGCAGCATGGTCATATCCAAAAGTTCAACCTCCGCCGCCTAGGATCTGTGGATCTCCAAATGGCCCTCCAGTTACAGCATCTCGAATCAAGCTCAAGGATGGCAGGCATCTGGCATACTTAGAATCTGGTGTCCCTAAAGAGAAGGCCAATTACAAAATTATCTTTGTTCATGGCTTTTCAGGATCCAGACATGACGTGCTTCCTGTAACTCCGGTACCATGCATTTTCTGTGCTCTTTCTTAATTTCCTACAATGCTTGTATTAATGCTCTCTGCAGGTTTAACTTAGCTGACCATAATGACTTAACAGGAAGTGGCTGAAGAATTAGGGATATATTTGCTGTCTTTTGACAGAGCAGGGTATGGTGAGAGCGATCCAGATTCAAAGAAGACAGAGAAAAGCACAGCTTTAGACATTGAAGAACTTGCAGATCAGTTGGGACTTGGTTCCAAATTCTATGTGGTCGGGGTTTCGATGGGAGGGAATAACGTTTGGGGTGTTCTGAAGTATATTCCTCACAGGTATGACTCAAATTGTATAGCTAGTTTTTGTAAAGCTTTTTACTTTGCATCCTAGTCACAAGAAAACAAAATCGGGTCATGTTGGTATTATTGTTATTGGTCAACATTAAAGGAAAAACTGTAGCACATCTTGGCGTGCATCATTTTGGTGTCATTCTAACTTCTATGTAGTTCTTGCTTCTGGTGCATCATTAAGGACACCCTATTTTTTCAACTACCTATATATCTGTCTATTTACAATTTCTGTCGCTCTTAACTATTATGCAGTTTTCCATTCAGTCTAGTAGGTCCTGTAAGTTCTGAAAATATAAGAAGATAGTAACTGCAGCACATTCAAATTATATCATCCTCCCTTCTGAAACTAGCAGCGTCAATTTTCTAGAACTCTAGAAATTTGTCCTTTCCTTTATCTATAAAGAAATGATTATATGTTAAAGTCATAGTTTTAAACCAGAATTTTTTTTTTTTACATTGAACAACCCTTAAACTGATTTAAGGGAATTATTTTGATGCACTTTTTTGCTCCTAAATTAATGTTCGTTGGACTTTTTGCAGATTTCATCTGAAGATTTATTTATGAAGTTTTAATTAGACCTATGGTTTTGTGTGTTTGGAATCAGATATACTAAAAATGTAATCAAGTTTATGTTTACTATAGGCTTGGATGATGATGCTTTAGCAAGTCATATTTTCCCCATATGTGTTGCATTTGCCTTTGAACTAAAATCGATAGAAATGCTATTACATTGAGCATTCGCTTGTACTTATCTGCAGCAGGTTGGGATTATCTTTTGTCTCACTGAGCCAGATAGACATGTCATCTTAGTTTTTCTTTTTTGGTTTATATGGATACAGGCTTGCAGGTGCAGCACTTCTTTGTCCAGTTGCCAACTATTGGTGGCCTGGTTTTCCTGCTAACTTATCTACAGAAGCTTACAAGAAGCAATTTGTTGCAGACCAATGGGCACTTAGAGTTGCTCACTATGCTCCTTGGTTGACATACTGGTGGAACACCCAAAAATTGTTTCCATCATCAAGTGTTATAGATCATCGTCCTGAACTTTTCTCACCTGCAGATTTAAAGGTGTTACCTAAGTTGGCAGGAAGAACTCACATTATGGTATGATTTTCTCCACATCTCTCTCATTTAAATAATATAAAACATACAAAAAAACAGTGAGTAGCATATATATGTGGATATCCTTTTCTTGAAATTTGGAAAATAATTTTGTTACCTTATCTACATGCATACCTTTTTATATGGAAATTGAAGTCAACCCTCAATGTACTATAACTAGAGCTGACGGTGCACTTCATACTAAGTGCTAAGGTTGTGAGACTGGCTCTTTCTATTGCTGGGTCCTAAACAACATGCCAGAGCCAAATCTAGGTTGTAAAATAGCCCCCTCCAGAAATGTACACTGTTAAGCTTGCTCAATGCTGTTTTACTTCAATAAAGAAAATAATATTACAAAAAAATATACATCATTTAGGTAACTTAGTGTTTAACTTTTCATATTACAAGAATGGGAGTTTACAAGATCATATATACTTAGATGCATTGATATTAGTAATTTATAGAATTTTTTCATATGTATATCAATTGCTTAGTTCTCAACTATCTGATTTTAGCCCTACGGGCTGAGAACCCAAGGCCCCAAACTTCACCTTCATTTATGAGTCAAAGATATATTTGTTCAGCCCAACTTAACCCACTGCCCTGAGATTTTACCCCAGGCCCGGCTCTTACTGGGTCGGCCCAATTGGCACCCCAGCTATAATATTGGGCTCGATGGCCAGATGGCTCGCACTGCAAAACCTATGCGCGTGCTTGTGGTCGTAGCATTCCTCTTATGAATCACTTTTTTTGGTACTTGATCTGGAAGTCAAAATAATTTTCCCAATGAGGAAACTAGTATTGGTTGGCCTGTAAAAATGTGGAATTTAGAAGGGAAAGTAATTATGTGAAATCAACACCTCTTTAGTTATTTTAATTTTTTATATAATAGTGTTTGGAGGGAATCAAACTAAAGATGAGTGAGCGAAAAAATGGTTCACGTTTTCATGCTGTCTGGAAAAGAGAGAAAGGAGGTGAGCGAAATGAGTGTCAGCTGGAATATCGGTTGTGATGCAATTAGGTAGAGCTAATAAACGAATATATTCACATTGCTTGATTAACTTTCTTCTTCGGGGATTAGAATGGAAGTTGATAAAGGAAGAATATGATTTGAAGTTAGCCAAGAAAGATAGAAATTTCAAAACAGCTTTCCAATGCTTCGATCAGACCATTCCCTATAGGGTTTTTCCTATTCATCAAGTCATTTCAGTCAATCAAGCTTAGATGAAAGCATTTATGACCACATTCTCCATCGGGCCCTCTTATCCCTTGCTTCTCCGAGCTCGGGTTATACAAGAAGGAACCGAGGCTTTATCAACAACAATTATTCCCACTGATGGTATACTTGGTGTAAGATGTTGATCGAAAACATTCTCTCATTCACAATGGAACAGAATCGTCGCTCGATTTTTTTTGTATTTTCATATTCATCTAGTTTTTTTGTTTTTGGGCCTTGCCAATTTGCTCGTGTGTTTCATTCCTTGGGGACTCGGAGGTACACAATAATGGATGCAGGCGCACATGGAGGCGCACGTGGAGCAGGAATCGGAAACTTATCGTTGCATGCGGGCAACACCCTGGCTTCCCTCATTTCACTTGCAAAGGGAAACAAATAAACTGATTTTGACTACGAGTTGCAACAAAATCAGAAATTTTCTTGAAATGAAATTGCGCATTTTTATTTGACCATACCTCGCTAGTAAAATCCTTTTAGGATAGTGACTGCACACATGACATGGACAATTGTCAATGGCATTTAGAGCAATCCATGTTCTGAATTTACTTATGCTCACTTCCATATTGAATATCATATTTCCTTGATACTACTTTTATGCTAGTTTTTCATTATTGATGGAATATGTAGTTTCTTTATTCACACTTGATTTCAAGTATTTCATCAACTTAATTTTGGCACTGATCAGGGACAAGCATTGCAGCAAGGAGTGTTTGACTCCCTCCATCGAGACATGATAGTTGGTTTTGGTACCTGGAGCTTTGATCCTATGGATCTCGATAATCCATTCCCAGATAGTAAAGGTTCGGTGCACTTATGGCATGGCACAGAAGACCGGTTTGTGCCTGTTATCCTGTCACGACATATTAGCCAAAAGCTTCCTTGGATCCGTTACCACGAGCTGCCAGATGCGGGTCACATGTTTCTCCTGGCGGATGGCATGGGTGATACCGTTGTGAAGGCACTTGTCCTTGGCGATCAGAATTAGGTCCGTCGGAGTTGCTGACAGTGGATCCCTTTCTGACCAGATATTGCACTTTCTGATTGTTTATTTAACCGTCTCTTTTGTTTGGTATTTGTCCCCCTATGAATTTCGACTTGTGTTAGTATTGCTTCAAGAATATGCTAGTCTAATAGATGACTGTTTTTATTCACCTCATCAGAGTGGAAATCTCATCTTCATTTTTCAGTTTATAATGGAAATAGGTGTTCTAGTACACAGGCCTGCAATAGCTTCTTTGCCTGATACTCAATACTTAGCTATAGTTGATTGTTATCAGGATAGAGCAAATCCAAAAGTGAAGACAATGTTATACATCCCATTTAGATGATTGGTTGATGGGGGTTGTATTGAAGAACTCCATATGTAGGCGATGATGAAAAAGCCAGTGCGGACAAGATCCGTACGAAGAGTCCGAAACGACATGACGACCGGCTAAAAATCGTGTGTGGGGAGACACGATTTAACTGCGACCCCACGTGCTGGTTAAAAAAAAAAAACAGAAAATTTCATGTAGGGGGAAAAAGTTCAGCGTATTTACGCAAAAAGTGAGAAGTTAGTGAAAATTTCAATTTAAGGGAACTGGCGCCAGTTGAACTGGCGCCCAATTAAAAAAATAAAATAAATAAAGCTGACGCCAGTTAAACTGGCGCCTAATATATATATATATTTTTTAAATATACCCGGCGCCAGTTCAACTGGCGCCAAAAAAAAAAAATTAAAAAAAAAATCCTGGCTCCAGTTGAACTGGCGCCAGGTTGGGAAGGGGGGGGGGGGGGGGGGGGGGGGGAGGGAGGGGGATGGCTGCGCCTAATTTTTTTTTTCAAGCAGACAATTGAAAAAAAGAAAAAAAGAAAGAAATAGACATGACCAAGCACTTGCGGAAAACTTAGCAGCCAAGCACTAAAGACTTATTTATTTACTTGCAGAAATAGACATGACCAAGCACTAAAGACTTAGGAATACGCTGAAGGAAATAGACATGACCAAGCACTTGCGGAAAACTTAGCAGCCAATTGAAAAAAAGGAAAAAAAAATTGAAAAAGAAAAAAGAAAATAAAACTTAGCAGCCAACCTCCCCCCCCCCCCCCCCCCCCGGCCCAACCTGGCGCCAGTACAACTGGAGCCAGGAATTTTTTAATTTTTTTTTTTTTTGGCGCCAGTTGAACTGGCGCTGGTTAAATTAAAAAAAAAAATTATTAGGCGCCAGCTTTATTTATTTATTTACTTTTTGATTGGGCGCCAGTTCAACTGGCGCCAGCTCCCTTAAAATAAATTTTTTGCTAATTTTTCACTTTTTGCGTAAATACGCGAAATTTTTTTCTCCTATATGAAATTTTCCGAAAAAAAAATCTCCATATGTATGCGACTCCAAAAGTCCAAACGTGAGTAGACTGGTTGTAGAATATTTATTGATCGTCTCACCTGGTACATGTGCTGGGTTTTCTTGTGCTTTTAACTGCTTCGCTTGAAATCGAATACTCGAGTCACATCACATGGTTTGAGTTACTGCATTGACATATGAAGGGCAGTCGGTGGTGGTAGAATCTGAAATGTACACTGCATATAATAATATGAACTTTTGCCTTCAGCAGACCACGTTTGGTCACAACAGCTCTTACCTACCTATATATATATCTGAATAAAATTTTGCCTTGGATTGTATCTCAAAAGAGAGAAGACTTTCACAAAAGATAAGGTTGAATACACTTTTAGCATGTACCCTGCCGGTATTGATACAGACTCACATCATTCCGTGCAAACTTGAGATCATGACGAGAACTGCGTCGTTGGATCCAAAACATCAAATTAACCATGTAAAGATATTTTTGGCGAGTTTTGCGATATTTTTACATAACGTCACCCTTTGGGGCCCACGGATGGCTCTCCGAAAAAATGTCACAACGTTGCGGATCCGACGACGTAGATCTCGTCGTGGTCCAAGGTCCGCACGGAAGGACGTTGTAGCGCCCCGCTTTCGATAGGCGACGGAACTTCATAATATGCTTGCGCCGAGTCAGATCGGCCGGGAACTTAGATGGCCATCTGACTCGATCGCTAAGCTTGGTAAACGTTAACGCCTTGCGGCATCGATTCAAATCGATTTGGACGGAAGTTACGAGAATCGATCCAACTAATGGAACGACTTCTGTTGGGATAAGTCCTAGATGCAGCGGGCTGCGTCTTGGCGAGTGAGCTCTCTATAAGAGTCCCTTCGACGGGACCAGACCGCTGTATGGTTTTCTTGGAGCTTTGCCGCTGGGCTTGATTGAGCTCTCTATAAGACCTGTCAGGCCTGGCGCAGCCGCCGCTCTCGTGCCACGCGGCGAAGGGGGCCAGCGCCGAGAGCCCGTGCCAGAGGTTGCGGTAGTCGTAGAGGGTGTCGGAGACGAAGGTGAGTCCCCCGAGGAATGTCGCGTTGCGAGGGAGTGTAATGCCCTGCTCCGCACGGTGCATTACGATGAGGTATCGATGCGAATCGATGCAAGAGTTACGTTGGCCAAAGGTAAGCTTTGAGTCGATTGGAATCTATGAATCGAATCGATACAAAGGATAAGTTCCGTTTGAGCAAGTGCTGATGTTAGTTGATCTGGTGTGCAGGCTATGCCTTTATGCTGGATTGCGGATCGTGGTATGGACGCGATAGGCCAAATCAACCGAGTAGTTCAAAGGAATGGCTAAGTCCGAGAGTTAGCTATGCGACCAAGTTATGGAAGCGAGCCGCTTCAATTGGCGAAACGGCAAGGCGTATCGACTTAAGGTGGGCGGGTTCTTGACTCTCTCTCCCTATTCCTTCACGTCTAATAAAATATGTCATTGTATGCGTAAGATGTTATCGAGTTAGCGAGCGTGGCTCGGCGACGAAAGGTCTAAGTATGTGTTGAACATTAAGGTAGAACATTGAACAATCGAACAATTGAAGCGACGTGCATCAAGTGTACGGGTCGCGGTAGGGCAATGATGGTAGAACATTGAAAGACGATATTGAGATGTGCATCATGTGCACGGCTCCGAGAACATTGAACACTAAGCGTAGAACATGGATTACGGCGCTGAGCGTGCCCTCGTGCACGGAAGCTACGAAATGACTATGTGATTACGGAACTAGGTTATGAGAATAACATACGAATGGTACGCGCTGAATATGAGTATGAGATAACTAAGCCGTTGGGCGTCGTGCATCAATATGGATGTGTTGGGACATAACGCCGACGGAGCTCCCCATATGGATGGTGGATTATGTTTATGAGACGCGAATATGTTTATGGTGCGAGACTATGTTTATGGAACGGAGGATTGGTTGGAACGATATGACTTGTATGCTATGGTACGTATTGCATGGTCAATGGACTCGGACGGTTACGTCGGGTACGGCTTCCCTCGGACGGTTACGCCGGGGCACCGGGACCGTTCGGCCTAAGAGGGAATTATGTGTGGTATTTATGGTGCACATCATTCGGACGGATTGCGACCGTCCAGTGCTGTGATAAGCTATGATATTCGTAAGTTTGGGATCCTTCGGATACTGGGCTAGCAACCCGTATCGAAGTGATCGTAGGCTTACACATAAGAGATGCCAAGTCCATTACGGTGCGAAACACCGTAACCTTCATATAGATAGGGCCGGTGTAACCACCACTTTTCTAAAATGAGGATACTTTTGAACTTTTGTAAAATTGATTATTTAATAATAGGTTTAAATCATGTTATTTTTTGATTATTTTAATTTAATTTAATTAGTGTTTTGTGATTTTGTTCTTTGGCTAGTGTAACCTTAGAGCTGCTTAGCCTAGAGACTAACCATGACCATGGAGGCCTAACCCATGTGATTAGATTAGCTAATTACCACTTTTTAGACTAAGGGTATTTTGGTCATTTTGTGACTTTTGAATTATTTAGGATTTTGATTAATTGGTAAATTTTATATTATTTTAATAATATTTAAATTGATGTATTATAATTTTGGACATTTTTCATATTTTACTATTTGGGAATTTTTATATTTTAATATTGTATTTTCTGGTTTAGTTGATCGGGTTTGAGTTTTGGCTCATTTCGACTTGTGTTAGTGACCCGGGTAGCTTAGACTCTAGTTGGGACCCAGAGTTTAGCTAGACATGGTCCATAAATCCCACTAATTAGTATAGTGCATTTAGACTAATCCCACATGACATAATTGGTCCATTTGGTTATTTAAACTTGACCCTTTTAGCCCCAAACTTCCACATAAGACAAAATTGACTCAAAGGGGCATTGGAGGGCATTTTGGACATTTGCCAAATGCCCCCAAACCCCATAAATCTGGACAGCAGCAAGAGATCCCCTCTCCACTTCATTTTCTTCACATCTTGTTCTTCTTCTTCTTCTTCTTCTTCTTCTCCTTTGAGAGTTCCTTCCCAAACCAAGCCAAAACCCTTTGATTTCAAGCCCAAAGTAAGTCAAATCTCTTCCATACTCTAGATCCCTCTCTAATCTTGGTGCTAACTCTTGTTTATCTTTTATTTGTGATTTTATCTAGGTAGAATCTAGCATGGAGGGGTTGGAAGCATAGAATTGGCTCTTGACCCAAAAAGAACTAATTTTAGGGCTTTTCTTGGGATTTCAACTCCCAAGAGGTAAACCCTAACTCTAACTCTTGTAATTACTCCTAATTAGTGTTATTTATATATTAGAGGATGCTCGGAACGTAGGACAACCCATTAGAAGAGGTTTGGAACCCATTGGACTCAATTCGGAACTTTCGGGCTAGATTTAGTGCCAATTTTGGGAAAAACCCTAAATTGACATGTTTGGGTGATACCCCTAGCCTAATTAGACATAATTAGGTAAGTTTGGGTGAGATGAGGCTAGGTACGTGTCCATATTTGGATACGTGGGGTCGTTTTACGAGAAATCATAAAAATAGGCTTTTTCGGGATTTTCGGTTTCCAACACACGGGTGACTTTTTGTACCGACACTAGAATCGACAAGTTAGTACCTAGAATAGGTTCTAATAATTATTTAGAACTCGTGGGTAGAGTTTGGGTCGAATCCGGATAGGTTTGGTGTCCGTATCACGCGGTATCGCGAATCGGACACCCCGGAGTCGCCAGAATGGCCATTTGCCCATTCGGACCTCGTTTCTCGTTTTCGCTCGCGTGCGCGAGTTAGTTTCTTGTGTGGGGCACGTGTCTAGGCCCTATAGGGTAGAATTGCAAGATTTGGGTATTCAGATAAGGTTTTGGGTCGTTTAGGAGTATATGTATATGTGTATGTATGTATATTTTTATGGGGAGTGTGTTAGTGTGTGGTAGAAGTAATGGTGTTGGTAGTGTGTGTGTGGTGGTAGTGGTGGTGTTGGTAGTATGCATATGTATGTGTGTGTGTGGTGGTAGTGGTGGTATTGGTAGTGTGTGTGTGGTGGTAGTGGTGGTGTTGGTAGTATGCATGTATATGTGTGTGTGTGTGTGTGTGGGTAATGGATAGATATATAGATATGTAGATAGATAGATAGATAGATAGATAGATAGATAGATAGGTAGAGAGATGAATGAATGAGTGAATGGATGATGGATGAGTGAATGGATGAATGCATGGAAGGGGGGAGCTGCTGCCCCCCCTAAATTCAGCAGCAACACCCGCAATTTCAGCAACAATAGCAGCAGTAAAACAGCAGCAAACCCCATACTTTGAGCCCCATTTGACCCCCAATACACCCCTAATTGACCCTCCTATATACCCCCCTATATCCACCATATTTTCTACTATACAACCCCCTAATTTGTGAGTGTTGGAGTGGTGTAGGTTGGTTAGAAAACTAGTGGTTAGAGTGGTAGAAAATAAGCTAAGCCACATGTTAGAGGTAATGAGAATTTACCCTTTTTGACTTTTAAGTGTCAAGATATCATGATACGGTATCGAGATACTAGAAGAAGGTTGAAATACCATATTGGAGAGTGGGGGAATACTTATAATGAAGGTAGGAAAGTCTAGAGTGGGAGTTAGAAGCTAAGGTAATGGGATTACCTTGGAAGGGTAATAAAGGGTATGTTAGGTATTCACATTAGAGGATAAGTTTGTAGATGTATGAGTTGGTATTTGAGAGTTAGTTTAGAAGTAGTATTCTAGTTAAATGGGAGTTAGATGTAGAGTGAGAATTGAGGAAAGTAGTTGTGGGTTAGGATAGAGGTTAAGTTAGTATCTTGGTATCTCAAGATACCAAGATTACCTTAAGGTAAATGTTGAGAATTAAGATATGTCATAAGATGGTTTTGATGTCCACGATAGTGAAAGATTGTGGTTGGTAATGGCTAGATAGGTTAGTATCTTGCTATCCTAGGATACCGGGAGGGATACTCCCAAGGCAAAGTCGATTTGCCTTAATGTTAGCAAGTAGAAGGTTAGTAGTGAGTTAGTGAGTCATGTGGATTAGATGGTTAGAGAGTTAAGTTAGTGTTTACATATAGGTATATATATGAGTTTGGATATGTTAGAATGAGAGGTTAGATAATATGTTAGAGAGGTTCAATGAGGGTATAAGTAGGATGTTAGATAAGTATATATATATATATATATATATATATATATATATATATATATATATATATATATATATATATATATATATATATATATATATATTCTACTATATAATAGGAAAACTTAGTTGGTGAAACTTTTGAATTCCGAAAATACCCTTACATACTTATACTAATTAAAAATAGTTCATTAATTTTAATAAGGACAATTTAGTAATTTGGAAGACTACCCTTTGGTCTTCCTAAAGAGTCTTCCTAAACTAATTAAGAAATATTAAAATACGTGCAAGGCATGTGCACATATGCTAGTATATATATATATATATATATATATATATATATATATATATATATATATATATATATATATATGTTAGTTAGATATTAGATGATGGTTGAATGTTAGAAGTTAGATAGATATGTAATAAGTTAGGATAGTGAGTTAAGATGAGTTAGAATGCAATGTTAGGATGTGGGATATGTTAGATAGATGTTAGAAATTAGATATTAGAATTAGATATTAGAGTTAGAGGTTAGAGTGGTATCTTAGGATACCAATACGGTATCTTAAGATTTACCCTTTACCTTCAAGATAATTTGATAATTACCTTATTGGCAAGGTAATGTATCAAGATACCACAGTATGGTATCAAGATACTAGGGTAGGGTATGAGAACACCTAAGCAAGGTATTAGGGTTGCCTAGAGTAGGCAAGGGTATCGGTTAGAGGCTAAGGTAATAAGTTTACCTTGGTAAGGTAATGAGATAGGTTACGGTAATACCCTATAACTAAGATATGTAGATAACTTGATTAAGATATGGTTAGAATTAGAATAGCTTGGTTGGTAATGATTATGAATAGGGTAAATGACTTAGGGTTGACCCCGTTTGACCATGGTTGACCGTTTTGACTAAAAGTCAACCGAAAGTCAACCGTAGCCTAAAATTTACTAGAACTTGACCAAACTTGACCAGTTGACCCAAAGTCAACTGTTAGTCAACGTTAGTCAAGTTTGACCTAAAGTGACCTAGAGTTGACCTAGGGTTGACCAAAATTGACCAGTTGACCAAAAGTCAACTATAAGTCAACCTTTAACTTAAATCGACCTAGTTTAATTCTGTTTGACTTGCATTGACCCAGTATGACTTTGTTAGGTCTAATATGACTTAGATTGACCCTATACAATCTAGTTTGACCTTGTTTGACCTAGATTGACTTAGTTTGACGTGTCTTGACCTAGTTTGACTCAGTATGACTTAATTTCACTTCCAAACCATTATATTGATTCAGTATTCCATCTATAGGTCCTCGAGGCACTGTTCTTGAACTCAGTCGACTTATCCATTACATCACAGGCGAGTACATTCTCTGATAATATTTTTGTTTTATGATATCGTCTTTGTTTCTAGTATTTAGTGTAGATATCCTTATTCTCTTGACACATTATTCACACGGATTGGTATTTGTCTGGATCCGTCATAAGATGTTATTCCTCTTATATATGGTATGCCTTGTGCAAGTCTTTCTAGTTCCTTGTGCATTGTATAGACAGGATTCCTGCGAAGGCTAGCTACCTTCTCAGAGAATCACGTGTCATGACTGGATCCACTATATTAGTCAGGGATGGGGGTGTTAGCGTAGATATGTGATCAATACCCCACAGTATTATATTGTATCATCATTGTATAGTGTTAATCATACACTCACGTATGATTAGCCAGGCCAAACATTGTATCAAGTTCTAAGCCGATCACATGTTGAAACTAATACTAAACTCACATAGATGTAGTTCCAGATTTTTGTACATGATATATACTGTTTTCTTGTTCTTACATTCAGTTACAGTCTTGACATGCCTTACCATGATTCATGTACACATTATTTTACCTCGTATATTCTCTCTATTTACTGCTACATTTTTAATATCGTCTAATTAGAACTGTTATTTGAGATTTATGCTCGTTCCATCCTGACTGGATATGTTAACAAAATTTTACAGATTATGGCAAGGAGGATTGTCATACCTACTACGGTCCTCATGACGTAGTCGGCCTAGACTTGGAGACCCTAGTTCAGCAAGGGTTAGCTCCAGCCGATGGGGCTTTAGAGTAGCTTAGCTAGTTTAGTTTGGTACTGGACTTTGTCTCCAGATTACATTTTGGCTTGTTATTATTTTAGTATTGTATTGAGATTATTGACTCTGTGATTAGACTTGTATTATTCTGTGTTGGATTTACAGGATGATATTTCATATCTTGTTGTCTTTATCTTTCGGTATCATCTATATTTCTTAGAGTTTGTGATTGAGTATATTATATTGTCATTGCTTGTCCTCCATTCGGAGTTGACCGTTCTCGACAGGTTTTGACATTATAATTGTTGTTAGATAGTAGACCTAGACAGCGTTCTACGCCGTTTCTGCGGCGTAGGCTGGGACGCTGTCACGCACTCATGCCCTTACTCCGGGTGCGGGTCGTGACACGTTTGTAGTGGTGGCCTATGCAGGTCAGAGTCGCAACTAGTACGATTTCGTAGTGGTGGTCGACTTAGAGTGCTGCTACGAGCCTGTTGTTAGGATATAGGATTAGGCAGTATAGAGAGTTACTCAATCACAGTTAGGACTACTTGAGAAGATTCCTGGGATGACCCTTGAGAATCTCATTATAAACTATCTCGAAATTCGATTTCGGCAGTTTCTGTCTACTTCCTTGTTCATCGTTGAATTTGATTCTTGGTATTCATTATTGACTTGATTTTCTACCAAGCTAACATTATGGGCTAGGTTGCCTCAGTCATGGAATCTAGAGTCTTCTATAGCCATATTAGCTGGTTTGACGATGTGATAGAGTCTGATTTTGGATGTATTTCTCGGGTGTGGGAATTTAAAGTTTTCGCAGCCAAGCTAGCGGCAATGCGAAAATTTTAAATACCATGATTCTAGAGGTATGTACATTAGTTACAGACTCTATGGATTATCGCAGCCATATTTACTGGTGTGATGAGGATTCTGGTAACATGGTTCTGGATAGACGGGTATGATTATCAGATTGCAGAATAGATATCATATAGATGGTGCCCTAGTATAATGGAGTGGAATATCAGTATGGATATTACTTGAGTATCATGGATTAGATAAAGGGATCTAGGCCACCTGTAGCGCAGCACCGTGCCCCGCACCATCAGAGGAATGTACCCCAGAGGGGCAGGGCTTTTGTGCTGACACTCGCGTAGACCGACGCTACGGGTGACGGGTTAGCAGTTCTTTCTTTCCTGTTCTTCTTACCATCTTGTTGTATGATTCTATTAGTACCTGTCAGGATATTTTGTGCTGTGATAGATAGTATAGTAACCTTGATCATGACCGTGATATCACGACTAGTAGGACCACAATTTGTATGTTTTAGATACAGTTTTCTTGACCTTGATTGTTGGGGGTTTAACCTAGAAGGAGTATGACCATCTTAATTTCGAGGACGAAATTTTTATACGGAGGATAGATTTGTAACCACCACTTTTCTAAAATGAGGATAATTTTGAACTTTTGTAAAATTGATTATTTAATAATAGGTTTAAATTATGTTATTAATTTTGATTATTTTAATTTAATTTAATTTAATTAGTGTTTTATGATTTTGTTCTTTGGCTAGTGTAACCTTAGAGCTGCTTAGCCTAGAGACTAACCATGACCATGGAGGCCTAACCCATGTGATTAGATTAGCTAATTACCACTTTTTAGACTAAGGGTATTTTGGTCATTTTGTGACTTTTAAATTATTTAGGATTTTGATTAATTGGTAAATTTTATATTATTTTAATAATATTTAAATTGATGTATTATAATTTTGGACATTTTCATATTTTAATATTTGGGAATTTTTATATTTTAATATTGTATTTTCTGGTTTAGTTGATCGGGTTTGAGTTTTGGCTCATTTCGACTTGTGTTAGTGACCCGGGTAGCTTAGACTCTAGTTGGGACCCAGAGTTTAGCTAGACATGGTCCATAAATCCCACTAATTAGTATAGTGCATTTAGACTAATCCCACATGTCATAATTGGTCCATTTGGTTATTTAAACTTGACCCTTTTAGCCCCAAACTTCCACATAAGACAAAATTGACTCAAAGGGGCATTGGAGGGCATTTTGGACATTTGCCAAATGCCCCCAAACCCCATAAATCTGGACAGCAGCAAGAGATCCCCTCTCCGCTTCATTTTCTTCACATCTTGTTCTTCTTCTTCTCCTTTGAGAGTTTCTTCCCAAACCAAGCCAAAACCCTTTGATTTCAAGCCCAAAGTAAGTCAAATCTCTTCCATACTCTAGATCCCTCTCTAATCTTGGTGCTAACCCTTGTTTATCTTTTATTTGTGATTTTATCTAGGTAGAACCTAGCATGGAGGGGTTGGAAGCATAGAATTGGCTCTTGACCCAAAAAGAACCAATTTTAGGGCTTTTCTTGGAATTCCAACTCCCAAGAGGTAAACCCTAACTCTAACTCTTGTAATTACTCCTAATTAGTGTTATTTATATATTAGAGGATGCTCGGGACGTAGGACAACCCATTAGAAGAGGTTTGGAACCCATTGGACTCAATTCAGAACTTTCGGGCTAGATTTAATGCCAATTTTGGGGAAAACCCTAAATTGACATGTTTGGGCGATACCCCTAGTCTAATTAGACCTAATTAGATTAGTTTTGGTGAGATGAGGCTAGGTACGTGTCCATATTTGGATACGTGGGGTCGTTTTGCGAGAAATCATAAAAATAGGCTTTTTTCGGGATTTTCGGGTTCCAACACACGGGTAACTTTTTGCACCGACACTAGAATCGACAAGTTAGTACCTAGAATAGGTTCTAATAATTATTTAGAACTCGTGGGTAGAGTTTGGGTCGAATCCGGATAGGTTTGGTGTCCGTATCACGCGGTATCGCGAATCGGACACCCCGGAGTCGCCAGAATGGCCATTTGCCCATTCGGACCTCGTTTCTCGTTTCCGCTCGCGTGGGCGAGTTAGTTTTTTGTGTGGGGCACGTGTCTAGGCCCTAGAGGGTAGAATTGCAAGATTTGGGTATTCGGATAAGATTTTGGGTCGTTTAGGAGTATATGTATATGTGTATGTGTGTATATTTTTATGGGGAGTGTGTTAGTGTGTGGTAGTAGTAATGGTGTTGGTAGTGTGTGTGTGGTGGTAGTGGTGGTGTTGGTAGTATGCATATGTATGTGTGTGTGTGGTGGTAGTGGTGATATTGGTAGTGTGTGTGTGGTGGTAGTGGTGGTGTTGGTAGTATGCATGTATATGTGTGTGTGTGTGTGTGTGGGTAATGGATGATATATAGATAGATAGATAGATAGATAGATAGATAGATAGATAGATAGATAGGTAGATAGGTAGAGAGATGAATGAATGAGTGAATGGATGATGGATGAGTGAATGGATGAATGGATGGAAGGGGGGAGCTGCTGCCCCCCTAAATTCAGCAGCAACACCCGCAATTTCAGCAACAATAGCAGCAGTAAAACAACAGCAAACCCCCTACTTTGAGGCCCATTTGACCCCCCAATACACCCCTAATTGACCCTCCTATATACCCCCCTATATCCACCATTTTTTCTACTATACAACCCCCTAATTTGTGAGTGTTGGAGTGGTGTAGGTTGGTTAGAAAACTAGTGGTTAGAGTGGTAGAAAATAAGCTAAGCCACATGTTAGTAGGTAATAAGAATTTACCCTTTTTGACTTTTAAGTGTCAAGATATCATGAAACGGTATCGAGATACTAGAAGAAGGTTGAAATACCATATTGGAGAGTGGGAGAATACTTAGAATGAAGGTAGGAAAGTCTAGAGTGGGAGTTAGAAGCTAAGGTAATGGGATTACCTTGGAAGGGTAATAAAGGGTATGTTAAGGTATTCACATTAGAGGGTAAGTTTGTAGATGTATGAGTTGGTATTTGAGAGTTAGTTTAGAAGTAGTATTCTAGTTAGATGGGAGTTAGATGTAGAGTGAGAATTGAGGAAAGTAGTTGTGGGTTAGGATAGAGGTTAAGTTAGTATCTTGGTATCTCAAGATACCAAGATTACCTTAAGGTAAATGTTGAGAATTAAGCTATGTCATAAGATAGTTTTGATGTCCAAGATAGTGAAAGATTGTGGTTGGTAATGGCTAGATAGGTTAGTATCTTGCTATCCTAGGATACCGGGAGGGATACTCCCAAGGCAAAGTCGATTTGCCTTAATGTTAGCAAGTAGAGGGTTAGTGGTGAGTTAGTGAGTCATGTGGATTAGATGGTTAGAGAGTTAAGTTAGTGTTTACATATAGGTATATATATGAGTTTGGATATGTTAGAATGAGAGGTTAGATAATATGTTAGAGAGGTTCAATGAGGGTATAAGTAGGATGTTAGATAAGTATATATATATATATATATATATATATATATATATATATATATATATATAAAATATATATATATATATATATATATATATATATATATATATATATATATATATATATATATATATATATATATATATATATATATATGTTAGTTAGATATTAGATGATGGTTGAATGTTAGAAGTTAGATAGATATGTAATAAGTTAGGATAGTGAGTTAAGATGAGTTAGAATGCAATGTTAGGATGTGGGATATGTTAGATAGATGTTAGAAATTAGATATTAGAATTAGATATTAGAGTTAGAGGTTAGAGTGGTATCTTAGGATACCAATACGGTATCTTAAGATTTACCCTTTACCTTCAAGATAATTTGATAATTACCTTATTGGCAAGGTAATGTATCAAGATACCACAGTATGGTATCAAGATACTAGGGTAGGGTGTGAGAATACCTAAGCAAGGTATTAGAGTTGCCTAGAGTAGGCAAGGGTATCGGTTAGAGGCTAAGGTAATAAGTTTACCTTGGTAAGGTAATGAGATAGGTTAAGGTAATATCCTATAACTAAGATATGTAGATAACTTGATTAAGATATGGTTAGAATTAGAATAGCTTGGTTGGTAATGATTATGAATAGGGTAAATGACTTAGGGTTGACCCCGTTTGACCATGGTTGACCGTTTTGACTAAAAGTCAACCGTAGCCTAAAATTTACTAGAACTTGACCAAACTTGACCAGTTGACCCAAAGTCAACTGTTAGTCAACGTTAGTCAAGTTTGACCTAAAGTGACCTAGAGTTGACCTAGGGTTGACCAGAATTGACCAGTTGACCAAAAGTCAACTGTAAGTCAACCTTTGACTTAAATCGACCTAGTTTAATTCTGTTTGACTTATATTGACCCAGTATGACTTTGTTAGGTTTAATATGACTTAGATTGACCCTGTACAATCTAGTTTGACCTTGTTTGACCTAGATTGACTTAGTTTGACGTGTCTTGACCTAGTTTGACTCAGTATGACTTAATTTTACTTCCAAACCATTATATTGATTCAGTATTCCATCTATAGGTCCTCGAGGCACTATTCTTGGACTCAGTCGACTTTCTATTACATCACAGGCGAGTACATTCTCTGATAATATTTCTGTTTTATGATATCGTCTTTGTTTATAGTATTTAGTGTAGATATCCTTGTTCTCTTGACACATTGTTCACACGGATTGGTATTTGTCTGGATCCCGTCATAAGATGTTATTCCTCTTATATATGGTATGCCTTGTGCAAGTCTTCCTAGTTCTTTGTGCATTGTATAGACAGGATTCCTGCGAAGGATACCTTCTCAGAGAATCACGTGTCATGACTGGATCCACTATATTAGTCAGGGATGGGGGTGTTAGCGTAGATATGTGATCATTACCCCACAATATTATATTGTATCATCATTGTATAGTGTTAATCATACACTCACGTATGATTAGCCAGGCCAAACATTGTATCAAGTTCTAAGCCGATCACATGTTGAAACTAATACTAAACTCACATATATGTAGTTCCAAATTTTTGTACATGATATATATTGTTTCCTTGTTCTTACATTCAGTTACAGTCTTGACATGCCTTACCATGATTCATGTACACATTATTTTACCTCGTATATTCTCTTTATTTACTGTTACATTTTCAATATCGTCTAATTAGAACTGTTATTTGAGATTTGTGCTCGTTCCATCTTGACTGGATACGTTGACAAAATTTTACAGATTATGGCGAGGAGGATTGTCCTACCTACTACGGTCCTCATGACGTAGTCGGCCTAGACTTGGAGACCCTAGTTCAGTAAGGGTTAGCTCCAGCCGATGGGGCTTTAGTGTAGCTTAGCTAGTTTAGTTTGGTACTGGACTTTGTCTCCAGATTATATTTTGGCTTGTTATTATTTTAGTATTGTATTGAGATTGTTGACTCTGTGATTAGACTTGTATTATTCTGTGTTGGATTTACAGGATGATATTTCATATCTTGTTGTCTTTATCTTTCGGTATCATCTATATTTCTTAGAGTTTGTGATTGAGTATATTATATTGTCATTGCTTGTCCTCCATTCGGAGTTGACCGTTCTCGACAGGTTTTGACATTATAATTGTTGTTAGATAGTAGACCTAGACAGCGTTCTACGCTGTTTCTGCGGCGTAGGCTGGGACGCTGTCACGCACTCATGCCCTTACTCCGGGTGCGGGTCGTGACAGCCGGTGGGCTGAGTTGAGAGTTGGGTGCAGGCGCAGGACCTGCGACCCTTATGCATTGTCTAAGTTTATGGTTGGAATGTTACGTAAATTATATGGTTTCTTACGTAAGTTTTAACCAGTGCAGGCTAAGAAAAATGGGACGGAGATGTGCACGAGCACTAAGTTTATGTTCATACTATGCCAAACTGTATCTGCTGCAGAAACACGGTAGTAGACACATTATGATAAAGATGCTATGCGTAAACATTGCCATGAAACTGATCCTAAGGCTAAATAGAAAGATCACAAATTAAGATGCATGTTTCACTAAAGATATTTAGTGTTTGGTTTGGGTGCGAGCGGGTCTTGATCAGTGCAAAGCGAGGACGAAAGCACTAATCCCCCACTAGTTTATGTGCAGGCTCAGGTTATGATCGGCTCGGGGCGGAGCTTGGCTTGGACGTGCTGAGGCATGGAGTCCTTGGCGTTCAAGAGGAGCTACCGCATAGGCGTTCGGACTTGCGACATAGAGATGTTCGGCCGAAGACTACTTGGTGGCTATAAAGAGGCATAATGTATGGAACAAGTAATCCTTTGTGAGCTAGAGAGATCATGAGCGTTGTAGCCAATTGGCATTTAAGTTGGGCTATTCAGAGCCTTGTAACCTTCAGTTCATTATGAATAAAAGAGATTCTTATTGTATTATTTGTTTCCTTCCGCTGCTTATGTTACGAATTTGAGATAATCACTATGTGAATCGTTATCTTGCCTTGCACGAGCGCAACTTCAGGCTCGTGCGGCATCACGTCCCAACGAGGACGATAATTCGGGTAAAATCTAGCGAGGACGAGCGATTTCCCGGGTCGGGGCGTGACAAGTTGGTATCAGAGCGGTTCCATCCTTTGGACTATGCATGAATCTCTTTGACCCTCAGTTGCTTCGCTATCGAATTCAGTTGACTCTAAGTTGTTTTCGCAACCACATGGCTCATGGATCTGCTCGACGCTATATTGGATGTTCCATACAATCAGTCTATATTAAGTGAGTACGTCTGCCACAAGTATGTCATGACTATTATGCTATCTCCGGGTGCCATCGGAGAGTGTTGGTTGCACGAAGTGCAACGGGTTATGAGATTATGGTTTTCCGAAGTGCAAAGAAGTTGTGAGTCGCTGGTCGCACGAAGTGCAATAAATATGGTGATGTTGGTTGCATGAAGTGCAATGATATATGTGATGTTAGTCGCACGAAGTGCGAAGAGATACGTGTTGTTGGTCGCACGAAGTGCGAGGAGATATGTGTTGTTGGTTGCACGAAGTGCAACGGATCGATATGTGAGGTGATGCGTGTTATGTTGCTATACGAACTATTATGTGTTATTGGTTGCACGGAGTGCAGCAAGTCGTGAATCGTTCGTTGTATCGGTACAACGAGTCGATATGGTATGATGCGTGTTACATGGTTATGCGGATGGATAGCGAAATGTTGTACGGGATTGAGTAAAGACGTTGAGTATCGAGAATGAGTTGTTGCACGAGTTGCAACGAGTGAGATCGGAAGATCGTGGATGCGATTCGAACAAGTCGAGTTGAGTAGGCGAACGTTTATGTTGGCCATATGTCGCGTTGAGACGTGAATAAGCGAATGTTGCGGGTGTGATCGATATGATCGCCAAAATACGGTTAGAGTGAATGTGTGTCAAACTTGAGCGAACGCTAGAGCTGGGATCGGAAGGATCGTCATACGAGATAGTTGATTGAGGAATATATGTCGGACCTATGCGGAATGTGATGTCGAGTAATGACTCGATTTCGAGTGGTATATGCGATACCACTTGTGCGAACAGTGTGGTGAAGTATTGTATCGATAACGATAGGCTTGACCCTGAGTGGTATATGGAGTACCACTTAGCGATAGCTATGTTAAGCCGCTTGGTGACTTGCGATAGATCGCGTCGAGATGATTGTATCGGTTACGATATATTTGTCCGCAACGGACGGAGTAGTACCGAGACTCGAGTGGAAATAACTTGATAGAAGTCGATGCAAGTATGCGTCGGTGAATTGAGTTGAACGATTACGTGCGAAGTCGTACCTATGGAGGATACGTCGGAAGAGGAGTCCTTAAGTGTAAGTCGAACGATAGGCTGAGTATGGCAAGGAAATATTGTGTCGAGAAATAGTCGACCCGGTCGAACGTATGTGAGTTAGTACGAAGACTTATTCGGAACGTGTTGAGTAGGTACGAAGAAATCGTGTGAACGAATTTGAGTTAGCACGAGGAGTCGGTAGAATGATTTGGAAGTACAAGTTAGGGATATGAGAATGAATATATGAAATGAGAAATCGTGTCTCGATGATGGTAGTTAGTTACGACGGAATGGATTTGGTACGTGAGAATTGATTCGTATTCGAGTTCGGAAAATAACAGTGATTGCAACGAATTGGAGCTTATGAGAGACGAAGATGTTCAAGTTATGCATATCGACGATGGTATTGAGGCGTATCAAAGACGATATGCAATAACTCGGGGATACTCTGATCGAATGAACGAAAATTGTGTTGAGCATTATTGTTGGATGAATAAGATGTAAGTTAAGTTATGGCAATTGGGATGATAACGGTAGGAGTGCTTCGGAAAATTTAAGAGTGGATGGATGTACTTGGATGAAATCGAAAGTGTTAGGATTGATTCGTGGATAACCACTATGTTGATATTCTTGTCTTATGCGAGTGCAACTCCAGCACCGCACATGTGTCACGCCAAATTAGGGCAATCGTTCCACGTGAGCGCTGGTATGGTGATTCATACAGCGGGGATGATCAAACTTACCTGGCATGGCAAAATCGGATTTGACTTGTGGTTTGATTCGAAAGTTGTTCGAGGATGGTTTTGATGAGTACGGAATGTGTCGAGCTATGATCAAGGATAGGTAAACTCGGACTTGAGGCGAGTAGATGTCATATGACTGGCAAGGATACTCGACGGTAATGCATGAGTGATTCGAGTAGTAACGGCGCGCAAGCGCATGAGTCATTCGAGTAGCAACGGCGCATCAGTTGCGCGGGGGTAGATAAATTATGGATTGGTATGTTGGATTGGGTAAAAGTCGTATAGGAATTATCGGGAATTGATTTGGCTCCGCGATAGGATATAGCATGGTTCGTTGTAACTGTCCCTCGTTGATGATCTTCAATTATCGAGCGTAGTTTCGGGGCAGATGACCCTAGAAGACTTAACCACTAAATCAAGTGAATGTTGAAGTCCCATAGGACGACCCAATGAAGTCGCATAAAGATTTTGTCAAGGATGAAAGATGATGTAGTGCATGTTGAGGATAAGTCTAAGCGAGTGAGTATCATGTTTCGGAAGTTAGCGAGTAGTGGAATCGATATGGTCAGAGAATTACGGTCGATCAAATAAGTATTCGAGATGTTTGCTAGTCGACGATCGAATAGATGTTGAGGAACGTGCTTAGCGTAATGTCGCGGTAAGGCGATTGCAAGAATTCTACAATGCGCGAGAGTGACTGTCACTTCCCGTTCCCAGAATACGTATTTATTTAGTATTTATCATGTATTATTCTGTATTTAAATTTCTTTAATTTCATGTTAATTAATTTCCTGCAATTTTACTTCTGCATTTTACTTTCTGCTTTTATACTCTGTTTTGGCTTTGCTTTGGGTTCGACTTGGATTGGTTTAATTATGTTGGTTCATCATGAACCAAAATAAACCCCCACCTACCACCACCCCTTCATTTTTTGTAGAACCCTAGAGGGGGGTGAATAGGGAAATAAAAAATAACTAGTACAACAGAAGCAATATATGACAAATAAAAGTAAAGAGTGAGAAGATCAAACACAAGATGTATCCTGGTATCCTCGCTTGAGGCAATCCAGTCCCGGAACTCTCTCCGGCTTAAATCCACTATTTAGTCAAATAGTACACACGAGTTTGGATCCAAAGAACTCGCCAACTTCAACACGAGTTTGGATCCGAAGACTCGCCAACTTCAACACACGAGTTTTCTTACGAAGGCTCGCCAACTTCAAACAAATGAGAAGAGAAACTTGTTGATCTTCTAACACGTGAAGATCAAAATTTACAACTCTTAAATACTCTATCACTTTGGGAGAGGATGACAATTAAAAGCTTAAAGAGTATTAATGGTGGAGCTCTTGGTTGTTGGAAAATTTATGGCAAGAGTTGGTAAAGACCTCAAGAGAGAGAGGGCTTTCTTTTATAGAGAAACCAAGAGTTGGTGGCATTTAATGCTTCTGAATACACGCAGACCGGCATGCCGTCGGTATGCTGCGGCATATCGTCGGTATACCGGCCAAATAGTAACGGTCATATTAATGACCGTTTGAGAGCATTAAATGTGGCCATTAATGCTAGTCAGAGCAAATCAAAAACAAAATATTTGAAACTCGGTATACCGTCGGTATGCAGCGGCATACCGTCGGTATACCGACGTTTTGTCACAGCAAGTTTTGGGTTGCTAAAATGGTATACCGCCGGTATGCCGGAGCATGCCGTCGGTATGCCGACAATTTGTTACAGCAATTTTCTGGACACTAAAAATGGTATACCGCCGGTATGCCGAAGCATGCCGCCGGTATGCCGACAATTTGTCACAGCAACTTTTTGGACTCTAAAAACGGTATACCGCCGGTATGCCGAAGCATGTCGCCGGTATGCCGCTCTGTAGGTATTTGCTTTTTGACTTGTTCTTTTACTTGTCATCCGTCCTTAGGTGTTTACAGTATACCTAGACTTTGTACAGACACGAAGACTCTAAGCAAGAGGACGCCGTCTTATACAAGAAACGTCGGTAACTACTTCAGTCTTCGATGTAAAAGATGATTGCGCTTGAACGGAAGTACTTCATGTAGTAGAGCTTCTGAGAATATTTGAATCTGAAGATACAGAAAACTAAACTACGAAGATGCTGTTAATAATCAAAATAAAATGTGCCAACAATCTCCCCCATTTTGATAATTGACAAAATAGAGATAGCATCTTCAGGGAGTAGCTCCCCCGTAGGTAGACAACTCCCCCTCAATACGTTTTCTCCCCCTTTGTTACTTAGTCAATGATGGGAATTTTTTTTTTTTTGAAAGAAAGCAATTATAAGAACAAGAGTATGGAAATAAAAGCATGCATTTATAGATAGAAGTGAAAACTTAATACATGCAATAAGGCCATACTACTGAAGACAATAAAAAAGACTCTCCCCACGAGAGTTTGATAACAACAGATAGACACAAACCAAGTCCCCGAAGGACTGCAAAGTACTAGGATCAACCACACAAAGGTCCCCGAAGGACCGCAAAAGACATAACATAAAAGGAAACAAACACACATAACTAAAACACGCATTATTCGAGACCATCAACCAAAGAGAAGCCACCCCTAATCGTCTGTCGGATTGTCCCCACCATCCTGAGCTTGTTGAAAGGCACCGTAAGGATCAATGCCGTCCGGGTACATGAACCTATAGGCATTAGGATCGGAGAAACGCGAAGCCTGGTACATTGGATCTTAAAGATTGAGATCCAAATACATGTCCCGGTCCTGAATTGTGTGCTGGATAAAGTATGCCTGATCATGAAAGCAGGCTTGAATTAGATTGCCAAGGCCACGAGTATGAGCCCTCATCTATTCCTCTGCCTGGGCCATGCGCATGTCGAAGTGCTGCTGAGTCAGCGGCATGTATCGGCCGGAGGCATGAGGAGTAGATGTGGGAGCAGCAGGAGTGGAAGTCGGTGGCTCTTGGGAAGACGAGGCACGTGAAGTAGATGCGCCACTTGCGGAATGGGAAACAGCAAGATAGGAAGGGACGCCATCCGAGGAGCAAAGGAAGAGATCAACTTGCTTGACCTCCAGAAGGAGGGTGATGAGGGAGCCATAGTATAGGTTCTGCTTTCCCGCCGGCATGACACGCCTGAAGAGAAGAAGGAGAGTCTTCGGGAAGGAGAAGGACTTCCTGGCATAAAGATAATACATGCACACCAGGGCATTGCCGGTATGGCGTCGTAGTTCCCGCCCTTAGGAAAGAGTGTATGACACATAATCCTATGTAGCTCGTAGTAAAACGGCTCCAGCTGTGCGAAAAGGGCCGGGATAGTAGGAGGGTTGGGGCCCTTGCAGATGATACGGCAGAACTCGTCGAAGGGTGACGCCGCCGATGAGTGAAGAGCAGCTAAGGATGGCAAGGCTTCCCCTCTGTCCGGGATGCCGAGGATGTTACCGATGTCCCGAGATGTGAGACGGAAGTGACGATCGTTGACTATGGACTGAATGGCGTTGTGCTCGTCGTCGGGTAGCAAGTTGCAATAGAATAGACGGACGACAGCGGGGTAGACGGGTATTTGACGCCGAAGGAGGGAGGAGAGTCCGGCCTCGTCAAACAAGGAGACATGGCCGGGAAAGAGATTCCAATTTATCGCTCGTCCCTTGAATATATTGTGATGAACGAAGTATTGGAACCACAACTCTGCCGCCAAGGAGTTGGTAAATACCCGCTGGTCATACCCGTGAGGTTGAGCCACCGGGATGAAAGGGTTGAAGAAGGAGGAGGAGGAGCGGGGACGCTTCGGATTGGCCATGGATGAAGGTTAGGGTTTAGGAGAGGATGAGAGAAGAGTAGGGAGAAGAGAAAGAAGAAAAATGGTTTTAATAGAGGAGGAAGATGAAAGGATGGAGTTTGAATTTGGGAGGGTGGATTGGGAACGGTTGTAGAGGAAAGTAATGGAGGGATATGAAGGGTTAGTGTGTTGAAAATGATGAAAGTGGAGTAAAAAAAGGAGTAAAAAGGGGGATGTGAACAGATGGGTAATAAAGAGATGGGAAGTTATGAATGGGAAAGATGAGAGGGTAATTAATAGGGATGTGATGGATGAGAAGGAATTAAATGAGGTTAGAGAAGAATAAAGGGAGAAGGAATAAATGTGGGCCCAGATCCGGATTTGAAATCCTGTCCGCCTCGATCCGGCATACCGGCGGTATGCTGACGTATACCGACGATATGCCGAGTTTCGAAACAGAACCATATTCTGAATCGAAAAATGGCATGCCGCCGGTATACCGCTGTATACCGTCGGTGTGCCGGCCAAGAGGAATTATGGATCAAAGGATAAAATGCCTAATTCGCGGCAAAGAAAGGTGAAGCGATCTTCCGGTAGGGGTTTGGTGAAAATATCGGCTAACTGATAGGTAGTATCAATAAATTCAAGACGAATATCTCCCTTTTGTTGATGGTCACGAAGAAAATGATGTCTAATTTCAATGTGCTTCGTGCGTGAGTGACAAATCGGGTTTTTTGTGAGATTGATTGAGCTAGTGTTATCACATTTAATAGGGGTACAAGAATGAGAAATGCCATGATCTAAAAGTGTTTGTGACATCCAAAGAATTTTTGCACAACAGCAACCAGCCGCAATATACTCGGCCTCAGTGGTTGAAAGAGCAACAGAATTTTGTTTCTTACTAAACCACAATACCAAAGACTTCCCGAGGAATTGACATGTGCCACTAATGCTTTTTCGGTCAATCTTGCATCCGGCAAAATCTGCATCCGAAAAGCCGTGAAGCTCAAAGGATGAGGATTTCGGATACCAAAGACCCATGTTAATGGTGCCTTTGAGATAACAAAAAATGCGCTTAACGGCACACAAGTGAGATTCCTTTGGATTGGCTTGATATCGTACACACAAGCAAACACTAAACATGATATCAGGACGGCTAGCAGTTAAATAAAGTAAACTACCGATCATACCTCTATACTTACGAATGTCGACCGATGTGCCATCTTCATCATTGTCAAGCTTTGTCGTTGTGGCCATAGGAGTCCTCATTGATTTGGATGAGTCGAGGTCGAAACGCTTGAGGAGGTCCTTTGTATATTTCGCTTGATTGATAAAGGTTTCTTTGGGTCCTTGTTTGATTTGTAACCCCAAAAAGAAGGAAAGTTCACCCATCATACTCATTTCAAATTCTTCTTGCATAACTTTAGCAAATTCTACACAAAGTGTGTTGTTAGTAGAACCAAAAATAATATCATCGACATAAATTTGAACCAATAAGAGAGTGCCATTATGGGATTTAATAAAAAGTATTGTGTCAACTTTCCCCTTTGAAAAATTGTGAGAAACAAGAAAGGAAATTGAACACGTGATTAGGAAATTGAAAATCTTCAAAGCCGGGAGTTTGTTTAACATAAACTTTCTCTTTAATAATACCATTCAGAAAAGCACTCTTAACATCCATTTGAAAGAGCTTAAAGTCATTAAAACAAGCAAAAGCACAAAGCATACGAATGGATTCAAGACGTACAACCGAAGCATAGGTTTCGTCGTAGTCAATGCCTTCCTCTTGGTTATAGCCTTGAGCAACCAATCGGGCCTTGTTACGAGTCACCAACCCATCTTCATTAAGTTTGTTGCGAAACACCCATTTAGTTCCAATAATGGGATGATTGCTAGGTTTTGGGACAAGTTCCCAAACCTTGCTTCGCTCAAATTGATTTAGCTCCTCTTGCATAGCTATCATCCAAAATTTATCAAGAAAAGCATCATTAACATTTTTAGGCTCTATTTGAGAGATAAAAGCCACGTTTGCACAAAGATCACGAGTGGCGGATCTAGTGCTAACACTGGAGGAAGGATCCCCAATGATAAGCTCCTTAGGATGATTGGTGACAAATCTCCATTCTTTTGGGAGATCCTTTTGAGGAGGCTCGAGAGGAGGAGACTCTTTTGATGGAGTCACAACTTCATTGTTAGATGAAGAAGGACGATCTTCAATAGAGGATTTCTCCAACCCAAACGAGATGTCATCAATATCCTCGGAAGAGGAGAATGTAGAAGAGTTGAGTTCATTAAAAGAGACATTGATTGACTCTTCGACAACAAGACTTCTTTTATTAAAAACACGAAAACCTTTACTATGGGTAGAGTATCCAAGGAATATTCCTTCATAGGCTTTTTCTTTAAACTTGCCTAGGTTATCCTTGGTATTCAAAATAAAATAATTGCAACCAAAAACTTTAAAATAATCAATAGAGGGAATTTTGTCAAACCAAAGCTCATAAGGAGTCTTCTTAGAAATAGGTCTAATCAAGACCCTATTTATAACATGACATGACGTATTAACGGCTTCCGCCCAAAAATATTGGGGGAGCTTATATTGGTTTAACATAACCCGGGCCATATCGCCAAGGGTTCTATTCTTTCTTTCCACAACACCATTTTGTTGAGGAGTTCGTGGACAGACAAAATTATGTCCAAAACCATTCTTTTCCCAAAATCTTTTGAAATTGGCATTATCAAATTCTCCTCCATGATCACTTCTAATTTTGTTAATAGAAAAACCTTTTTCATTTTGAACGCGTTTACAAAAGCCAACAAATTCACGAAAAATATCACTTTTGCAAGCAAGAAAAATAACCCAAGTGAATCTCGAAAAATCATCAACTAACACAAAAGCATAAAGCTTGCCTCCAAGGCTAGCTACTCTACTAGGACCAAAAAGATCCATATGAATAAGTTGAAGAGGTCTAGAAGTACTCACAGAGTTGATTGATTTGAAAGAAGACTTAGTTAACTTACTCTTCTCGCATTCTTCATACACCATATCCTTTTTGAACGGGATACTCGGGAGTCCTCTTACGAGCTTCTTTGTAGCAAGACGAGAGATGGTATCCATGTTGGCGTGTCCAAGCCTCATGTGCCAAAGCCAACTCTCATCGTTTTTAGCAACTAAGCACCTGTCATTGTTAGTGTCTTCAACAAGATATAAAACATAGATATTGTTTTCTCTAATGCCTTCATAAACAATAGATCCATTAGAGCTATCGGTAATGAAGCATTTGAGCTTAACAAATTTGATATCATAACCATTATCGGTAAGGTGACTAATACTAAGAAGATTGTGTTTAAGATTAGTAACAAGATACATATTCTTAATACAAGGATAAGGAGGAGAACCTATATTACCATTCCCTATAATATGACCTTTGAGATTGTTACCAAAAGAGACGTGTCCTTCCTTCTTCATCGATAGCGTTGTAAATAATGAAGCATCCCCGGTCATGTGCCGTGAACAACCGCTATCGAGAATCCACTTACTTCTAGCATGAGAAGTATCACGACCCGTTACCCAAATTGTTGGTGTAAGCCCCTGTTTTTCAAATTTTAGTTAATTAAGTGTTAATTAAATTTTAATGTCATTTTTAGCCTTAAAATATTTATTATGATTTTTAGGAATTTTTTTAGAATTATTAAATGATTTTTAATTAAGTTTTAATAGCTAAAATATCAATTTGCAATTTTCTAAAATATTTTAATTGACTTTTGCAATTAATTAGATTGTTTAAATATCATTTTGTAAATATTAATATTATTTTAATATGGTTTTGTAATTATTAGATTTGATTTAATATCAGTTTGTAATTAATTAAATGTTTTCAAGTGTGGAATGCAAATTCTATTTTGTATTTAGACTCTGCCAGGGACTTATTTGCAACTACCTAAACTACAGGGACCTAAACGCTAACCCTAATCCTACCCACTCCCTGACCGACGACCGACGTCGAGCTGACCGGCGACTGTCCCCGCCATTTTCGGCCAGCGCACAGCCCCCCCGACCGCCTCAACCCCTCTATAAAACCCCCCTCACTCCCCTCAGCCCAGCCACCACTCTCCCCGACCACCATCGACGCCCCAGCCCCATCTCCTCCCCCATTTCCCTTCACCGTAACCCTAACTCCGGCCATACCCCACCGCCACCTCCACAGCAACTATCACCACCATCCACCGCCACTACTAGACACGCCCCGACGAGCTGAGAGCAGCGCCACCCGAGCGCCACGACAACGACGCCTCTAGCCGCCGTCAGCACCCTCCACGACCCCCAATTCGCCGGACACGTACGTGTCAACCCTATTTTCGTGTCGTGCGTGTCTCGTGTTGGGCCTATGTTGTTCGCCGTGTCCTGATGAACACGAAGGTAGGACTGGACACGAGTCTCATGGCTCGTACGTATCGTGCTTAGCACAGACACGTAGAATCCTGTGTCCCTAACTGTCCGGACACCGGATCGATTTTATTATTTTTTTATATGTTAATTAATTCAAACCTAAATAAATTAAACTAAACCCTAATTCTAACACAACCGTCGGGCTGACCCCCTGACCAGCCCGACTTAGCCTAACCCCCCTCCCGCGCGCTCTGGCTCGGGTTCGAGCCCCCCTTACTGCGTTTATTTGTTTTTCTTTTCCTTTTTTCTTTTTCTGTTTTCTATTATTTATATATATATATATATATATATATATATATATATATATATATATATATATATATATATATATTAGTATATATATATGTATATACTGTATATTGGCAGTATTTTATATATGTATATATATTTTTATAGTTAGTAAATTTATATATATATATATATATTTGTATTTATATAGATATATGTATATATATGTATATATTTCCATGTGTATATATATTATTATATATATATTAATATATATATGTAAAAAATAATATTAATATATATATGTATACAATATTTGTATATGTATATATACTTTATAATTAAGTATATTCTTATATATATATATGTACTTTTAACATATGTATGTATATATTCATTTTGTATAATTTTACCTTATTAAAATATTAATATTTAAATTGCAGTTTTACCAATTTGTATTTTAGTGTATTTAAATTACTGCAACCATTTGGTGTCCAAGCCTAGCATGAGTTTTTGGGCCCAAATGTGTTTTCACACATTCAAGATCTGTACAAGTCATATTGGACTTGATTCATGGCCTTGGGTCCTGTATTTGAACTTTGGTTCAAATTATGTACATGGACAAAATACGCAGATAATTAATTATTTAATTTCAATTGTGTGCAATATTGTTTTTGGATTTCTATAAATACTTAAAGTACTGTTAAAATTCTGGAAAAATAGTATTTAGATACTATGTTAATTTAGCTAATTTAGTATAATTTTTTATAGTATTTAATTTACTGTTTTGCCACTAATTTGGCATATGAAACCAAAACTCATTTTCTGTATACTTAGGAAAACTAATTTTTTGTAAAATACTTGTACTGGTTAATAAATTCCAGAAAAATTATAATAAATTTCTACAATTAGCAAAGATCATTTTGGTACTTTATTTTATGTAAAAATAAGCTTTTTGTCTATCTCAAAAATTGTTAAAACACAATAATTATTTGATTTATTTATTGATTAATTATGACTTATAACTTTTTGTGCTATTTTGAGTTTTAGTCGTATTGAACCCACCCCTCACTAGTGTAAAGACCCTAGAGAGTTAGTTAAAGTAGTGTGTCACCCCACATTGGTCTCCTATGCTAAAATCATCATTTTGGCTAGGTACCCAGTCACAAGTCGTGTTGCACCAATTAGTGTCTTAGCGTTTTAGCTTAGTGTAAAAAAGTAAGTTTATGCATTTATTTCTACAGTGACGAGTTACCGGACATCTATAGCACTTTTATCGCAGGTTGCTTTGCTTTGCTTTGCTAGAGGCAAGTACTTTCTACAAACTTTACATACTGCTATAACAATAAACTGTAATTTATCCACCATGTTAAATGCTGATCCTTGGGGTAGCAAGTTAGAACTTTACATGTTGTATTACTCTTAGTCTCCACCATGTTTATACAGTATCTCATATCTCTCACATGTTTAAATAACGGGTTAAGGAGAAACTGTTAGTATTGTACGTGAACATGACCCCCTTCTCCGTATGTATTTACCGCGCTCGGTGACATTCTATATGTGACCTTGCCGTATGTTCTGATATCGCATTTGTGTATGGATATACACCGATGCCGTTCGTGCACGTATGTGCATACCAGAAAACTTGATATATACCACAGTACATCCTGTTCACCTATTGACCGATTCACGTATATGCTACAGTTTTAAACTTTTAAACTACATGTGGTTATTTATAAAAATAACCAATTAAACCATGATATGCCATGATTCCAGTTTATTACATTCTTGTTCATGCTTCGTATATTTAGTTTGCTAGAATCAGTACTTGCTCCCGACCTGACAGGATAACGTTGTAGGTGTCCTTACTGAGGAGGAGTTACTCTACGACACATATTATGGAGATACTGCCGAGGACCCGGCTTTGCTTTACGAGGATGTTCCTGCAGGGAACCTCGCCTAGTTGTCTTTTTGTTTTTAGACTTTTGAGAGTAGTCATGTATTTAGACTACGTATTTTGTAACTGGACATGTATCCAGTTTTACATTTCAGACTTGTACTTTGGACATTATACTATATGAGACGACTTTTGTGTTTGGAGCATTTATGACTTTTATTCACTTATAGAACTGTTAGCACATTTAGTCTTATCTTGTTATCTCTAGAACAGCTTACTGCATTTTATCCCAAACGCAGGCTGGACATGACTCGGCCCGGCCCAACAATTTGGGTAGCGGGTCGTGACATGTTTTTAGTGGTGGCTCATGCAGGTCCTGACTAAATTGTTTGGTTACGTTATTGTACCAAGCATGCCTGCAATTAGGAACTTAAGGTAATTAGACAACATTAGGAATGACGCTTAGAACACTTAGAGGAATGCTAGGATTGCAACATAGGAAAACATCGCATGCTTGCTATTATAATTAGATTTTCTTGCCTATAATTGCTTACTTTAAACAAGTCCTTATAAGTCCTTTTTATTGTAATTAGATGGTGCTTACTCGTTCATCCCAGTACGTCACACCTGAGAATGGCGCACTCCCTATCCAGTCAGCTGACCAGTTGACTGATACACCTCCACCTCCACCTACCACTTTCCCCTACTCCACAGATCCACAGACCCAGATGCCTCCACCACCTTCCACATCTCAGTCCCAGCAGGCCCCGATACTTCCACCACCCCCTATCATCATACCTACCCAGGCTTCCGTCACACTCGACGGGAACCAGCTGCTCACTATGATCCAGGGGTTCCTAACAACCCATCAGGAGCAGACTGCCCTACTCCGCCAGAGCATGAAGCGTTCTGAGGAACGTCCCGTGGTCCTACCACCTGTAGAGCCACGACAGAGAGCGGGGACGATCAAGGACTTCATGGGTCTGAATCCCAAGGAGTTCTCAGGGACTGAGGGCATTGTAGTAGCAGATGACTGGCTAGATTCGTTAGAGAGGAAGCTCCTAGGAGTTAGGATGCCGGGTGACCTCCAGGTCGAGGCAGCAGGATTTCTGCTGGTAGACTTGGCAGGAGTCTGGTTCCGGAATGAGCCGTTGTTTGCGAGAGGGAGAGCCACTTGGGATCAGTTCAAGACCCAGTTCAAGAAGAAATTCTTCTCGACCACTGCTAGAATAGCCATGGGGCTACGATTCCAGAACATCCAGCAGGGGAACCATTCTGTTGATGAGTATGCGGCAGAGTTTAGTCGTCTGAGCCGTTTCGCTCCTAGTCTGGTTGCAGATCCAGAGGAGATGACCCGTAGGTTTTGCCATGGTCTAGTTCTAGACATCGGCATTCTTATAGTGGCGAACGGTACGACTGACTACTACCAGAGCCTAGAGTTGGCCGGGAGCATTGAGGAGCGTCTTCTGTCTAGCAAGAGGCTGGCTTCTGTACACCTCGAGGGACCGTCCAAGCGTCAGGCTTTCCAGCAGAGAGCACCGACGCCGCACCAGCAGACTTACCGTCCCCCTACACCACATCATCAGACCCCGCCAGTTAGAGCCCCGGGACCCCGACATCAGCAGCAGCAGCAGCAGCAGTCGAAGGGAGATTTTTGTGTATACTGTAAGAGGCCAGGCCATGACTCTCTCGTCTGTAGAAAAAGGTTGGGTCAGTATTTGGCTTGTGGGTCTCCCACCCATCAGCTTTGAGAGTGCCCAGTAGCGAAGACTAGAGGACCACTTTCGACTCAGCAACAGAGGTTTGGGCAGCACCTGCAGCAGCAGAAGGGACCTCAGGGAAAGGTTTATAGTCTAGCTCTCGAGCCGGAGCCGGAGCATGTTTCGGAGCCAGATTACTTAGCTGACGTCATCACAGGTCATGTTTATTTGCATACTTTTCTAGCTGTATGTTTGTTTGATTCTGGTACATCTCATAGCTTCCTATCATTAGAGTTTATGCATAAACACCATCTAGTAGCTACACCTACTGCGAAGATTAGTAGAGTGATGACGGAAGGAGGACCAGTGCCTATTAGATCTATCTATAGATGTTCTATTTTTATAGCCGGGAGAGAGTTCAGGGAACGATTCTTTGTGATGCCACTCCCCGGTTATGATATCATATTGGGGATGGACTGGCTTAGCTATGCCCATGCATCTATAGATTGCCATGAGGGTTGTATTTTGTTCAGTCCCCCAGGTACAGCACCATTCAGTGTCAGGAGGACAGGATCGGAGATCAGCCTAGAGCCGAACTGTTGTGCGACAGTTGGGGACGTAGCACCGCCACACCCTTTCATTAGGAAGTTTATGGATGTATTCCCAGAGGATCTTCCAGGGCTTCCGCCTGACAGAGATATGGAGTTCACTATAGATTTAGCGCCGGGTTCATCACCAGTATCCCGGGCTTGCTATAGAGTGAATCCCAAGGAGACAGTAGAGATAAAAGAGCAGATTGATGACCTGTTGAAAACGGGTTTCATTCGATCCAGTGCTCCTCCATGGGGAGCGCCAGTGCTCTTTGTGCCTAAGAAGGATGGTACAGTCCGGTTGTGTATTGACTACCGGGCCTTGAATGCCATCACCATCAAGAACAAATATCCTCTGCCCAGGATAGATGATTTGTTCGACCAGTTGAGCGGGGCAAAGGTGTTTTCCAGGATAGACTTGAGATCCGGGTACCACCAGGTGAAGGTTAGGGCAGCAGACATCCAGAAGACGGCGTTCAACACGAAGTACAGGCAGTACGAGTTTCTGGTGATGCCATTTGGTCTCACAAATGCGCTAGCTGTCTTTATGAATTTGATGAATAAGACATTTCACCAGTATCTGGATAAGTTCGTCGTAGTGTTTATCGACGACATCCTGATATACTCGAAGATGCCGGAAGAGCATGCAGAGCACTTGCAGATAGTTTTGGGGATTCTGAGGCAGGAGAGATTGTTTGCCAAATTGTCGAAGTGCGAGTTCTTTTTAGACCGAGTGGAGTTTCTCGGCCATGTAGTCACTGGAGATGGAATCTCGGTGGATCCCAGGAAGATTGCTGCAGTTGAGACATGGAAGGCTCCGACGTCTGTTTCAGAGATCAGGAGCTTTCTGGGTTTAGCAGGCTATTATAGAAAGTTCGTCCAGGACTTTGCTAGGATAGCTGAACCCATGACGAAGCTGACGCGGAAGGACGCAGAGTACATCTGGTCAGAGGACTGCCAGGCAGCGTTTGAGGAGCTGAAGAGGAGGCTGACGACCGCTCCAGTTCTGACATTACCTTCAGGTTCTGGAGGTTTCACCATTTACAGCGATGCTTCTGGGAAAGGGCTAGGATGTGTCCTACAGCAGCATGGAAAAGTGATTGCTTATGCATCTAGGCAATTGCGAACTCATGAGCAGAATTATCCTACCCATGACCTCGAGTTAGCTGCGGTGATCTTTGCACTCAAGTTATGGAAACATTACTTATACGGAGAGCGTGTGTAAATCTTTACTGACCACAAAAGCTTGAAGTATGTGT
The DNA here is from genome assembly GCA_029216955.1 of Iris pallida. NCBI lineage: Eukaryota > Viridiplantae > Streptophyta > Magnoliopsida > Asparagales > Iridaceae > Iris > Iris pallida. The sequence goes on along the minus strand of JANAVB010000398.1, from coordinate 2,988,661 downwards.
TCACGCAGAAAGAGCTGAACATGAGGCAAAGACGATGGTTGGAGTTAATGAAAGACTTCGACATCGATTTACAGTATCACCCCGGGAAGGCAAATGTGGTGGCGGATGCGCTGAGCAGGCATCCGATGGCATGGTATCTGATGATTGATCGGCATTTGCGGAAGGATCTGGAGAAGCTCGGCATCGAGCTAGTTCGGCCAGGATCAGTGATACAGATGATGGCGCTTGACATTCAGTCAGGTTTGATGGAGCAGATCAGGGAGGCACAGTCTACAGATGAGAGCCTTCGCAGACTTCGAGCCTAGGCATTAGCAGGATTGCTGGATGACTTCACTATAGCAGAGGATGGATCCTTAAGGCATGGCAGCCGATTGTACGTGCCAAAGGAAGAGCTGGTAGAGGCAGTCTTGCAGGAGGCACACCGATCGAGATATTCTATTCACCCTGGTGCTAACAAGATGTACCGTGACTTGCAGGAACATCTTTGGTGGCACGGGATGAAGAGGGATGTATCACGTTTTATCTCGAGATGCCTAGTTTGCCAGCAGGTCAAGGCAGAGCGCCAGAGGCCAGCTAGTTTGTTGCAGCCATTACCCATTCCCGAGTGGAAGTGAAAACATATTACGATGGACTTCGTCTCAGGGCTTTCTCGTTCCCAAGGAGGGAATGATGCCATTTGGGTCATCGTGGACAGGCTGACGAAGTGTGCGCACTTCATACCCTTCAAGGTGGGGCTTTCCACCGAGAAGTTGGCGGAGCTATACATACAACAGATAGTTTGCCTACACGGAGTGCCGGTGAGCATCGTGTCAGACAGAGACAGCAGATTCATATCCCACTACTAGAGGAGCTTGCAGGAGGAGTTGGGCAGTAGGCTCAAGTTCAGTACGACGTACCACCCGCAGACAGATGGGCAGTCCGAGAGGACGATACAGACACTGGAGGATATGCTGAGGACCTGCGTGCTGGACTTCGAAAGATCATGGGAGAGCCATCTGCACTTGGTAGAGTTTTTATACAACAACAGCTACCAAGCCAGTATCGGTATGTCTCCTTTCGAGGTGCTTTATGGACGACGATGCCGCACACCGCTCTTTTGGGATAATGTTGGAGACAGAGTTATGCTTGGGCCAGAGATAATCACGGATGCAGCAGAGAAAGTCGGGATGATCAGAGACAGGCTCAGAGTAGCTCAGGACAGGCAGAAATACTGGGCTGATGCTAGTCGCAGACCGATGGAGTTCGCAGACGGTGATATGGTGCTAGCAAAGATATCACCTACTAGAGGGACGATCCGGTTCGGACGAGGAGGAAAGCTGAGCCCCAGATACATCGGGCCGTTCGAGATACTTGGCAGGATTGGAGAGGTAGCTTACAGGGTTGCACTTCCATCCAACCTAGCAGGAGTTCACGATGTCTTTCACGTATCTCAGCTGAGGAGATATGTTCCAGACCCCAGTCATGTGCTAGATCATACAGAGTTGAAGGTCGGACCGAGCCTTACAGTTTCTGAGCACCCAGTGGAGATATTAGACAGGAGAGAGAAGAGGCTGAGGAACAAGGTTATACCCTTAGTACGAGTAGCTTGGAGCCGTCACTCTCCAGGTGAATCTACTTGGGAGAGGGAGTCGGACATAGGCCTGTCAATGGTAGCTTATTGGTCGGATATTGGCAATACCATATCCGAACCATTAACTATCGGATATATCCGATAACTATCCGATATCCGATCGGATATACGTTTTGGCTACCATATCCGTTACCGATAATTTTATCGGATATCGGATAATATCCGAACCAATAAGATTACTAAAAAATACATACAACAAGAAATTCTCCACACAAAGGCTCATACATAAACTGGAGGTATGCACCTTACAGGAGCTTTGCCTCCAGGAAGGCTGATTTCTAAATAAAAATGCCATGGCAACCCAGAAACTATTCCAGGATAGACCTCCGGACATTATCACGGTCACCTTGCCTAAATCTTGCACAGCCTGGCCAAAAGACCTAGCCGAAAGCATGCAACCGCAGCAATTCTGTTGATGACCAGTTGGGCAGTCGCAGCCCCGCGATTATGTTCCCTTCCTGTATGCAAATCCAAGCTAGCTGCAGAATAATCAACACACTGTAGTTGACATTTAGTTCATAAAATGGCAAAACACACGGCAAGATGGATTTATACTGGTCAATGTTTCCTAGAACATTCAGTCTCGATTCAAGAGTTGATGAGTTGTGTCAATGAAACCAAAGTTGTACTATCAATAATAGAGTTCAGCCGAGTTCTCGTCACATTTTATATGCTTGGCACAAACTATGTTTGGGAAAAGTACTCATGTCAGAAGCTTAACAGGAGCAATATCATAAACATACCCAGGCTGTAGACTTACTATATCTATGATGAAGTTCCATGATACCAGACTCAGAAACCTGCACTAATAACATCTTGAGAAAACTTATGCATTCCAGACTGAAGAAAGAGAGCCTCCGCCGAAACTCGAAAGAGAGTTTTTAGGGTTGCAACCTTCCAGACTTCAGTCCAGGACGGGCTGCTCACTGTTGGGCCGCTCATAGGCTCCCCCATGATGGGCTGGCTGAATTATAAATTTCTGAAAGCCACATATATATTTTAAATTTATTAAAAAAATTAAATATTATTGGTTCGGATTTTATTGGTTCGGATATGGCCCTTACCGTATCCATATCCGATATCCGATAAATATTCGATAAGATATCCGAATCCGTATCCGTTTTCGAAATTTCGGATATTTTCGGTTCGAATACGGATCGGATACGGATTTTCGGTCAACCATTGACAGGCCTAGTCGGACATGAGGGAGAGATACCCTTACTTGTTCGATCCAACCGCTGCGGGGGAACCACCCGTTCCCGCTTGATACCTTAGAGGTTAGTTTCGATCGCAGGTTTAGTCATTTTGTTGCATTGCTTGCTATGTTAGAATATTGTAGGGTCTTCAATCCTTGTGAATTTCGAGGACAAAATTTTTCAAGAAGGGAAGACTTGTAAGCCCCTATTTTTCAAATTTTAGTTAATTAAGTGTTAATTAAATTTTAATGTCATTTTTAGCCTTAAAATATTTATTATGATTTTTTAGGAATTTTTCTAGAATTATTAAATGATTTTTTATTAAGTTTTAATAGCTAAAATATTAATTTGTAATTTTCTAAAATGTTTTAATTGACTTTTGCAATTAATTAGATTGTTTAAATATCATTTTGTAAATATTAAAATTGTTTTAACATGGTTTTGTAATTATTAGAATTGTTTTAATATCAGTTTGTAATTAATTAAATGTTTTCAAGTGTCGAATGCAAATTCTATTTTGCATTTAGACTCTGCCAGAGACTTATTTGCAATTACCTAAACTACAGGGACCTAAACGCTAATCCTAATCCTACCCACTCCCTGACCGACGACCGACGTCGAGCTGACCAGCGACTGCCCCCGCCATTTTCGGCCAGCGCACAGCCCCCCCGACCGCCTCAACCCCTCTATAAAATCCCCCTCACTCCCCTCAGCCCAGCCACCACTCTTCCCGACCACCATCGACGCCCCAGCCCCATCTCCTCCCCCATTTCCCTTCACCGTAACCCTAACTCCGGCCATACCCCACCGCCACCTCCACAGCAATTATCACCACCATCCACCGCCACTACTAGACGCGCCCCGACGAGCTGAGTGCAGCGCCACCCGAGCGCCACGACGACGACGCCTCTAGCCGCCGTCAGCACCCTCCACGACCCCAGTTCGCCGGACACGTACGTGTCAACCCTATTTTCGTGTCGTGCGGGTCTCGTGTTGGGCCTATGTTGTTCGCCGTGTCCTGACGAACACGAAGGTAGGACTGGACACGAGTCTCATGGCTCGTACGTGTCGTGCTTAGCAAAGACACGTAGAATCCTGTGTCCCTAACTGTCCGGACACAGGACCGATTTTATTATTTTTATATGTTAATTAATTCAAACCTAAATAAATTAAACTAAACCCTAACTCTAACACAACCGTCGGGCTGACCCCCTGGCCAGCCCGACCTAGCCTAACCCCCCCTCCCCCCCCCCCCCCCGTGCTCTGGCTCGGGTTCGAGCCCCCCTTACTGCGTTTATTTCTTTTTCTTTTCCTTTTTTCTTTTTCTGTTTTCTATTATTTATATATATTTATATATATATGTATATATATATATATATATATATATATATATATATATATATATATATATATATATATATATATATATATTAGTATATATATATGTATATACTGTATATTGGCAGTATTTTATATATGTATATATTTTTTTATAGTTAGTAAATTTATATATATATATTTGTATTTATATACATATATGTATATATTATATATTTCCATGTGTATATATATTATTATATATATATTAATATATATATGTATACAATATTTGTATATGTATATATACTTTATAATTAAGTATATTCTTATATATATATATATATATATATATATATATATATATATATATATATATATATATATATATATATATATATATATATGTACTTTTAACATATGTATGTATATATTCATTTTGTATAATTTTACCTTATTAAAATATTAATATTTAAATTGCACTTTTACCAATTTGTATTTTAGTGTATTTAAATTACTGCAACCATTTGGTGTCCAAGCCTAGCATAGATTTTTGGGCCCAAATGTGTTTTCACACATTCAAGACCTGTACAAGTCATATTGGACTTGATTCATGGCCTTGGGTCCTGTATTTGAACTTTGGTTCAAATTATGTACATGGACAAAATACGCAGATAATTAATTATTTAATTTCAATTGTATGCAATGCTGTTTTTGGATTTCTATAAATACTTAAAGTACTGTTAAAATTCTAGAAAAATAGTATTTAGATACTATGTTAATTTAGCTAATTTAGTATAATTTTTTATAGTATTTAATTTACTGTTTTGCCACTAGTTTGGCATATGAAACCAAAACTCATTTTCTGTATACTTAGGAAAACTGATTTTTTATAAAATACTTGTACTGGTTAATAAATTCCAAAAAAATTATAATAAATTTCTACAATTAGCAAAGATCATTTTGGTACTTTATTTTATGTAAAAATAAGTTTTTTGTCTATCTCAAAAATTGTTAAAACATAATGATCATTTGATTTATTTATTGATTAATTACGACTTGTAACTTTTTGTGCTATTTTGAGTTTTAGTCGTATTGAACCCACCCCTTACTAGTGTAAAGACCCTAGAGAGTTAGTTAAAGTAGTGTGTCACCCCACATTGGTCTCCTATACTAAAATCATCATTTTGACTAGGTGCCCAGTCACAAGTCGTGTTGCACCAATTAGTGTCTTAGCGTTTTAGCTTAGTGTAAAAAAACTAAGTTTATGCATTTATTTCTACAGTGACGAGTTACCGGACATCTATAGCACTTTTATCGCAGCTTGCTTTGCTTTGCTTTGCTAGAGGCAAGTACTTTCTACAAACTTTACATACTGCTATAACAATAAACTGTGATTTACCCACCATGTTAAATGCTGATCCTTTGGGTAGCAAGTTAGAACTTTACATGTTGTATTACTCTTAGTCTCCACCATGTTTATATAGTATCTCATATCTCTCACATGTTTAAATAACGGGTTAAGGGGAAACTGTTAGTATTGTACGTGAACATGACCCCCCTTCTCCGTATGTATTTACCGCGCTCGGTGACATTCTATATGTGACCTTGCCGTATGTTCTGATATCGCGTTTGTGTATGGATATACACCGATGCCGTTCGTGCACGTATGTGCATACCAGAAAACTTGATATGTACCACAGTACATCCTGTTCACCTATTGACCGATTCACGTACATGCTACAGTTTTAAACTTTTAAACTACATGTGATTATTTATAAAAATAACCAATTAAACCATGATATGCCATGATTCTAGTTTATTACATTCTTGTTCATGTTTTGTATATTTAGTTTGCTAGAATCAGTACTTGCTCCTGTCCTGACAGGATAACGTTGTAGGTGTCCTTACTGAGGAGGAGTTACTCTACGACACATATTATGGAGATACTGCCGAGGACCCGGCTTTGCTTTACGAGGATGTTCCTGCGGGGAACCTCGCCTAGTTGTCTTTTTATTTTTAGACTTTTGAGAGTAGTCATGTATTTAGACTACGTATTTTGTAACTGGACATGTATCCAGTTTTATATTTCAGACTTGTACTTTGGACATTATACTATATGAGACGACTTTTGTGTTTGGAGCATTTATGACTTTTATTCACTTATAGAACTGTTAACACATTTAGTCTTATCTTGTTATCTCTAGAACAGCTTACTGTATTTTATCCCAAACGCAGGCTGGACATGACTCGGCCCGGCCCAATAATTTGGGTAGCGTGTCGTGACAGTTGGGCCGGGCCGAGCCATGTCCAGCCTACGCTTGGTTAAAGCGTAGTAAGCTGTTCTAAAAATAGACAATAAAGTATCTAAGCAGCTAACAGTTCTAAAATCATAATTAAAGGTTCATCACAACACAGCATCTATAAACGAAGGTAAACAAGTACAGAATTAATAATACATAACCAAAGTATCTAACTGGAGACAAAGTCCAGTATCCAAATATAAGTACAGACCAAAGTCTAAGTCCCAAAACACAAGAAAGATATCTAAGCAAGGTTCCCCGCTGGGGTCTCTTCTGGAGCTAAGGCCAGGTCCTCAAAATCAGTGCCATAATATGTATCACATAGCATATTTTCCTCAGAAAGTGAACCTACAACGTTAACCTGTCAGGACGGGAGCAAGTACAACATCTACAACTAAAGTACTGAATATATAATAAAAAAGATGTACAACAAGAAACATGGTGTGATAAGTCTATAAAACATGAAATACTGGAAAACATGGCCTCATGGTACAACTGGGATCACAGTATCATAGTAACATATGGAACATGGCATATCTGGAATCATGGTAGGACTGGAATCACGGTAAAATACATTTGTCAAGGTGACACATATATATCTAATGTTTAAAACTGGAGCAAGTACGTGATCGGTCAGTAGGTGATGGTGTTGTGGCACCGATAAGAACCATATGTACTTCCGTATATGCCTAAATGTACACACGTACAAGTGCCTCAGGATATTGGCCTCTGGCAAGGTCTACATGCATAATGTCGGCCCTACACGGCTCAAGCTCGTAGCGTGGGGGCATGATCACGTACTCACTGTCAGTTTCCCCATAACCCATATTCTAACATGTGAGAGGTACTAAAACAGTAAAAACATGTGGGAGATACTGGGAGCAATATAAGCATGGCAGGTACTGGGAGCAGTATAAAACATGTGAATACTCAGAGCAGTATAGTGAAACATGTACTGAGAACCAGTAGAAAGCATGTGAAGATATAAGAACTGTCCTAAGCATGGCAGGTACTGAAAGTAATACAACATGTGAAGATTTAACTTGCTACCTCAAAGATCAGTATTTTAACAGGGTTAATACATGTTCTAGCATTAAAGACAGTAAATGAGTTTGTAGATGTACTTGCCTCGAGCAAAGCAAGAATACTAGTACGAAAATAGAGATGTCCGGCATCCTATCAATAATGATATACAAACTCAGTTCTAAGCTATGTTCAATAATACACTAGTGGCGCGACACGGCTCCTAACTGGATACTGGCCAAGTGGGGACCTAGTATAAAAGTCTAACGTGGAGTGCCACTAGACACAAACTAACTTCCTAGGGTCTTTACACTAGTGTAAGGGGAGGTCCAATACTATAATAACTCAAAACGACACAATTTATTGAAAGTCGTAACTACTCAATAATTAAATCAAACTGTACCCTACGTTCCAACAATTTTTGAGATAGACAGAAAGCTCAAATATATATAAAATAAAGTACCAAAATGATCCTTGTTAATTATAGAAATTTATACTAATTTTTCACGGATTTATAAACCTTCATAAATATTTATTAAAAATCAGCAAACATAAGTATCCTGAAAATGAGTTCTATTTTCCCATTTTTATAAAATACCAAAAGTACTTATTAAATACTGAAAAAATTATAATAAATTAGCTAAATTAACATAGTATTTAAGTACAATTTTTCTTAGATTTTTACAGCAATTAAAATATATATAAAAATTTAAAACCAGAAAGTAACAATATATGAAAAAATAATTAATTACAAATTAAGGATAATACATAAGCAAAATCTACATACATCGTCGGATGATAAAATAAATATCACCAACGTGTCCAGAACGGTCAAATTAGCTAGGATTGCCTACCCATAAGTCCAATTTAGACACATGGGCAAAACGATAATTTTGGGTCAAAATGATGTCCGCCGTTGGATACACTTTGCACCAAAAAACGTGTCGGGATAGAAGTCTACAAAACCTAGCAAATTATATGTCCACAAATCCAGAATGATGATACGAACCCAACGGTATGTCCGAAATAGGATTCCGATGTGCCGATCTCAAAATGATACGTTGACGCGGACACTTGGAATCCAGTTTGCACCAAAATGCGTGCCGGAGCAAATGTCTTCAAAACTCAGCAAATTATATGTCAACGAGTCCAGAATGACGATACGAACTCAACGGTATATCCAGAATTGGATTCCGATGAGCCGATCTAAAAGTGACCCGTTGACTCAAAAAGCGGGACTTATTTTGTACTGAAATGCGTGCCAGGGTGGCACGCCCCAGAACCAGAATACTGGAGAGCGGGGGCAGACATAGCCAGCTACGTATATTGAAATGAAAATTACCTCGATATACGGTCACGGCTGTCTAGAAATATGAGAGTTTACTATAAGCCAACAGTCTCCTATGGTCATGAACAAGCCTAATGTCTCAATCACAAGCAAGTAAGTAGGGTCGCAAGATGTATGATCATTAAATATACAATAATAAGGCGTCCCAAATATTACATATTCAGCTGATCATGAAGCTAGTCGTACAAAATGCGGGGACTAGCAAGAGTTAAGTCATACATGATCAACCCTAGGATTTGTTAATCATGTTTACAGCCCGTAGGCAGACAGTAAGTAAAGTGCATCGAGCTAACAGGTGCTCGTCGGCTAAATGCCTCAAAAGAGTAACTTTACAATAGAGTGAGCGAAACAAAATAGAAAATCCACTCGTAGCCCGGGTTTCTTCTAGTCGCCACCATTGGGCTGGAAACTTGGTAGATCCTCGGGAGCTGCTCCGAAATCTGGCCACACAAAACCAGCTGGGTTAACCCCATAAAGAGCAAGTGCCACAAGGGGGCCACGAAATAAGAACAAAAGCCAGCAATCAGCACAAGAAAATTAATATTAAAACTAGAATTTACAAAAACATGACAGGATGATATACGACGAGATAACCATGGTACTATTCCGATAGCCAGGTTACAACCCGTAAACCAAACAAGGACCGGGGTTGTAACCCTTCATCTGAACAGAACTTGGTTTCCCACTATTTATCGGCAAGATAATAATGTAAGGAATCAAGACAGGAAGCAAGCTTGTACGGGATCAAGACATGGCTAAACTGGTTATACCTCATTCAATCAATCACGGCCAAGCAGATACTATGGCTTACTACTTTAACTAACTAGGGTTATCACAGGCCTAATTACTAACAAGATGCAGTGAGATTGTTCCACAGCCACAAGCCCTGCAGACCATCCAGGTTACCCAGGTCGAAAATTAGGGGTTGAATTCAGGTGGGTACATCGCCCAGGAGACAATTGTACCCTTAGGTGACTTAGAGGGTGCAACACGCGACGGTGTACTGGAAATGTGCCCTACTCGACGGCAGGCTACAGATCCCAAGAGCGCCCAGGTAACGGGATTGCCTGTAGCTGTGTCATCTCTTCATGACTACTGAGTTATTCTAGTTATTAACCTTAATCCATTTTAGTAGGTACTCCTGACCGTGGTACTCAGGAGTCCCACCCTAGACATGATACAAGACAGGACAAGTGGATTTAACAAGCAAGCAAGAAAGAACTACCCACGGTGTCAAGGCAGGTCAAGTTAAGTTATCAAGATAAATCATGTCAGGGTACTTGTCAGGAGTGCGCCACGACGGGCCACTATCATGTCAGGTTGGTCATGTCAGGAGTGCACCACTACGGGTCACTGTCGTGTTATGCTAGTTCCTTGTCATACCGTGCCATGTACAATAGTCATTCCAAACATATTAAGTAAAATCAAGTTCATGACAAAAGGCGTAAGGATATATAATGGGCGTAAAATATCTAATAAAATATTAATATACAGGACTATAGAAAAGCCAAGCTTAAAGAAATAAGACCAAAACTCCAAGAGCCAATGGGTTAAGCAAGGGGTTCAGGGTGCAGCGTACGCACAAGACACGCACGCAGGAGAGCTGCATACGTGAGAAGTCACGCACGCAGGAGAGCTGCATACGTGAGAAGTCACGCACGCAGGAGAGCTGCGTACGTGACAAGTCACGCACGCAGGGAGCGGCATACGTGAAAAGTCACGCACGCAGGGAGCGGCATACGTGAAAAGTCACGCACGCAGGGAGCGGCATACGTGAAAAGTCACGCACGCAGGGAGCGGCATTCGTGAAAAGTCACGCACGCAGGGAGCGGCATACGTGAAAAGTCACGCACGCAGGGAGCGGCATTCGTGAAAAGTCACGCACGCAGGGAGCGGCATACGTGAAAAGTCACGCACGCAGGGAGCGGCATACGTGAAAAGTCACGCACGCAGGGAGCGGCATACGTGAAAAGTCACGCACGCAGGGAGCGGCATACGTGAAAAGTCACGCACGCAGGGAGTGGCATACGTGAAAAGTCACGCACGCCGGAGAACTGCGTACGTGCAAAAGCACGCAAGCAGAGAGCTGCGTACGCGTAAAAAACGCACGCAGGGTCTGGGTCTTCTTCTCCATGGCTGAGAAGAAGCTCCAATGGCTCCAAAACTTCAAAACCTCATAACTTGGCCATCCGAACTCCAAATCCAGATTTCCAAAGTTCTAACCAGGGTGGAATTGAACTCTCTTCCACAAGGAAACATCAAAACCCATAAAAATCCAACTTAAGTAGATCAAAACCATGCAAAACTGAAAATGGAGAAAACTTAGATCTAGAACAATGGAGACTCCAAATCACAAAATACCAAGTTCTAATGTTGATCACCAAGTCCTAATCTAGCAAATGGACAAATAAAAGAGGGTTCTCATGTGGTGGCAAGGTGCACTTGCCTAGGGGAGTGGGTGTTGTTGTGTGGAGGAAGAAGAAGAAGAAGAAATTAATGGAGGTTGTAATGAAGAGAGAGAGTGTTAGGTGGGGATTATAAAGAGGGTGGGTTGTGGTGTGTTGAGGGTGGAGCTTAGGCTAAGGTGTACCAACACATAATAAACCAAACCAAACCAACCCTAATCCAATTAAAACCGAGCCAGGCCAAAACCCAAAATACGAGAAATACCAAAATTCTACAAGATGAGAAAAATAAAAATACATGCCAAAATCCAGATACGAGTATAAATACGAAATACGGGAAATATGGGAAATGAGGGTGACACAGGGCCCACGTTCTCCAAATCAAGCAAATTTTATATGAAAACATGCCAGAACGACGTCACGAGTCTACTGGTGGTGTCAGAAATTGAATCCGGAGTCCCGGGTTCTAAAATAAAATTTTACAAGTACAAATTAAAGAATTCGGACGACCAATTTTGGCGTCGAATTCGACCAACCGAACGTGCTTATAATGAAACAAAACCTAAAGGAGACAGGAAGAGGGTTATACCAGCTGCACACAGGAACTGGTAGCGCACCAACCGGAGCTGAGACGACGAAGTTACGAGCTGACGAAGTCAGCTCCACGAAACTGTCCAAAAATAGTTCAATGTAAAACGTCAACTTGGTGGCCAGTTTTGAGGTATCAAACGACGAAATTAACGGACGAAAATTGAGGGAAGTGAAGATGGATATACCGAAATTGAGACGGAGCGAAGAAATTGCCGATCCAACGGTCGGATCTCCCAGAAAACATGCACGAACTTGCTGTGATGGAGCGCACTTTCTGAGTTCAAAACGCGCGCGTCACGACGGGATTTCGACGTAAACGCACGAATAGCCTATGCGTCGTGCCGGGGAGGAAGGCGGCGGCCAGGGGCATTCGCCGGAGGCTCGCGCACGACCGGGAGGGCTCGCCGGCGGTGGCGGCCGGCCGCTGTCAACCCCTGATTTTCAAAAATTATTAAACTAGTGTTAATTAATTATTAAATGTCATTATTGGTTTTAAAATAATTTAATATGATTTTAGGAATTTTCTAGAATTTTTAAATGAATTTTTAATGAGTTTTAAATACAAAAAATAACATTTTGTAATTTATTTAAATGTTTTAATATCAATATGTAATTTTTTAAATAGTTTTAATATTATTCTACAATTTTTGAAATGTTGTTTATATCAGTTTGTAATTAGAAATTTGGTTTTAATTATGGAATGCAAATGTTATTTTGCATTTTATACTGTAAAAACTCCTTATGCAATTTCCTAATTCCTGAGGGACCTAACTGCTAATTACCAAATCCACCCACGACGACTGCCCCGACCGACTACGACCGGCTGCCCCCGCCTTTTCCGGCTGCCCGACCGCCACAAAAACCCCCTATAAAATCCCCCACTTTCCCCTCGACCTAAACCCTAACCCTACTCCGACGAGCTCCGCCCAGCCCCACCGTCGACTTCCACCGCCCCCAACCACCATCAGTCGACGCGCGGTGACGAGGCGACCCCAGCGCTACCGGAGCGCCCCGACCCCGACGTCTCCTCCGCCGTCCCCGACCTTCGAATCACCCTTCAACTCGCCGGACACGTGAGTAGCGGATCAGAGTCGTGTCGTGCGTGTCTCGTCTTCACGCACGAGACTCGCCAGAACACGACGAGCTCAGTACTGTGCTCGGACACACGAGACTGTGCTCGTACGTGTCGTGCTAAGCGAGGACACGAGAAACCCTGTGTCCTTAACTGTCAGGACACAGGACAGATATTTTTTTTTATATAAATGCCCACTGGCCAGCGCGCAATAAATAAACCCCTTTCCCCCCCCCCGCTCTGTTGGCTCGAGTTCGAGCCCCCTTTCTGTTCTCTTTTTCTGTTTTCTTTTTTCTTTTCTTTTTCCTTTTGTTTTGTATATATATTTATATATCTATGTATATGTATATATGTATTAATGTATGTATATATATATATGTATACTGTTTTTAACAGTATTTTATATATATGTATATATACTTTATAGTTAGTAAATTTTATGTATATATGTTTGTATATATGTATATATTTTTATGTGTATATATATTTTTATGTGTATATATATATTATATATATATACACTTTATAAATAAGAATTTTCTTGTATATATATATATATTTGTATATATATATAGATACTTTACAAATAAATATTTTCCCTATACATGGATATATGTACTTTCAACATATGTATGTATATATTTATTTTAAACTTTATTTAAATATTAATATTATTTTTGTACTTTTACCAAGTTATATTTTTATTGTATTTAAATTACTGCAACCATTTGGTGTCCAAGCCTAGCATGGGTATTTGGGCTCAAATGTGTTTTCACATATTCAAGACCTGTACAAGTCATATTGGACTTGATTCATGGCCTTGGGTCCTGTATTTGAACTTTGGTTCAAATTATATACATGGACAAAATACGCAGATAATTAATTATTGTGTGTAATGCTGTTTTTGATTTTCTAAAAATACTTAAAGTATTGCAAAAAATATGGAAAAATAGTTTTTAGATACTATGTTAAGTTAGCTAAATTAGTATAATTTGTGTAGTATTTAATTTACTATTTTGCCACTAGTTTGGCATATGAAACCAAAACTCATTTTCTGTATACTTAGGAAAACTGATTTTTATAAAATATTTGTACTGGTTAATAAATTCCAGAAAAATTATAATAAATTTCTATGATTAACAAGGATCACTTTGGTACTTTACTTTAAGAAAAACTAGGCTTTTTGTCTACTTCAAAAATTGTTAGAACACAATGATCTTTTGATTTATTTATTGATTAATTACGACTTGTAGCTTTTTGTGTTATTTGGAGTTTTAGTCGTGTTGAACCCCATCCCTCACTAGTGTAAAGACCCTAGAAAGTTAGTTAACATAGTGTGTCATCCCACATTGGTCTCCTATGCCAAAGTCATCATTTTGGCTAGGTGCCCAATCACAAGTCGTATTTCACCAATTAGTGTCCTAGTATTTTAGCTTAGTGTAAAAACTAAGTTATTGTATTTATTCCAGTGATGAGTTACCGGACATCCATAACACTTTTATCGCAGCTTGTTTTGCTTTGCTCTGCTAGAGGCAAGTACTTTCTACGAACTTTACATATTGTCACATAAAATGAACTGTAAACCCCACCATGTTAAATGCTGATCCTTGGGGTAGCAAGTTAGATCTCTACATGTTGTACTTTCAGTTACTACCATGCTTAGAACAGTCTTGATGTATCTCTCACATGATTAGAATATGGGTTGTGGGGAAACTGTTAGTAGTGTACGTGATTATGCCCCCTTCTTCCGTACGTATGTACCGAGCAAGGTTGACATGCTATATGTATACCTTGTCGTAGGCCTTTATCTCAAAGCGGATTTGTGCGTATGTACATCTGTCGCCGTTTCACTTGTACGAAAGTACATTTCATTATGTGCCCCCAGCATATTGTACATCTATTGACCGATCACGTACCTGCTACAGTTTTAAATATTACATATACATCTGTCTCTATGACATATGTGTCCTTGCCATGATAGACTATGTGATGCCATGCTTTCCAGTTATTTCCTCTTATGTTCATTTCCATGTTTCATATGCTAGTTTGCTAGATTTAGTACTTGCTCCCGTCCTGACAGGATAACGTTGTAGGTATCCTTACTGAGAAGGAGTTACTCTGTGACACATACTATGGAGATACTGCCGAGGACCCGGCTCTGCTTTACAAGGATGTTCCTGCGGGGAACCTCGCCTAGTTGTCTTTTGTTTACTTAGACTTTTGAGAGTAGATATGTATTAGACTATATCATTTTGTAACTGGACATGTATCCAGTTTTACATTTCAGTTTACTTGTACTTGGATATTTTACTATATACGACGACTTTTGTATTTGGAGCATTTATGATTCTTCTTCACTTATAGAACTGTTAGCACATTTAGTCTTATCCTGTGTCTTTAGAACAGCTTACTACGTTTTATCTCAACGTAGGCTGGGCATGACTCGGCCTGGCCCAATAATTTGGGTAGCGGGTCGTGACATGTTTTTAGTGGTGGCCCATGCAGGTCCTGACTAAACTGTTTGGTTACGTTATTGTACCAAGCATGCCTGCAATTAGGAACTTAAGGTAATTAGACAATATTAGGAAAGACGCTTAGAACACTTAGAGGAATGCTAGGATTGCAACATAGGAAATATATCACATTGTTTGCTATTATAAATAGATTTTCTTGCATATGATTGCTTACTTTAAATAAGTCCTTATAAGTCTTTTTATGTGTAATTTAGATGGTGCTTACTCGTTCATCCCAGTATGTTACCCCCGAGAATGGGGCCCTCCATATCCAGTCAGCTGACCAGTTGACTGATACACCTCCACCTACCACATTCCCCCACTCCACAGATCCACAGACCCAGATACCACCTTCCACATCCCAGTCCCAGCAGGCCCCAATACTTCCACCACCCCCTATCACTATACCCACCCAGGCTTCCGTCACACTCGACGGGACCCAGCTGCTCACACTGATCCAGGGGTTCCTAACAACCCATCAGGAGCAGACTACCCTACTCCGCCAGAGCATGGAGCGTTCTGAGGGACGTCCCGTGGTCCCACCACATGTAGAGCCACGGCAGAGAACGGGGACGGTCAAGGACTTCATGGGTCTGAATCCCAAGGAGTTCTCAGGGACTGAGGGCATAGTAGTAGCAGATGACTGGCTAGATTCAGTAGAGAGGAAGCTTCTGTGAGTTAGGATGCCGGATGACCTTCAGGTCAAGGCAGCAGGATTTCTGCTGATAGACTTAGCAGGAGTCTGGTTCAAGAATGAGCCGTTGTTCGCGAGAGGTAGAGCCACCTGGGACCAGTTCAAGACCCAGTTCAAGAAGAAATTCTTCTCGACCACTGCTAGAGTAGCCATGGGGCTACGATTCCAGAACATCCAGCAGGGGAACCATTCTGTTGACGAGTATGCGGCAGAGTTTAGTCGCCTGAGCCGTTTCGCTCCTAGTCTGGTTGCTGATCCAGAGGAGATGACCCGTAGGTTTTGCCATGGTCTAGTTCCAGACATTGGCATTCTTATAGTGGCAAACGGTACGACTGACTACTACCAGAGCCAAGAGTTGGCCCGGAGCAATGAGGAGCGTCTTCTGTCCAGCAAAAGGCCGGCTCCTGTACATCATGAGGGACCGTCCAAGCGTCAGGCTTTCCAGCAGAAAGCGCCGATGCCACCCCAGCAGACTTACCGTCCCTCTACACCACACCATCAGACCCCGCCAGTTAGAGCCCCGGGACCCCGGCCGCAGCAGAGGGGAGCTGTATGTTCTTTCTGCGGAAGACCAGGGCATGATCACTCCGTCTGCAGGAAGAGGTTGAAGCTGTGTCTAGCTTGTGGGTCTGCCACCCACATGATACGGGAGTGCCCAGTAACAAAAACTAGAGGACCGCTCCCGACTCAGCAGCAGAGGTTCGGACAGCATCTGCAGCAGCAGAAGGGACCTCAGGGGAGGGTTTATAGTCTAGCCATTGAGCCGGAGCCGGAGCAGGTTTCGGAGCCGGATTACTTAGCTGACGTCATCACAGGTCATGTTTATTTGTATACTTTTCTAGCTGTATGTTTGTTTGATTCTGGTGCATCTCATAGCTTTCTATCATTAGAGTTTATGCATAAACATCATCTAGTAGCTACACCTACTGCAAAGATTAGTAGAGTGATGACGGGAGGAGGACCAGTGCCTATTAGATCTATCTATAGATGTTCTATTTTTATAGCCGGGAGAGAGTTCAGGGGGCGATTCTTTGTGATGTCACTCCCCGGTTATGATATCATATTGGGGATGGACTGGCTTAGCTATGTCCATGCATCTATAGATTGCCATGAGGGTAGTATTTTGTTCAGTCCCCCAGGCACAGCACCATTCAGTGTCAGGAGGACAGGGCCGGAGATCAGCCTAGAGCCGAACTGTCGTGCGACAGTCGGGGACGCAGCACCGCCACACCCTATCATTAGGGAGTTTATGGATGTATTCCCAGAGGATCTTCCCGGACTTCCACCTGACAGAGATGTAGAGTTCACTATAGATTTAGTGCCGGGTTCATCACCAGTATCCCGGGCTTGCTATAGAGTGAATCCCAAGGAGGCCATAGAGATGAAAGAGCAGATTGATGACCTGTTGAAAAAGGGTTTCATTCGATCCAGGGCTTCTCCATGGGGAGTGCCAGTGCTCTTTGTGCCTAAGAAGGATGGTACAGTCCGGTAGTGTATTGACTATCGGGCCTTGAATGCCATCACCATCAAGAACAAATATCCTCTGCCCAGGATAGATGATTTGTTCGACCAGTTGAGCGGGGCGAAGGTATTTTCCAGGATAGACTTGAGATTCGGGTACCACCAGGTGAAGGTTAGGCCAGCAGACATCCAGAAGACGGCGTTCAACACGAAGTACGAGCAGTACGAGTTTCTGGTGATGCCATTTGGTCTCACAAATGCGCCAGCTGTCTTTATGAACTTGATAAATAAGACATTTCACCAGTATCTGGATAATTTCGTCGTGGTGTTTATCGACGACATCCTGATATACTCGAAGATGCCGGAGGAGCATGCAGAGCACTTACGGATAGTTTTGGGGATTCTGAGGCAGGAGAGATTGTTTGCCAAATTGCCGAAGTGCGAGTTCTTTTTAAACCGAGTGGAGTTTCTCGGCCATGTAGTCACTGGAGATGGAATCTCGGTGGATCCCAGGAAGATTGCTACAGTTGAGACGTGGAAGGCTCCGACGTCAGTTTCAGAGATCAGGAGTTTTCTGGGTTTAGCAGGCTATTATAGAAAGTTCGTCCAGGACTTTGCTAGGATAGCGGAACCCATGACGAAGCTGACGCGGAAGGACGCAGAGTACATCTGGTCAGAGGACTGCCAGACGACATTTGAGGAGCTGAAGAGGAGACTGACGACCGCTCCAGTTCTGACTTTACCTTTATGCTCTGGAGGTTTCACCATATACAGTGATGCTTCTGGGAAGGGGCTAGGATGTGTTCTACAGTAGCATGGAAAAGTGATTGCTTATGCATCTAGGCAATTACGGACTCATGAGAGGAATTATCCTACCCATGACCTCGAGTTAGCTGCGATGATCTTTGCACTCAAGTTATGGAAACATTACTTATACGGAGAGCGTGTGGAAATCTTTAGTGACCACAAAAGCTTGAAGTATGTGTTCACGCAGAAAGAGCTAAACATGAGGCAAAGACGATGGTTGGAGTTGATGAAGGACTTCGACATCGATTTACAGTATCATCCCGGGAAGGCAAATGTGGTGGCAGATGCGCTGAGCAGGCATCCGATGACATGGTACCTGATGATTGATCGGCATTTACGGAAGGATCTGGAGAAGCTCGGTATTGAGCTAGTTCGGCCAGGATCAGTGATACAGATGATGGCGCTTGACATTCAGTCAGGTTTGATAGAGCAGATCCGGGAGGCACAGTCTACAGATGAGAGCCTTCGCAGACTTCGACCCCAGGCATTAGCTGGATTGCTGGATGACTTCACTATAGCAGAGGATGTATCCCTAAGGCATGGCAGCCGATTGTGCGTGCCGAAGGGAGAGCTGGTAGAGGCAGTCTTGCAGGAGGCGCACCGATCGAGATATTCTATTCACCCTGGTGCTAAAAAGATGTACCGTGACTTGCGGGAACATCTTTGGTGGCACGGGATGAAGAGGGATGTATCACGTTTCATCTCGAGATGTCTAGTTTGCCAGCAGGTCAAGGCGGAGCGCCAGAGGCCAGCTGGTTTGTTGCAGCCGTTACCCATTCCCGAGTAGAAGTGGGATCATATTACGATGGACTTCGTTTCAGGGCTTCCTCGTTCCCAAGGAGGGAAGGATGCCATCTGGGTCATCGTAGACAGGCTGACGAAGTGTGCGCACTTCATACCCTTCAAGGTGGGGCTTTCCACCGAGAAGTTGGCGGAGCTATACATGCAGCAGATAGTTCGCCTACACGGAGTGCCGGTGAGCATCGTGTCAGACAGAGACAGCAGATTTACATCCCACTACTGGAGGAGTTAGGCAGTAGGCTCAAGTTCAGTACGGCGTACCACCCGCAGACAGATGGGCAGTCCGAGAGGACGATACAGACACTGGAGGATATGCTGAGGACTTGCGTGCTGGACTTTGGAGGATCATGGGAGAGCCATCTGCACTTGGTAGAGTTTTCATACAACAACAGCTACCAGGCCAGTATTGGTATGTCTCCTTTCGAGGCGCTATATGGACGACGATGTCGCACACCACTCTTTTGGGATGATGTCGGAGACAGAGTCATGCTTGGGCCAAAGATGATCACGGATGCAGCAGAGAAAGTCGGGATGATCAGAGACAGGCTCAGAGTAGCTCAGGACAGGCAGAAACACTGGGCTGATGCTAGTCGCAGACCGATAGAGTTCGCAGACGGTGATATGGTGCTAGTAAAGATATCACCTACTAGAGGGACGATCCGGTTCGGACGAGAGGGAAAGCTGAGCCCCAGATACATCGGACCGTTCGAGGTACTTGGCAGGATCGGAGAGGTAGCTTACAGGGTTGCACTTCCACCCAACCTAGCAGGAGTTCACGATGTCTTTCACGTATCTCAGTTGAGAAGATATGTTCCAGACCCCAGTCATGTGCTAGATCACTCAGAGTTGGAGGTCGGACCGAGCCTTACAGTTTCTGAGCAGCCAGTGAAGATATTAGACCGGAGAGAGAAGAGGATGAGGAACAAGGTTATACCCCTAGTACGAGTAGCTTGGAGCCGTCACTCCCCAGGTGAATCTACTTGGGAGAGGGAGTCGGACATGAGGGAGAGATACCCTTACTTGTTCGATCCAACCGCTGCGAGGGAACCACCCGTTCCCGCTTGATGCCTTAGAGGTTAGTTTCGATCGCAACCTTAGTCATTTTGTTGTATTGTTTGCTATGTTAGAATATTGTCGGGTCTTCAATCCTTGTGAATTTCGAGGACGAAATTTTTCAAGGAGGGAAGACTTGTCAACCCCTGATTTTCAAAAATTATTAAACTAGTATTAATTAATTATTAAATGTCATTATTGGTTTTAAAATAATTTAATATGATTTTAGGAATTTTCTAGAATTTTTAAATGAATTTTTAATGAGTTTTAAATACAAAAAATAATATTTTGTAATTTATTTAAATGTTTTAATATCAATATGTAATTTTCTAAATAGTTTTAATATCATTCTGCAATTTTTGAAATGTTGTTTATATCAGTTTGTAATTAGGAATTTGGTTTTAATTATGGAATGCAAATGTTATTTTGCATTTTATACTGTAAAAACTCCTTATACAATTTCTTAATTCATGAGGGACCTAACTGCTAATTACCAAACCCACCCCCGACGACTGCCCCGACCGACTACGACCGGCTGCCCCCGCCATTCCCGGCTGCCCGACCGCCACAAAAACCCCCTATAAAATCCTCCACTTCCCCCTCGACCTAAACCCTAACCCTACTCCGACGAGCTCCGCCCAGCCCCACCGTCGACTTCCACCGCCCCCAACCACCATCAGTCGACGCGCGGTGACGAGGCGACCCCAGCGCCACCGGAGCGCCCGACCCCGACGTCTCCTCCGCCGTCCCCGACCTTCGAATCACCCTTCAACTCGCCGGACACGTGAGTAGCGGATCAGAGTCGTGTCGTGCGTGTCTCGTCTTCACGCACGAGACTCGCTAGGACACGACGAGCTCAGTGCTGTGCTCGGACACACGAGACTGTGCTCGTACGTGTTGTGCTAAGCGAGGACACGAGAAACCCTGTGTCCTTAACTGTCAGGACACAGGACAGATATTTTTTTTTATATAAATGCTAACCTAAACTAAATAAAACTAACCTAAGGTCTAATCCTAACAGTCGGGCCAACTGGCCCACTGGCCAGCGCGCAATAAATAAACCCCTTCCCCCCCCCCCCCGCTCTGTTGGCTCGAGTTCGAGCCCCCTTTCTGTTCTCTTTTTCTGTTTTCTTTTTTCTTTTCTTTTTCCTTTTGTTTTGTATATATATTTATATATATATGTATATGTATATATGTATTAATGTATGTATATATATATATATGTATACTGTTTTTAACAGTATTTATATATATGTATATATACTTTATAGTTAGTAAATTTTATGTATATATGTTTGTATATATGTATATATTTTTATGTGTATATATATATTATATATATATACACTTTATAAATAAGAATTTTCTTGTATATATATATATATTTGTATATATATATAGATACTTTACAAATAAATATTTTCCCTATACATGGATATATGTACTTTCAATATATGTATGTATATATTTATTTTGAACTTTATTTAAATATTAATATTATTTTTGTACTTTTACCAAGTTATATTTTTATTGTATTTAAATTACTGCAACCATTTGGTGTCCAAGCCTAGCATGGGTATTTGGGCTCAAATGTGTTTTCACACATTCAAGACCTGTACAAGTCATATTGGACTTGATTCATGGCCTTGGGTCCTGTATTTGAACTTTGGTTCAAATTATATACATGGACAAAATACGCAGATAATTAATTATTGTGTGCAATGCTGTTTTTGATTTTCTAAAAATACTTAAAGTATTGCAAAAATTATGGAAAAATAGTTTTTAGATACTATGTTAAGTTAGCTAAATTAGTATAATTTGTGTAGTATTTAATTTACTGTTTTGCCACTAGTTTGGCATATGAAACCAAAACTCATTTTCTGTATACTTAGGAAAACTGATTTTTATAAAATATTTGTACTGGTTAATAAATTCCAGAAAAATTATAATAAATTTCTATGATTAACAAGGATCACTTTGGTACTTTACTTTAAGAAAAACTAGGCTTTTTGTCTACTTCAAAAATTGTTAGAACACAATGATCTTTTGATTTATTTATTGATTAATTACGACTTGTAGCTTTTTGTGTTATTTGGAGTTTTAGTCGTGTTGAACCCCATCCCTCACTAGTGTAAAGACCCTAGAAAGTTAGTTAACATAGTGTGTCACCCCACATTGGTCTCCTATGCCAAAATCATCATTTTGGCTAGGTGCCCAATCACAAGTCGTATTTCACCAATTAGTGTTCTAGTGTTTTAGCTTAGTGTAAAAACTAAGTTATTGTATTTATTCTACAGTGACGAGTTACCGAACATCCATAGCACTTTTATCGCAGCTTGTTTTGCTTTGCTCTGATAGAGGCAAGTACTTTCTACGAACTTTACATATTGTCACATAAAATGAACTGCAAACCCCACCATGTTAAATGCTGATCCTTGGGGTAGCAAGTTAGATCTCTACATGTTGTACTTTCAGTTACTACCATGCTTAGAACAGTCTTGATGTATCTCTCACATGATTAGAATATGGGTTATGGAGAAACTGTTAGTAGTGTACGTGATTATGCCCCCTTCTCCCGTACGTATGTACCGAGCAAGGTTGACATGCTATATGTATACCTTGTCGTAGGCCTTTATCTCAAAGCGGATTTGTGCGTATGTACATCTGTCGCTGTTTCACTTGTACGGAAGTACATTTCATTATGTGCCCCCAGCACATTGTACATCTATTGACCGATCACGTACCTGCTACAGTTTTAAACATTACATATACATCTATTTCTATGACATATGTGTCCTTGCCATGATAGACTATGTGATGCCATGCTTTCCAGTTATTTCCTCTTATGTTCATTTCCATGTTTCATATGCTAGTTTGTTAGATTTAGTACTTGCTCCCGTCCTGACAGGATAACGTTGTAGGTATCCTTACTGAGGAGGAGTTACTCTGTGACACATACTATGGAGATACTGCCGAGGACCCGGCTCTGCTTTACGAGGATGTTCCTGCGGGGAACCTCGCCTAGTTGTCTTTTGTTTACTTAGACTTTTGAGAGTAGACATGTATTAGACTATATCATTTTGTAACTGGACATGTATCCAATTTTACATTTCAGTTTACTTGTACTTGGATATTTTACTATATACGACGACTTTTGTGTTTGGAGCATTTATGATTCTTCTTCACTTATAGAACTGTTAGCACATTTAGTCTTATCCTGTGTCTTTAGAACAGCTTACTACATTTTATCTCAACGTAGGCTGGGCATGACTCGGCCTGGCCCAATAATTTGGGTAGCGGGTCGTGACAGCCGCGGTGGCGTGCGCGGCGCACGGCAGCGCACGGGGTGTCGCGGCAGCCACTGCTGCTCGCTGCTGCTGCTGCTGTTTGCAGCGCACGCGCGCGGCTTCGGCAGCACGGTACGACGGCTGCGACGGCGCATCGTCGGGGCACGACGGGTGGCTGTGTGGGTGGTGGTGGCGGAGGGTGTACGGTGGTGGGTTGGTGATGGTTGATGGTGGTTTTGGTGAATGGTGATGAAGATGAAAATGATAATGGTGATGATGAACTTGATGATGATGATAATGAAGGAGGAGGAGGAAGATGGAGGAGGTGGTGGTGTCGGCCATGGGGGTGGGGAGCTGGCTGTGGTTCACAGTGGTGGTGTTGTGTGTGGGTGTGTGGAGAGAAAAAGAGAGAGAGAGAGAGTGATAAAATATATATTTTGCATGTGTGTGTGTTTAATAGTATAAAGAGAGAGTGTGAGAGAGAGAAAGATATTTGAGGAGAGAGGGGGGGTGAAGTCGGCTGAATGGGGGGGTGTTCTTGTTGGTATGGAGAGAGTGGGGGTGAGGTGATGTAAAGTGAGAGAGAGATATATGATTATATATATATATATATATATATATATATATATATATATATATATATATATATGTATATATATATATATATGTATATATATATATATATATATATATATATATACATATGTGAGATATTTGTAAAATAGAGAGAGGAAGAGATATTTTCAAAATAGAAGAAATAGGAAAATTATGTAAGGTATTTGGACAGTCATAAAAGGGCAACGTGGAGCTTGGGTTCGGGTTCGGTCGAGCCGGGTCGGGTCAAAATCGAACCGGGGGCAATATTCGAATTAAAATGGGTATTTATAATCATGGGTAAATAAATAATATACGGGAACTCCAATAAATGGGACACAAGCGTCATGTGGGTAGTAGGCTCCATGTGGGCCACGTCTATACTTTGGGTCGGCTAGGTTGGGTCGATATCAGGTCCCGAAATTAAATTGGAAATTAAATCAGGTTTCACGGTAGAAAATAAATCGGCCTAAATTGATCCGAAAGTTGTGCGAAGAAAATGAAGCACAAAATGGAGTGTCTGAGTGGGACACAAAGGTCATGGATGAAGAACGTCTCGAGTAGATCATACATGAGAAGTTGGTTCTGAGAAAATGACTGGTCTCGTGCTCCTAAATTAAAAGTCACGGTAACGTGCAAACGACGATCAAAGGTAAAAGTGGGAATAATTATTCAACGATTAATTGGTCTAAGTTGATCCAAAGTTGCGCGATACAAAAAGAGCACAAGGGAACGAGTTCAAGTGGGACATGATATATCTAAATGAAGATAATCTTGTCTACTTCAAAACCCATGAAGAGAGTTTACAGAGATTGGTATCCCTGACGCTCCAGAAGTCAAAGTCATGGAAAGGTACATTAATGATCAAAAATAATTAAATAATAAAATACTTATCGAAAATAATTTATTTAGAAAATTTTAAAATAGCCCTGAAATTCAGGGGGCTTACATCCTACCCACCTTACAAGAATTTTGTCCTCGAAATTAAAAATCATCCAACCGGTCAAACTATAACATGTAGCTGCTTTGGCTACGATACTCAATCTGCTATTCTTGTAATCATCTCTTCTATTTCTCCTTACAATCTTTTTGGTTCAGGTTCAACAAAGTCCTTCTATCATAAACTACGTCATATATCCTTTAAAATCTTCCATACTAACATGAAACCTTTATGTATACCCTAAACTATAGGTCATTCTTTGGGTATGTTTATAAGCCGAAAATACTTAATCATCAATCATATTTCCAACCTCAATTGTAAATACTGGATTTCCTTATCGTATCCTAAGTATCCATATTCTATCAATCCACAGTTCCTTAGCATCATTTATCGTCAATCCTTTCCTATAGTTTCTCCTTGAAATCATACGTTCAATTCTTATCCTTGGCGTAGAGCCTTCTTCTTTTTACTCAACAAGTCCTCCGAATATAAATCCTCGATTTCAAAACTCCCGATTTATTAATTACCAATGTACATATGTCTTTGTCTTGTTCCATGTCTTTTTAACTGATATCTTCCCGATCTCGTATGCAATATTATATCCCATTCTAACTCATTATATACCATTCCACATATCGATCTACCCTCTAATCACATGTAATTAGCTAGAGGTAACCAACCAAAATTCTACAAATGCTAAATCCTCAAACTGCTAAGCACAAGATCCTAATCCTCAATCCATAGTCACAATAATATACTATCTCATTTCTCCATCTTAGATACCCTATCATCAAGTCATACTATCAATACAATCATTCTTAATGGTTTCCAAGTCTGCTACAGTCAGTCACCCATACTTGTCCTATAAGCTTAATCTAACCAATCCCTAGGAAAAGTACTTATCACAATCATACAACACATCTATAGTTATACTATAGAATCAGTTAACAAGGTTTGTGTAGGAGCGTAAAAAGTGCTTCAAAGAAAGAGTCATCTCATTCATAAGTGATTGGTTTTACGCCAAATAGAGCGGGTAATCTCTTTATGCCCAAGACTAGGCTAATCAATTTACGCCTAAGCAGGCTGATCATTTTACGCTCGGGTCTACACCCATGATTTTACGCCAAGGACAGAGCAGCCTCTTTTACGCTGGACAAAGCCGTCAAATCTCGCATTTAATGCAAACTCTGACATGGAGATATTAATGATGGCATATATCACAAAGGGATTTGTCTTTACACAGAGACTAATGTTGTCGTTTAGTGTGTGGATTGAGCTACTTTACGCTCACACTACGGCTTCTTTTACACACGAAGATTATACGAGCCTTTACGCTCAACAGTCGACGTGTGCGTAAAGTCTATTTGAGCCGCTTTTACGCTCAAGGTTATTTAATAACCACTTTACGCGGAAAGTCTATGTCAAGGCTATTTTACGCCAAATCCACTGTTTTACGCTCAGAGTACATTGGGCTATTTTTATGCCCTATTTTCCTCCACCAGTTTGGAACGTGGTTTGCTTACGTGGCTTTCATGCCACTCTTTTCGAAGAACGTGTGTACATGCATCCTATCCTTACTGAAGTGATGGGACATACGTCAACATATGCAGAGGATGGCCTCGATCATGGGTGGCAGTTGTTAGCGGAAAGATGGAACTTTTGCTGAGTTTTTATGCACAAGAGCCCAAGTCTATAAATAGACTTATTTTTCTCATAACAAAGGACAGAGAGAGACATGAGAGAATACAGAGATCAGAACTTCGAGATTTTGATTCTCCGGAGCATTCTTCTTCAACTTTTCTTTCAGAACAGAGTGAAACAAAGCAGAAAAGCATTCGGCCTCGCCATCAGTGCCCAAGTGCGTCGATACCTTTCTGGTGACTTAGTTCTTCCAAGTTGTTCTACTTCAAACAGTGGTCTTCATCATCATCATATGGTCCAAGGAACAAAGTGATCATTTACAGATCAGACTTCCATAGCAATACTTTCCCAGAATCAAATTTGTACTTTTTGTACTTTTTCTCGTTTTATTTTCAAAATCCAACTTTTGTTTGGCATTTTTGTTAAGTGAAACAAAATGGCGACTCTGCTGGGGACGACCTTCTCCTCTAACGAGGAGGCGATTGCTCAATATGATGATGTTTCGGTCGGTTCGACCAAGAAGACTCTGGTTGTGCACTTTGACCAGACTGCCTATGAAGAAATGCTCCGAACTGGGGGTGGTTCTCGCCACTCCAATGTTCAAAAGTCTCGCAAAACACGAAAAGTTTGGATTTCCAAATCCAAAGTGGTTTCTGATCTCTCTGTTGCTTCTGATGACAAGGGAATTCTTCCCACTCCTGTCGTAGGGGCTCCCGTTCGTAACGAGGCAGTCCTTACTTCAGAGTTGCACTCAAAGTGTGACCATTTATCTCCCGTTTGTAACGGTGAAGATAATCAGGTTTCACGCCCACTGCGTAAGAATCAAGTTTTACGCTCAGTGGGTAAGAACCAAATTTTACGCTCACTACATAAGAATGAATCTCCCATTCGTAATAGGGCAGACTCTAAAGTTTATGCTTCTGAGTGTAAGAATCAGTCTCCCGTCGGTGACGTGGTAGGCCCAAATAAATTACGCTCCTCGCGTAAAGCAAAATCTCCCGTCTGTGATGTGGTAGATAATCAATTTTTACGCTCCACGCGTAAAGGTAAGTCTCCTGTCTTTGACAGTGTAGATAAAATTTATAACGATGTTTGCACATCTAATGTGAATGTACCTAAACGTATGCAGCATAAAAATGTCGTTGGTAAAGCTTCTGTCCTACACCAACAACCTTCTTATACTGCTTTACGCAAAGTACCAAACTTACAAATTATACGCCATAAAAATGGAGTCCTTCGTGCTAAATCTCAAGATTTACGTACACAACTCCAAACGCGTAAAAATGTACAGTTTGGTTCTACGAATGCAGCCAGTAATCTTCTTTATACACAAGGGACTAAACGTTTTTCTACCCTAAATGTAATAAAGAAGAATACTCCATCTGTTTCTTCTGATTTACGTGAATTGCTAATGCAAAAACGTAAGAACAAACAATCTCCGGTAATATTCTTCCAAGAAGAACATCATTGTGAATATCACCAGGTTGTGATCAACTGTTGTTTTTCGGCTTCAAAACTGTCAGTTTTTGATCGTTTAAGTTTTAACTCGCCTCAACATCAAGCTGAAGACCAAGAACATGAGCTGTCATATGTGTCAGTCAACATGGCATCTCATACTAACAGAGGACGACATCCAAGACGAAATATGTCCCAAACCCCAGGTCAACAACAGTTCAACAGGCTTCTTGATTCCTTTGAAGGAGTATATCAGAATACTCGATCAAGAAGACAAAGACAATTGCAGACTTCTGATTCAGAAGCTGGGGGTACTCAATCTTTTGAGTCTGATACCGATAGTGTGGATTTATACTTCTATACTAATCCCTCTATATCTTCAAGAGAGGTTGAATCCTACGCTGTTAGAGATGAACCAGAGATGTCATCTGCTAATACGGAACAACGTCTCACTGCCGTGGAGCAATCATTAAAAGACATGCTTAACATGGTGCAAAGCATGCATCAGATAATTTTGAATCAGCAAACTGCTCAACCTACAGTAATAACTCCGGTACCAGTAGCAGCACAAACTCAAGATAGTCAAGGGGCTGATATACCTTTGAATATTCAAGAGCCTGCTGTTAATCAAAATTCTGCATCTCCAGATCCCATCATTCCAGAAGATGTACCACCTCCAGTGGGGGTTACGGTACATCCAACGACTATTTAATCAAATGTGCTTCCTCAAACCAGTGAAGCCATTCAAGCAGTGCGTGAACTCAAAGCACAGTTTGAAGTTTTGAGGCACAAAGATCAGCTCCAGAGGTTAGGGATTAAGCAACCTTATCCTCCTCATTGGAATGATGTACCCTTTCCACCGAAGTTCAAGCCACAATCCATGGTTTTATTCGATGGAAAAGCATCTCCCAGTCAATATATTAATTACTTTGATATTATGACTGTACACTTACAGAAAAATGATGCTCTTCTCACTCGAGTGTTCATCGGGTGCCTGACAGGTTCAGCTTACGACTGGTATCGTAGCTTACCCGATAACTCTATTTCGTCTTTTGACGAATTCAAGGCAATGTTTCTCTCCCGCTTCTATGTAGGAGGTATGGACATGAACATGTCCTCCTTGATAGAAATCAAACAAAAGGAGAGAGAAGATACTCGGACGTTCATTGAACGTTTTTGACAGGCTACTCTAAAGATGCCTCCTGGTATGCCAGATTCAGCATTGATTGATACATGCAAGATGAATCTGCGACCATCCATTGCTGTCTTCACAGGTTCCCAATTCACAGATTGGGCTTCGTTTATCATAGCAGCAGTTTCTGCCGAGACCAATGGTAGGTTGGCTCGTGAACACGGGATGATTTTTGCTTCAGAAGATAAAGGAAAGAAAAGTAATCCTGGTAATAATCCTGGCAATCGTAATGTGAAAGGAAAAGATACTCTTATGGTCAATCTTTCCAAGAACAAAATGACGCCAAATAATCAGGAATCTTCCAGGCCAAAGGAAGAATACTCTTTTGACGAAAGTGATATCCCAGGGATATTTCAATGTCTGGTGAAAAGTGGTAAACTTCAGATTCTAGAGCCAAAAAGGCCTAATGAGGTGAATCTGACTGACAATCCCAAATATTGTATCTATCATAGATACATTAATCATCCTACCAGTGCTTGCTATGTCTTGAAAAAGAAGATCCAAGAGCTGATAAATGGTGGCGCTATCACTTTAACCAATGATGACCATACGGTTACGACCAATATGGTTTCTCTTCAGTTCGGGGATTTTCCTCCACAGCAAGTCCCAGATGGAATTATCCCAATTCCGAAGGCGACGATGAAGATCGTGAATATTCCGCCTGCCAGGAAAAAAAATACAGGATTGCTACCGCTCACATTGAAGAATGGTAAAATCATGTGGGTACATCCTGACTTAGTACCCGAGTTGGAAAATGAAGGTAAAACTTTAAAATCCAAAAAAGGTAAGAAAGTCAAAACTTGCAACATGATTTCTCATGTTATTCCAAATCCTGATGACTTGGATCATCTATGGGATGGCCTTCCTCTAGAAGATGGACTGAAAGGACTAAACATCTGTCCTCCAAGTCTAGCTCCTCCTACCAAGCTCAAGCTTACTCATCAGCAGTGGCTAGCCATGAATAGTATTCCTTTATACCGGGCACAACAAGTCTTTGCTGCTTATGAAAAAGCTCCAACAGGGATTTCTCCTCGTATCCCGAATCCTTCTCCTCCCTTAACTACAGAGACGTCTATGCTTCATTCTCCTACAGTTGCAGAGGTTTCTTCCTCTTTCTGTGCTGAAACACCTGTCCAAAGTTTACTGCCTATCCACTTGTATAGTCAGCAATCTGTCCTTCTCATGAGGAAGATGGGTTACGACTTTCAAATGGCAGAAGGTTTGAATTATGATAAAGGAATACGTCTTCCTTTACAAATTCAAAATCAGCATTCCACTGCTGGATTGGGTTCTGAAGTTCCTCGTAACAACCCTCACAAGAAGAAGGCTAAGGGAAGAAAGACTAAATCCTGTAATATGGTACTTTCTTCTCCTGAGTCTGAAAAAGAAACTTTTGCTGGTACAAGATCTGGAAAAGAGTACCACAAAGACTATGAGGGATCCTCCAAAGAAGCAAAAGATGTAATGAAAACTCTAATAGTTCAACCTTCTCCTGTTCCTGTTAAACCGTCTGTGGTTGAAAAGGGGAAACAGAAGGCAGTACGCTTTGATATCCCATTGAAGTCTGCTTCCAATCAGGGGGTGGTGATGAAGCCTTACAAGTTTGACATTCTAGCTCAGTTAGCCAATACTCCGGCTAGACTATCTATATTTGAACTGCTTCGTCTTTCCAGAGAAAGCAGAGAGACTTTGAGCGAAGCTTTACTTCAAGCAGATTCATGCTTGGCTCAACTCAAGACTCCTGATAATATATCAGTGTCATGTCCGCAATGTCATAGTGTGATGGAAGCAATTCCCAACATCACCTTTACACAAGAGGATATGCTATTGAAACACAACAAGCATGATAGGCCTCTGTGCTACACTGGATATATCGGATCTACTGAAATTGACAGGATTTACATTGATCCTGGGTCTTCAATTAGTATAATTTTTCAGAGTATGCTAAGACCCCTGAGGATTCCTACTAGTGAGCTGACTTACACTAGTACTACGATAGTCGGTTTTAACTCTGGCAAGAGCAAACCACTGGGAAAGATTCGTCTGCAGATTCAGATTGGTGATCTTCGAACTATGGTAACTTTCTATGTTATCAACTCGGACGTATCCTATAATATTCTTCTTGGAAGACCGTGGATTCATGAGCACAATATTGTGCCTTCAACTCTTCACCAATGTTTCAAATATGTGGACTCCCAAGGAGTTGTGAAAACTGAGTTTGCTGATATTAATCCATTCAAGGGTGTCGAAGCGTACTTTTCTGATTCAAGGCTTTATAAACAAGAGCATGTGAAAGATATATCAGACATGGCTGAAGATCAATCATCATCTGAGGATCAGTCTATTAATAAAGATCCGCCAGAGGAGCAACCTTTGAAGATCATAGTCAAGGGACGAATCCAATCCCAACCTATCAATGATCAACCTTTGATAATCAAGGTTAAAGGAAGAACTCAAACTTCATCTGAGGGATCAATAAATATTCCTGCTAAGAGCCAAGTTCAACCTTTTATGATCAAGGTTAAAGGGCGTACTTCTTGTACGAATGATCCAGAATCACCATTGATTGTCAATCTTGGCAAATCTACGCAGAAGACGGATGATGGTCCACTGTTGATTAATCCGAAGCGTAGCAATCAGATTGTAAATGATGTAAATATTGATCATTCTGTACTTTTTGATATCAATGAAGATTTCCTGTTCGAGTATATGGCTGTCAAGTTTATTGAGAGAATGACTTTATCTTCTGATAATCAAAGTCATCAATATAAAGACAACATAGAACCAGAAGAAACTTTATACATTGATCATAAGGAGAATTCTTTTCATCCTCATGTCGATGTCGGACCTTATGCTCAAAAGTTCTTGACATCTTTTCCCTATCTGCTCTTGTAGCCGCTTCATCACAAGCTTGCGTAACTTTCAGACGTCACGAAGAATCCTATTTCGTGGTCCCGTCTGATAAGAAAAACAAATGCCAAATTGTGTTTGGCCTGGCTAGAAATATCCCTGTTACTCAGACAGATAATCTGAAGGATAAAGATAAAGGAAGAATCCGAATTGACAAATACAGTCAACAATCTATCAAGATCATCCAGAATATGGGGTATGATTTGAAGACTATGCAAGGTCTCAATCAGGGCAAGGGCAGACGACTACCATTAAGTGGTGATCCGTTTTACCAAAAGACTCGTCATGGGTTAGGATATGATCCGTCCCACATGTTTAATGACGATATACAAGAAGAATTATCTTCTAGCTCTTCGCAATCATCAGATTCGGAAGAAATTCTATTCATCGAATCCGATATGTTTCGTTCCTCATATTGTGAATCTGGGCAAATATTCTCAGTCAATATGGTTCAAGCCGATGATGAATCAGAGCCATTTGAGAATGATCCTTGGGCTCAATAAATGGATACTCAATGGAAACTTCGTTTTGAACAGCGACAGCCACCTACAGAAGATGAGGTTATCCAGATTGATGTTGGAGATGGAATTACGTCCAAACCAATATTCATCAGTAAGAATCTTTCTGAAGATGAAAAGGAAGAGGTGATAAAACTTATAAAAGATTACATTAACATCTTTGCATGGAGTTATGAGGATATGCCAGGGCTAGATCCTAAAGTTGCTACTCATAAACTCAACATTTTGCCTAATGTCAAGCCTGTAAAACAACAGCAACGGCGCTTTAGACCAGATATGATGGATGCAATTGAAGCAGAAGTCAAAAAGCTGATTACATGTGGCTTTGTTCGTGAAGAACAACACCCAGATTGGGTGGCCAATATTGTTCCTGTTATGAAAAAGAACGGAAAAGTCCGAGTTTTGTATAGATTACCGAGATCTTAATACGGCTTGTCCAAAGGACGAATTTCTACTTCCCATTACTGATGTCATGATAGACAATACATGCGGTTTTGAACGTATGTCTTTCATGGATGGATTTTCAGGATACAATCAGATCAAGATGCATCCAGAAGATGAGAAGCATACATCTTTTCAAACACCCCTTGGGGTTTACTGCTATACGGTTATGCCGTTTGGTCTTAAAAATGTCGGTGCCACATATCAACGGGCTATGAGCAATATCTTTCAAGAACATCTATGAAAAATAGTTGAATGCTACGTAGATGACATTGCTGTTAAAAGTCGATCAAAGAATGATCACATTCAGGACTTGAAGACAGTATTTGAATTGATGCGCCAACATCAATTGAAAATGAACCCTACTAAGTCTTTCTTAGGGGTTTCTAGTGGCAAGTTTCTAGGATTTGTCATTACCTCTCAAGGTATCCATGTTGATCCTGATAAGGTTAAAGTAATTCTTGAAATGCGTCCTCCTCGTAATCTAAAAGAACTCCGTGGCTTTCAGGGCCGTATTGCTTATATCAGAAGATTTATATCTAATCTTTCTGGGAGATGTCAACCTTTCTCCCGTCTATTAAAGAAAGGGGTATCTTTCATCTGGGATGAAGCGTGTCAAAAAGCCTTCAATGATATTAAGCAATATCTTACAAACCCGCCTGTTCTGGTACCTCCGGTGTTAGGAAGACCATTCTTGCTATATGTTCGAGCCTTGGATCATTTACTTGGCGCTCTTCTGGCACAGAAAAGTGATATGGGTCATGAACAAGCAATATATTATCTGAGCAGAATGATGGTCGGAGCTGAACACAGATATACTCCTGTGGAAAAGGAATGTCTAGCTTTGGTTTTTGCCGTCCAAAAGACAAGGCATTATGTCACTGGACAGACTATTCATGTCATCTCCAGAATAAATCTCATTCGGGTATTGATGAGAAAACCGAGCATTCTTAATTCCAGGTTAGCTACCTGGGCGATGTTGCTCACTCCTTATGACATGATTTATGTGCCTCAAAAATCAGTGAAGGGCCAAGCGTTAGCTGATTTCTTAGCTGCTCATCCTATACCTGGAACTTCGAAGTTATATGAAGACATTCCAGACGAAGTAGTGGATTGTAACATGACTTTGAAGAATGATATATGGCAATTATATTTTGATGGAGCATCACGAGTGGGACCTAAAGGCAATATTATCTCTGGGTAGGAATTATCTTGGTTTCTCCTGACAAAATGGTCATATACCGTGCCTATTCTCTTAATGAGCCATGCTCTAACAATGTAGTAGAATATAATGCTCTATTGATTAGTCTCCAAGTAGCAAAACAATTGGATATTGAATTCTTAGAGGCTTATGGAGATTCTCAATTGATCGTTAATCAAGTTAGAGGGACTTATGAAGTCAGAAATCCTGATCTCATCCCCTATCATCAGGTAGTAGTCGAGTTGGTCCTATCATTCAAAGGATTCTTCATTGAATTTGTACCACGTTCTCAGAATGTGGAGGCTGATGCTATTGCTAGCTTAGCTGCAGACTTGGCTGTCCCAATCCGAAGGCAAAATACAATTACTTTGTTGGACCGAGACTTGTTCTGTGTGAAGAGTAATCTGCATATTGAATAAAGTTATGTTACAGAGGCAAGTTCCCAGCAGAAAGATTGGAGAACTCCATTCATTGATTATGCAGTTCATGTGATTTTGCCTGAAGATCCTAAAGAAGCTGCATCAATTAAGAGACGATCGTTTCGATACTATTATGATTCGTCTTTACATATGCTATATCGTCGTTCATATGACGGACTCTTGCTGCACTGTCTCTCAGAAAGTGAAGCCAAACAAACACTGCGTGAGGCTCATGATGGTGTCTGTGGTGCTCATCAACCGGGTCCAAAGTTACAAGATCGCATTCGAAGAATGGGGTATTATTGGCCCTCTATGATAGCAGATGCTGTAGACTATGCCAGAAGATGTAAAGCATGACAGATTCATGCTGATTTTATTCATCAACCGTCTGAATTTCTACATCCTACAGCAGCCTCCTGGCCCTTCGAAGCTTGGAGTATGGACATCATTGGTCCTATTAACCCTCCTTTTGTCAAAGGACATCGGTTTATACTAGCTATAACCGATTACTTTTCGAAGTGGGCAGAAGCAGTTCCCCTTGTTGAAGTGAAAACATCTAATGTAATCAGCTTCATTAAACATCATGTCATTTATCGCTTCGGGATTCCTCGACGGATAATTCATGACAATGGTCCACAATTTGCCAGTCAAGCATTTTATCGATTCTGTGACAAAAATCGAATTCAAAATTTGGCTTCTACGGCTTATAATCCAGCTGCTAATGGTTTAGCTGAAGCTTTCAACAAAACGATCATCAAACTTCTCAAAAAGTTTGTCTCTTCTAATAAAAGAGATTGGAATGAGAAGCTTGGAGAATGTTTATGGGCTTATCGAACAACAGTCCGGACTCCTACTGGTTTTACACCATTCTCATTAGTTTATGGATGCGAAGCTGTTCTCCCATTGGAAATCCAGATCCCTTCTCTACGAATAGCCATTGCTAATGAGCTAACTACAGAGAATAATGATCGCTTACGACTCCAAGAACTTGAAGGATTGGACGAGAAGCGTCTTCAAGCACAACAGCATATTGAGCTATATCAAGCCCGTATATCTCGAACTTTTAATCGTAAGTCAAGGAGAGGGTATTCAAAGTTGGCGAGCTTGTATTAGCTGTTCGGAGACCAATGGTGATGACTCACAAAAGCAAAGGAAAATTCCTAGCAAAATGGGAAGGCCCGTATATAATTGAGTCCGTGTTCTCCAATGGTGCCTATCGGTTATCAAAATCCAATGGAGATCTACTCATGCTGCCGATCAATGGCAAATTTCTTAAGAAATACTATGTATAAAAAGAGAAGACAGAACAAAAATAAAACTTCTTTTATTATTATTTTTGTTCAAGATAAAAGATTAAGGACGAGGGCCACTCCCTTCCTTATTGAATAGATAGTCAGCCAATGCATAGAAGGCATCGTTTCCTGAACCCATAAAAATTTTACAGACGGTCATCCTCAATGCTTCTTCTTCAGGAGTTTTTTCTGGCTCTACTAAGAAAGCAAGGATGTCTTGGGGTGGTTTGGGCATAGAAGAACTGTTGTCTACTTCGGTCGGACCCGTCACTATTGGCTCAGCAGGGCATGTCTCAATGACGTCCTCAATGTTCCTGAAGACTTCATTCTTTTGCTGTACATCCTCGGAAGACATTTCCAATAGAGGAGTAGAAATAAGAATGAAATGATTACAGAGAATTCTCACCTATTTATAGAGGAGGATTACTAATGAACTAGTCACTGAAATTGAAAACGACTTTTCATTTCCGAAAAGACTCGTCCGTTCATGTTACCAGGTTCATCTATTTAATTATGGAATTGAATCGTCCTTTCTGTTCCCAAGAAATACGTTGATTCTTCTACCGTTTTGACGTATATGCTCACAATATCTGTCTTCTTATTCCCCAGCTACCAAGGTTTGGTTAAGCTGACTTCTTGTTTCCTGGGAAAGGGATTTTATATCTTCTATTTTATCAATTGATTAGAAAGTGGGATTCGCTATTTATCATGTTTCCATGACCTCTGAATAAATATTAAATCTGCTTTCTTTTTCTATCTATCACTTCTATTTGACCTCTGCATAGATATTAATCTAATTTTCTTTTGAGTTCATATATGCTATTATGTCCATATAACCTCTGATAATATCATATACTCTAAAACAGAAAATAAGATTTCATTTATCTATCATGTCCATATTACATCCAGATAGATACAAATCATTGATCATAGAAGAATCATCATTTCCATTCCCATATCATCAAAAAAAAAGTCTACTACATTTCTTAGACTTTCTTACAAGTTATAATGGAAATCTCTTACATTCTTGGATTTTCATTTTATACACCGACGATAACCTAATAGAGATCTATTTCTTCTTTGATCTTCTTCGACGGGTTCGTTGTTGGTGGCAATTCCTGACTGTCTGAGCTCCAGTGGCAACCAGAACAGCAGGAATCAAACTCTGGTCTTCTCTCTCAGACGAGAGGAGAACCCCAGGGTATGGCAGCCCGAAGGCGTGTTGCTGCCAATACAACTGGTGGATTAAGGGCGGCCTTCCAAAGGAGATAGGAATGTATCCAGCATTGGGATACAATTCCTAGTTCTGCCGTGAAAGGAACTCTACTACCCGATTTTTCGGGGTAGAGTTGACTCCACCGTCCAACTCTCCGTGTATAAAGGCTCTTCCTACCAATAGAGGAAGACCCTTCTATCCCACGAAGAGTTCTGAGTTGTCTGACTTGCGCGTCAAAAGCGCATGAGCTCCCTGATGTTGATGTCAGAAGAACGCTCTTCACAGCGTCAAAGTCACCAATGCCAGTTCTGAAAAAGCTCTTCAGCCAAGCTTCTACAGAAAATAACGAAGAAAAAGTGTTTTAGACAGAAGTATCATCAGATGCGTATTAAACGCTAACTAAAAACAGATGGCAAGGCTTTCACGCCAGTGCTTCAACAAGGCTTTTACGCCATTGCTTCAACAAGGCTTTTACGCCATTACTTCAGTAAGACTTTTACGCCGGCGCTTCATAAAGGCTTTTACGCCATTGCTTCAACAAGGCTTTTACGCCATTGCTTCAGCAAGGCTTTTACGCCAGCGCTTCACAAAGGCTTTTACGCCAGTGATACAACAAGGCTTTTATGCCATTGCTTCAGCAAGGCTTTTATGCCAGCGCTTCACAAAGGCTTTTACGCCAGTGATACAACAAGGCTTTTACGCCATTGCTTCAGCAAGGCTTTTACGCCGGTGCTTCACAAAGGCTTTTACGCCAGTGATATGACAAGGCTTTTACGCCATTGCTTCAGCAAGGCTTTTATGCCGGTGCTTCACAAAGTCTTTTACGCCATTTGCTTCAGCAAGACTTTTTACGCCGGTGCTTCAGCAAGGTTTTTACGCCAGTGCTTCAGCAAGGCTTTACGCTCGTAAAATAGCTGTTTTCAAACAAAAAATTCGAAGACAGATATTTGCTTACGATCGGACTTACCATTTGAGTCGAATGGTTTGGCTCTAATGTTGGTTGAATCTGCGTCTAATGACTGGGTATACAAAGGAACGCCGTTGGAAAGCTTCGCTATTGTCATTTGTTGAAGAACAACATCACAGAAAGTTATCTTCAGAGGAATGAGTACGAGAGTATATGAAACATTCTCGGCTATTTATAAAGACTGAAAAAAAAACTGTTGGGATAAGTCTATTTCGGAAGAAGATCCTATTTAAAGGCTCTCGTAACTATAAGACAAATGCCACGTGTTGGTTTGTTTCTTGGGAATTAACAACCACAGAAGCAGTCAAAAGAAGTGCATAGACAAGTGCGCGTCAATAGATGAGGTCAACAGCAAAATTTTATTTATAAAGGGGGAAAGTGGACCCCTATAGATAAAAGTTTCGTAATACATAAAAACGTCATTTTTTCTCTCCTTCGTTGGGCTGACGAAGGGAGACACCTAGTTCATGCATATTGTGAATCCCGGAGCGGCGCATCAGATTAAGAAACGCTTCGGCATCTCCTGGCCCTTCGTACGCAATTGGGGGACCACCATCAATGCGACTAAAGACTGCAGGAGTCACTCCAAAACACTCTAAAAGGTTGCACGCTCGCTCGAAATCAAGCCTGGAGCTTGAAGCCTCTTTGTTGGTAATCTCGTTCTTCGGCGCCATGACAAAACAAGGATGAATGTCAAGAATAAAAAATTTGTCCTTATTTATACGAACCAAAGCAACCCTTCACATTCCTCGTTGGAAACTGCTTACTCGGGAAGATGAAGAGACATTCAAAAGTTTCGAGAAAGAAATTTATTGTGACGGTTAAGTATTGACCGACATTAATTTTCTTTTGAAGAATACGCCGACTGTTGGATATCCTCGCTTTTACGCAGATGACGGTTGCGTATCCCAAATTTTACGCTGGCAGATCAAATCTCAACTTTTACGCTTCTGTTCAAAGTGTTTCAAATTTTGGAGATATTTGAAAACTTTGAAGGGGGTCTTGTAGGAGCGTAAAAAGTGCTTCAAAGAAAAAGTCATCTCATTCATAAGTGATTGGTTTTACGCCAAACAGAGCGGGTAATCTCTTTACGCCCAAGACTAGGCTAATCAATTTATGCCTAAGCAGGCTGATCAATTTACGCTCGGGTCTACACCCATGATTTTACGCCAAGGACAGAGCAGCCTCTTTTACGCTGGACAAAGCCGTCAAATCTCGCATTTAATGCAAACTCTGACATGGAGATATTAATGATGGCATATATCACAAAGGGATTTGTCTTTACACAGAGACCAATATTGTCGTTTAGTGTGTGGATTGAGCTACTTTACGCTCACACTACGGCTTCTTTTACACACGAAGATTATACGAGCCTTTACGCTCAACAGTCGACGTGTGCGTAAAGTCTATTCGAGCCGCTTTTACGCTCAAGGTTATTTAATAACCACTTTACGCGGGAAGTCTATGTCAAGACTATTTTACGCCAATTCCACTGTTTTACGCTCAGAGTACATTGGGCTATTTTTACGCCCTATTCTCCTCCACCAGTTTGGAACGTGGTTTGCTTACGTGGCTTTCATGTCACTCTTTTCGAAGAACGTGTGTACATGCATCCTATCCTTACTAAAGTGATGGGACACACGTCAACATATGCAGAGGATGGCCTCGATCATGGGTGGCAGTTGTTAGCGGAAAGATGGAACTTTTGCTGAGTTTTTACGCACAAGAGCCCAAGTCTATAAATAGACTTATTTTTCTCATAACAAAGGACAGAGAGAGACAGGAGAGAATACAGAGATCAGAACTTCAAGGTTTTGATTCTCCGGAGCATTCTTCTTTAACTTTTCTTTCAGAACAGAGTGAAGCAAAGCAGGAAAGCATTCGGCCTCGCCATCAGTGCCCAAGTGCGTCGATACCTTTCTGGTGACTTAGTTCTTCCAAGTTGTTCTACTTCAAGCAGTGGTCTTCATCATTATCATATGGTCCAAGAAACAAAGTGATCATTTACAGATCAGACTTCCATAGCAATACTTTCCCAGAATCAAATTTGTACTTCTTGTACTTTTTCTCGTTTTATTTTCAAAATCCAACTTTTGTTTGGCATTTTTGTTAAGTGAAACAGTTTGGCTATTTCGGTCATCTATCAAGTAGAAGGTAACAAGGTCTAAGACTGGGTCAAGCAATCCATAACAGAGTCCAAACAAGTTAAAGGGTCAAGCAAGACAGAAAAGTTTATCGGAATATCTCCAAGAATGGTACGAAGACAACGGGATACATAACGAGAAGAATTACCCAAGAGGTTAACGAAAAAGAGTTTAGTCAAGTCATAGGAAAGATGGAACACAAAAATAATTATGTCCAAAAGATAACGCGAAAGCAATCCTATTGGAGAGTCCTAGAGAACCTATAATCCTAGTTGTAGATGTAGATAGAACAGAGTTAATCAAGACGGAGAAGAATAATAATAAGAATTTGTTCTTGCTCATTCGGTCATAACGAAGTAAACCAAGTTGAGATATGATCTGATAACCATACACGTCTTCCTGAAATTATGTTGCCAGAATTCTCGCCACACCAGTAAGCTTAGATGCAATAAACGATAGAGTCATAACTAAGGTATACTCCCTAAAATCATATTATCTAGAATTCTCGCCATGCCAACCGGTATGGCTGCGAGAAAATCTAAATTCTATGAATAGGATAGTATATCCAAAATCAGGCTCTATGTTTTTGTTATACCAGCTAATATGGCTGCGATAAATTCTAAACTCCATAAATAAAGCAGACGTTTACCTTATCAGGATATATCATAATTCAATCCACAAAATTTATCACGATACAAGATCAAAGTTAACAACGAAAATCAGAAATTAAATTTAACAACGAATTTAAAGGAGAGTAAATGGAAACAGGTGAAAACAGATTTCTAGGTAAGATTA
This sequence comes from Iris pallida, assembly GCA_029216955.1. Lineage (NCBI taxonomy): Eukaryota > Viridiplantae > Streptophyta > Magnoliopsida > Asparagales > Iridaceae > Iris > Iris pallida. The sequence goes on along the minus strand of JANAVB010000398.1, from coordinate 2,947,435 downwards.
GAGTGAGATCCTCAGGGGTCATCCCAAGGGTACTATCTGGTCAAAATTGTAATCCACTGAATTTCAAGCAAGAGGCTAAATACAGTTAACGGTCCTATACTGTGATGAGTTCTCCTATGTTACAATCCTAGTAATCCTCTAGGTGTTCTAAATATTTATTCCTAGTGTTATCAAGTTGTCCTAGATCCTAATTGCAGGCATGCTTGGTACAATAACGTAACCAAACAACTTAAGTCGAGACCTGCATGGGCCACCAAAAAAAATATGTCACGACCCGTTACCCAAATTGTTGGGCCGGGCCGAGCCATGTCCAGCCTACGCTTGGTTAAAGCATAGTAAGCTGTTCTAAAAATAAACAATAAAGTATCTAAGCAGCTAACAGTTCTAAAATCATAATTAAAGGTTCATCACAACACAGCATCTATAAGCGAAGGTAAACAAGTACAGACTTAATAATACATAACCAAAGTATCTAACTGGAGACAAATTCCAGTATCCAAATATAAGTACAGACCAAAGTCTAAGTCCCAAAACACAAGAAAGATATCTAAGCAAGGTTACCCGCTGGGGCCTCTTCTGGAGCTAAGGCCAGGTCCTCAAAATCAGTGCCATAACATGTATCACATAGCATATTCTTCTCAGAAAGTGAACCTACAACGTTATCCTGTCAGGACGGGAGCAAGTACAACCTCTACAACTAAAGTACTGAATATATAATGAAAGAGATGTACAACAAAAAACATGGTGTGATAAGTCTATAAAACATGAAATACTGGAAAACATGGCCTCATGGTATAACTGGGATCACAGTATCATAGTAGCATATGGAACATGGCATATCTGGAATCATGGTAGGACTGGAATCACGGTAAAATACATTTGTCAAGGTGACACATGTATATCTAATGTTTAAAACTGGAGCAAGTACGTGATCGGTCGGTAGGTGATGGTGCTGTGGCACCGATAAGAACTATATGTACTTCCGTACATGCCTAAATATACACACGTACAAGTGCCTCGGGATATTGGCCTCTGGCAAGGTCTACATGCATAATGTCGACCCTACACGGCTCAAGGTCGTAGCGTGGGGACATGATCACGTACTCACTGTCAGTTTCCCCATAACCCATATTCTAACATGTGAGAGGTACTAGAATAGTAAAAACATGTGGAAGATACTGGGAGCAGTATAAGCATGGCAGGTACTGGGAGCAGTATAAAATATGTGAATACTCAAAGCAGTATAGTAAAACATGTACTGAGAACCAGTAGGAAGCATGTGAAGATATAAGAACTGTCCTAAGCATGGCAGGTACTGAAAGCGATATAACATGTGAAGATTTAACTTGCTACCTCAAAGATCAGTATTTTAACAGGGTTAATACATGTTCTAGCATTAAAAGACAGTAAATGAGTTTGTAGATGTACTTGCCTCGAACAAAGCAAGAATACTAGTACGAAAATAGAGATGTCCGGCATCCTGTCAATAATGATATTCAAACTCAGTTCTAAGCTATGTTCAATAATACACTAGTGGTGCGATACGACTCTTAACTGGATACTAGCCAAGTGGGGACCTAGCATAAAAGTCTAATGTGGAGTGCCACTAGACACAAAATAACTTCCTAGGGTCTTTACACTAGTGTAAGGGGAGGTCCAATACTATAATAACTCAAAACGACACAATTCATTGAAAGTCGTAACTACTCAATAATTAAATCAAACTGTACCCTACGTTCCAACAATTTTTGAGATAGACAAAAAGCTCAAATATATATAAAATAAAGTACCAAAATGAAATCTTGTTAATTATAGAAATTTATACTAATTTTTTTGGGATTTATAAACCTTCATAAATATTTATTAAAAATCAGCAAACATAAGTATCCTGAAAATAAGTTCTGTTTTCCCATTTTTATAAAATACCAAAAGTACTTATTAAATACTGGAAAAATTATAATAAATTAGCTAAATTAACATAGTATTTAAGTACAATTTTTCTCAGATTTTTACAGTAATTAAAATATATATAAAAATTCAAAACCAGAAAGTAACAATATATGAAAAAATAATTAATTACAAATTAAGGATAATACATAAGCAAAATCTACATACATCGTCGGATGATAAAATAAATATCACCTACGTGTCCAGAACGGTCAAATTAGCTAGGATAGCCTACCCATAAGTCTAATTTAGACACAGGAGCAAAACGATAATTTTGGGTCAAAATGATGTCCGCTGTTGGACACACTTCGCACCGAAAAACGTGTCGGGATAGAAGTCTACAAAACCTAGCAAATTATATGTCCACGAATCCAGAATGATGATACAAACCCAACGGTATGTCCGAAATAGGATTCCGATGTGCCGATCTCAAAATGATACGTTGACGCGGACACTTGGAATCCAGTTTGCACCGAAATGCGTGCCGAAGCAAATATCTTCAAAACTCAGCAAATTATATGTCAACGAGTCCAGAATGACGATACAAACTCAACGGTATATCCGGAATTGGATTCCGATGAGCCGATCTCAAAGTGACCCGTTGACTCAAAAAGTGGGACCCACTTTGCACCGAAATACGTGCCAGGGCTCACGTTCTCCAAATCAAGCAAATTTTATATGAAAACATGCCAGAACGATGCCACGAGTCTACTGGTGGTGTCAGAAATTGAATCCGGAGTCCCGGATTCAAAAATGAAATTTTATAAGTGCAAATTAAAGAATTCGGACGGCCAACTTTGGCGTCGAATTCGACCAACCGAACGTGCTTATAATGAAATGAAACCTAAAGGAGACAGGAAGAGGGTTATACCAGCTGTGCACAAGAACTAGTAGCGCACCAATCGGAGCTGCAACGGCGGAGTTACGAGCTGACGAAGTCGGCTCCACGAAACTGTCCAAAAATAGTTCAATTTAAAATGTCAACTTGGTGGCCAGTTTTGAGGTATCAAACGACAAAATTAACGGACGAAAATTGAGGGAAGTGAAGATGGATATACCGAGATTGAGACGGAGCGAAGAAATTGCCGATCCAACGGTCGGATCTTCCAGAAAACATGTACGAACTTGCTGCGACGGAGCACACTTTCTGAGTTCAAAACGCGCGCGTCACGACGGGATTTCGACGTAAACGCACGAATAGCCTATGCGTCGCGCCGGTGAGGAAGGCGACGGCCAGGGGGCATTCGCCGGAGGCTCGCGCACGGCCGGGGGGGCTCGCCGGCGGTAGCGGCCGACCGCGGTGGCGCGCGCGGCGCGCGGCAGCGCACGGTGTGGCACGACAGCCACTGCTGCTCGCTGCTGCTGCTGCTGTTTGCAGCGCACGCACGCGGCTGTGGCGGCACGGTGCGACAGCTACGGCGGTGCATCGTCGGGGCACGGCGGGTGGCTGTGCGGGTGGTGGTGGCAGAGGGTGTGCGGTGGTGGGTTGGTAATGGTTGATGGTGGTTTTGGTGAATGGTGATGAAGATAAAAATGATAATGGCGATGATGAACTTGATGATGATGATAATGGAGGAGGAGGAAGATAGAGGAGGTGGTGGTGTCGGCCATGGGGGTGGGGAGCTGGCTGTGGTTCACAGTGGTGGTATTGTGTGTGGGTGTGTGGAGAGGAAGAGAGATAGTGATAAAATGTATATTTTGCATGTGTGTGTGTTTAATAGTATAAAGAGAGAGTGTGAGAGAGAGAAAGATATTTGAAGAGAGAGGGGGGATGAAGTCGGCTGAATGGGGGGGGGGTGTTCTTGCTGGTATGGAGAGAGTGGGGGTGAGGTGATGTAAAGTGAGAGAGAGATATATGATTATATATATGTATATATATACATATGTGAGATATTTGTAAAATAGAGAGAGGAAGAGATATTTTCAAAATTGGAGAAATAGGAAAATTATGTAAGGTATTTGGACAGTCATGAAAGGGCAACGTGGAGTTTGGGTTCGGGTTCGGTTGAGCCGGGTCGGGTCAAAATCGAACCGGAGGCAATATTCGAATTAAAATGGGTATTTATAATCATGGGTAAATAAATAATATACGGGGACTCCAATAAATGGGACACAAGCGTCATGTGGGTAGTAGGCTTCATGTGGGCCACGTCTATACTTTGGGTCGGCTAGGTTGGGTCGATGTCAGGTCCCGAAATTAAATTGGAAATTAAATCAGTTTTCACGGTAGAAAATAAATTGGCCTAAATTGACCCGAAAGTTGTGCGAAGAAAATGAAGCACAAAATAGAGTGTCTGAGTGGGACACGAAGGTCATGGATGAAGAGCGTCTCGAGTAGATCATACATGAGAAGTTGGTTCTGAGAAAATGACTGGTCTCGTGCTCCTAAATTAAAAGTCACGGTAACGTGCAAACGACGATCAAAGATAAAAGTGGGAATAATTATTCAACGATTAATTGGTCTAAGTTGACCCGAAGTTGCACGATATAAAAAGAGCACAAGAGAACGAGTTCAAGTGGGACATGATATATCAAAACGAAGATAATCTTGTCTACTTCAAAACCCATGAAGAGAGTTTACAGAGATTGGTATCCCTGACGCTCCAGAAGTCAAAGTCATGGAAAGGTACATTAATGATAAAAAACAATTAAATAATAAAACACTTATCGAAAATAATTTATTTAGAAAATTTTAAAATAGCCCTGAAATTCAGGGGGCTTACAAGAAGGACTCTTCACCTACAACATAAGTTGAAGATGAACATTTTGGTACCCATGATCTTATGGGTCCTTGAGGGTTAGTCTTAGGAACCCACATAAAAACTTTCTTGTCAACAAGCTTCCTTGTATGACAATAATTGGTCGTATGTCCATGCAAGCCACAGTAATTGCAAATCATAGAGGATTTAGAAGAAGATATGTGAGAATCATGCATGTGTGAATCTCTAGTGCGAGGAGCTCTAGCATTAGTATTGTGATGATGATAATAAAAAGCAAGATGCGAAGTGTTTTTCTTAACAAATGGTCCTTTCCTTGTGTTAGGAAAGGATTTGTGTGTAGTGTTCATGTATGAAGTATGCCTAGCATTGTGGTGAGTGTGGAGATGTCTAAGAGCATGCATGTGAGTAGTGTCCTTATTACCAAATTTCTTACACTGTATAAGAAGATCATTATACTTAATAGAAGTGTCATATTCTCTCCTATTAGCATCTTGAACTTTGTGCATAGCAAATTCATAAGAGCTTCTCATGGATTGAATCTCATCTTCCTTTTTCTTGATGGTGTCAAGAGATTCTTGAAACTTGAGTCGCAAGGACTCTATTTCATCTGTGTCAGAAGCAGGAAATTTTCCCTTCACATCAATAATGATGCTTGAGAGCCTCTCTACTTCAAGTTGAAGAGCCTCAACCTCTTTAAGAGATTTCTTATATTTATTCCGAACACCTTTGTGCTCGTCATGCAATTCAAGAATAGCTTTCTCCAAATCATCATAGGTAAGAGTGTTTAAGGAGAAATCATCAAGTACCTCATCGGTTGCCATGAGACAGACGTTGGCATTGTGTTTGCACTCCTTGTCGTTGTCGGAGTCGCTCGCGTCACTCTCATACCAAATGCTTGTGTTGGCAAACTTTCTGGAGGACGAGCTTCCCTTGCTAGGCTTCTCGTACTTGCTTGAGTCTTTTCTTATCATCGGACAATCCCTCTTGATGTGTCCGGGTCTTCTGTATTGATAGCATGCCGGATCTTCTTCATTGTCCCGTCTGAAGCGGTTGACTTTGTTGAATTTAAGGAACTTCCGGAAGTGCTTAGCTGTGAGAGCTATTTCTTCATCGTCGTTCGACTCATTGTCGTCAGAGCTATCCTTGGAGTAGGACTTTGTCGCTTTGAGAGAAAGAGTTTTCTCCTTTTCTTTGGTCTTCTCCTTCTTCTTCTCTTGTATGGAGGATTCCTCTTGATCCTTCATATCGAGCTCGTGAGTCATTAGCTTACCCATGAGGGTCTCAAGGTTCATGACTGTTAGATCGTTCCCCTCAATGATTGTGGTAGCTTTAGGACTCCAAACTTTCGTCAATCCTCTAAGAATTTTTCTCATCTTTTCATGAGCAGGATATTCCTTACCAAGAGAAGAGAGAGGGTTAATAATGTCAGCAAAACGAGTAAACATGCAAGTAATAGATTCATCATGTTTCATTTTAAAGGACTCATATTCTTGCGTGAGTCTACTAATCTTGGATTCCTTCACTTGTGAAGTTCCCTCGTGTGTGACTTCAAGTAACTTCTAAATCTCATTGGAAGCCTTGCAAGTAGAGATTCGGTTGAATTTACTACTGTCGAGAGCACAATAAAGAGCATTCATTGCCTTGGCATCTCGACTCGCAAGCTTCTTGGTGTTTTCAGTAAGTATGTCCCGAAGGGTGTCAGAAGCAATATTCTCAATAACTCTGGAAGGAGTAGGAAGACCATTTATCATGCAATCCCATAAATCAAAATCTATGGACTTCAGATAAATGCTCATCCTAATCTTCCAGTAGTTATAGTTGGTTCCATCAAATAGGGGAGGCCTATTTGTGGAGTGTCCTTCATTGTGGAAGGTGTTGATACTAGGGTTAGAGGCCATGGATCACTTAAAGGGTGTAAATCCAAATCAAGAGAACAAAGCTCTGATACCAATTGTAGAATCCTAGAGGGGGGTGAATAGGGAAATAAAAAATAACTAGTGCAACAGAAGCAATATATGACGAATAAAAATAAAGAGTGAGAAGATCAAACACAAGATGTATCCTGGTATCCTCGCTTGAGGCAATCCAGTCCCGGAACTCTCTCCGGCTTAAATCCACTATTTAGTCAAATAGTACACACGAGTTTGGATCCGAAGAACTCGCCAACTTCAACACGAGTTTGGATCCGAAGACTCGCCAACTTCAACACACGAGTTTTCTTACGAAGGCTCGCCAACTTCAAACAAATGAGAAGAGAAACTTGTTGATCTTCTAACACGTAAAGATCGAAATTTACAACTCTTAAATACTCTATCACTTTGGGAGAGGATGACAATTAAAAGCTTGAAGAGTATTAATGGTGGAGCTCTTGGTTGTTGGAAAATTTATGGCAAGAGTTGGTAATGTCACCCTCATTTCTCGTATTTCATATTTATACTCGTATCTGGATTTTTGCATATATTTTTATTTTTCTCAACTTGTGGAATTTCGGTATTTCTCGTATTTTGGGTTTTGACATGGCTCGGTTTTAATTGGATTGGGGTTGGTTTGGTTTGGTTTATTGTGTATTGGAACACCTTAGCCTATGCTCCACCCTCAACACACCACATCCCACCCTCTTTAAAACTCTACCAACTTTCTCTCTCTCCTCATAAACCTCCATTAATTTTCTTCTTCTCCTTCCTCTACACAACACTCTTCTCCTTCCTCTACACAACACCCACCCATAGGCAAGTGCACCTTGCCACCAGATGAGAACCCTATTTTATTTGTCCATTTGCTAGATTAGGACATGGTGATCAATATTAGAACTTGGTATTTTGTGATTTGGGGTCTCCATTGTTCTAGATCTAAGCTTTCTCTATTTTCGGTTTTACATGGTTTTGATCTATTTAAGTTGGATTTTTATGGGTTTTGATGTTTCCTTGTGGAAGAGAATTCCATTTCACCCTATTTGGAACTTTGGAAATCTGGATTTGGAGTTCGGATGGCCAAGTTGTGATGATCTGAAGTTCTGGGAACCATTGGAGCTTCTTCTCAGCCATGGAGAAGAAGACCTTCCCCCTGCGTGCGTGCCTTTGCGCGTACGCAGTTCTCCTGCGTGCGTGCTTTTGCGCGTACGCAGCTCTCCTTCGTGCGTGCTTTTGCGCGTACGCAGCTCTCCTGCGTGCGTGCTTTTGCGCGTACGCAGCTCTCCTGTGTGCGTGCTTTTGTGCGTACGCAGCTCTCCTGCGTGCGTGCTTTTGTGCGTACGCAGCTCTCCTGCGTGCGTGCTTTTGTGCGTACGCAGCTCTCCTGCGTGCGTGCTTTTTTGAGTACGCAGCTCCCCTGCGTGCGTGCTTTTACGCGTACGCTGCTCCCTGCGTGCGTCCTTTTACGCGTACGCTGCTCCCTGCGTGCGTGCTTTTATGCGTACGATGCTCCCTGCTTGCGTGCTTTTACGCGTACGCTGCTCCCTGCGTGCGTGCTTTTACGCGTACGCTGCTCCCTGCATGCGTGCTATTACGCGTACGCTGCTCCCTGCGTGCGTGCTTTTATGCGTACGCTGCTCCCCTGCGTGCGTGCTTTTATGCGTATGCTGCTCCCCTGCGTGCGTGCTCTTGCGCGTACGCTGCACCCTGACCCCTTGCTTAACCCATTGGCTCTTGGAGTATTGGTTTTATTTCTCGACTTGGTTTCTCTTTTGTGGATTTGGTTTTCCTGAGATCTGTTCAACACAGCACTACTATCTTGACCCGACACGGCCTAACACGGTTTTCAAGTAATTGTTTATGACTAGTGCGGTTCTCGGGATTTTTTGTGGATTATGATCCTGGTATTTTCTGATCTTCTTGCTAGTGACCCAGTGGGGTGCACTCCTAACTGTAACTTGTAATTAATCCTTGTGACTTGATAACTTGATAGTGGCCCGTGGCGGCGTACTCCTGACTTGTAGTACGACTTGATAACTTAATGCTGTTGCGACGGCTAACTTAACTTGACCTGCCTTGACACCGTGGGTAGTTCTTTCTTGCTTGCTTGTTAAATCCACTCGTCCTGTCTTGCATCATATCTAGGATGGGACTCCTGAGTACCACGGTCAGGGGTACCTACCAAAATGGATTAAGGTTAATAACTAGAATAACACAGTAGTCATGAAGAGATGACACAGCTACAGGCAATCCCATTACCTGGGCGCTCTTGGGATCTGTAGCCTGCCGTCGAGTAGGGCACATTTCCAGCATACTGTATGTGTTGCACCTTCTAAGTCACCTAAGGGTACATGCGTTTCCTGGACGATGTACCCACCAGAATTCAATCCCTAATTTTCGACCTGGGTAACCTGGATGATCTGCAGGGCTTGTGGCTGTGGAATAATCTCACTGTATCTTGTTAGTAATTAGGCCTGTGATAACCCTAGTTAGTTAAAGTAGTAAGCCGTAGTATCTGCTTGGCCGTGATTGATTGAATGAGGTATAACCAGTCTAGTCATGTCTTGATCCAGTACAAGATTGATTCCTGTCTTGATTTCTTACATTATTATCTTGCCGATAAATGGTGGAAAATCAAGTTCTGTTCAGATGAAGGGTTACAACCCCGGTCCTTGTTTGGTTTACGGGTTGTAACCTGGTTATCGGAATAGTTCTATGGTTATCTCGTCGTATATCATCCTGACATATTTTCGTAAATTCTAGTTTTAATATTAGATTTTCTTGTGCTGATTGCTGGCTTTTGTTCTTATTTCGTGGCCCCCTTGTGGCACTTGCTCTTTCTGGGGTTGACCCAGCTGGTTTTGTGTGGCCAGATTTCGGAGCAACTCTCGAGGATCTACCAAGCTTCCAGCCCAATGGTGACAACTAGACGAAACTCGGGCCAAGAGTGGGTTTTCCTTTTGTCTTGTCCACTTCACTGTAAAACTATTCTTTTGAGGCGTTTAGCCGACGAGCACCTGTTAGCTCGATGTACTTTTACTTACTGTCTGCCTACGGACTGTAAACATGATTAACAAATCCTAGGGTTGATCATGTACGACTAAACTCTTGCTAGTCCTAACATTTTGTAACGACTAGCTTCATGATCAGCTGAATATGTAATATTTGGGATGCCTTATTATTATATATTTAATGATCATACATCTTGCGACCTTACTTACTTGCTTGTGATTGAGATATTAGGCTTGTTCATGACCATAAGAGACTGTTGGCTTGTAGTAAACCCTCATATATCTAGATAGCCGTGACCGTATATCGAGGTGGTTTCCATTTCAATATACGTAGCTGGCTATGTCTGCCCCCGCTCTCCAGTATTCTAGTTCTGGGGCGTGACATGGTTTAAGTGGTGGCCCATGCAGGTCTTTTAAATCAAGATATGTGAGGGTTTACCAGATAGATGTCTCAATCAGTACTCGTCCTTGATCTCTGTTCGTATCCTCTGAATCCCTGGATTCTTGCCCTGATCCTGTGCTTATATCATTGATCTGTCCTGGTCCTTTTCTTATTGTTCCTTGTGTCATCTTCTTCAGCGGCACTGTACCTGGTCCTATCGATCAACAAGGAGGAGCACTTCCCGTGGATCAGCAGCAACCCGGAGATCAAGCCCAGCATTCCGGGGTAGCCTCCAGAGTTGTGCCTACTGGAGGAGAGTCACCAGTTCGGCCCGTCCAGCCCGCAAAGCCAGATGATGGTACCTTAGTAGGCCTCATCAGAACCTTGATAGCTTCCCAGGATCGTCGAAGCGATGCCCTGCACCAGACAGTTCAAGATGTTTTGACCCGAGGCGGACATCCAGGGAACCAGGCGGCAAACAGCTTCAAGCGATTGAACCCTCATTTCTTCGACGGCAGCAAGAATGCGATTGCTGCGGATGCATGGCTTCAGGATACCGAGGTGATTCTGGAAGCAGCTAGGACACCCGAGAATGAGAAGGTGGCAGTGGTACGCCTGCAGTTGTTGGACTTGGCTCGCAGTTGGTGGGCGGCACAAGCCATGGGATTAGTGGCACCCATTGCTTGGACAGTGTTTAGAGAAAGATTTCAGACGAAGTATTTCGATGCTGTGGCTCGGCACCACCTGCAGACCAGATTTACCAACTTGAAGCAAGGAGGCAGAACAGTTGACAGTTATGCATCGGAGTTTTCTAGACTCAATAGGTTTGCCCCCACCTTGGTGGCGACCGAGTTTGATAGGGCCCAGCGGTTCCAGCAGGGGCTGTATTTGGAGATCTTGTTGGCGGTTGAGCAGTTCGAGCACCAGACGTTCGATGCAGTCTTGAGAGCAGCTAGGAGGCATGAGTACACCTTCCAGCGGATCGTGGATAGGACCGGAGGTAGGAAGCGATCCCACAGTCAGATGCACCAATCATCAGCTCTAGCCCCGGCAGCTAGTAGATTGACCATTGGAACTCCGAGGCGGGCGGCCTCAGTAACGTCGGTTCAGCATTCGACCCCGACGTACCCGCAGCAGTAGAAGCAGAAGCAGACTTCCGCGATAGGATGTTCTCATTGCGGGAAGCCAGGGCATGTGGTGGCAGACTGTCGCAGGGCGCAGGGATTGTGCCTGGCTTGTGGAGCAGCAGATCATAGGATAGGGGCTTGCCCGAATAGGGGTGGTTCATCAGCATCCAACCCTTCTAGCTCTTCGGTGAGAGGACCGACCCCAGCACCAGTTCAGCAGCAGCAGTATCAGTCTTCGAGGCCCTTGCCGCCTCAGTCTCAGGCATTCCAGCAATAACACCTCCAGCAGTATGCACAGGCCCAAGCTCAGACCCAGAATAGGCAGAAAGGTTTCCAGCAGAGGGGACCAGCAACCAGAGGACAAGGTCAGGCCATGATGATGGCTATGAAAGAAGAAGTTGCACCAGGTGAGGTTGTGGCAGGTACTATTCTCGTCAACTCCTCTCCAGCGTCTGTATTATTTGATTCTGGTACATCGTATTCATTTATGTCTGCACGATTCGTGACACGGATAGGATTGGAGCCCGAGTCATTATCAGTGAGGCTCAATATACTTACTGGTAATGACCTTGTGGGAGTAGATCGGGTGTTTTCCTCGTGTCGGATCGTAGTTAGCGATAGGGAGTTTTCCGCTAGATTCATAGAGTTTCCTATGGCAGACTATGATGTAGTCCTAGGCATGGATTGGTTGAGGAACCATTATGCTAGGATAGACTGCCATATTGGCAGAGTTGTCTTTAGTATTCTCGGCGAGCCAGAGTTTTTGTTTTCCAGAGGCGCAGTGGAGCCATCTTCCCCAGCATTGCGGATGGCAGTAGCAGCAGTGCAGTTACCCCGGATAGTTGAAGAGTTTCCAGATGTCTTTCCAGAGGAGCTTCCAGGGATACCGCCGGAGCGGGAGATTGAGTTCACTATAGACTTGATTCCCGAGACAGCACCAGTATCAGAGCGAGTCTACAGGATGGCGCCTTCAGAGTTGGAAATTTTATACAAAATAATTGAAGAACTGAGGACCAAGGGATTCATCCGTGCAAGTGGATCGCCTTGGGGAGCCCCGATGCTTCTTGTAAAAAAGAAGGATGGTACGTCTAGGCTATGTGTTGATTATCGTACCTTGAATTCGGTGACAATCAAGAACAGATACCCTCTTCCGAGGATAGATGACTTGTTTGATCAGCTCAGAGGGGCTTCAGTGTTCTCGAAGATCGACTTGCGGTTGGGATACCACCAGATCAGAGTCAGAGAGCAGGACATCCCGAAGACAGCATTCAGATCGAGGTATGGACATTGGGAGTTCCTTGTTATGCCCTTTGGAGCGACCAATGCGCCGGCCGTATTCATGGACCTCATGAATCGCATTTTCATGCCTTACTTGGATCAATTTGTGATCGTATTCCTAGATGACATCCTGGTCTACAGCAAGAGTGAAGCAGAGCATGAGCAGCATCTCAGAGTCGTCCTCCAGACGCTTAGGGAGCATCAGTTGTACGCCAAGTTCAGTAAATGCGAGTTCTGGCTCGATCGTATATCATACTTGGGTCACATCATTACCCGAGGAGGAGTGGAAGTGGATCCCCAGAAGATTTTGGCTATCGAGTCATGGCCGGTACCCAGCTCAGTGGCAGAGGTTCGCAGCTTCCTTGGATTGGCCGGCTACTACCGGCGGTTCATTTCAGATTTTGCAAGGATTTTAGCGCCGATGACCCAGTTGACCCGCAAGGATGTGCCGTTTGTTTGGACAGCAGAGTGTCAGGAATCATTTGAGAAGTTGAAGCGAGGTTTGATAACGGCTCCCATTCTCACCCTTCCAGATGGGACCGGAGGATTCACAGTTTATTACGACGCTTCAGGCAGAGGATTGGGGTGTATCTTGATGCAGCATGGAAAGGTAATATCTTATGCGTCACGTCAACTACGTGATCATAAGAAGAATTACCCAACCCACGACTTAGAATTGGCGGCGGTAGTGTTTGCTTTGAAGTTGTGGAGACACTACTTGTACGGAGATAGAGTGGAGATCTTAACTGATCATAAGAGCCTGAAGTATGTTTTCACCCAGAAGGACCTTAATATGCGGCAGAGAAGATGGCTCGAGCTACTAGTGGACTATGATATGGATTTGCAGTATCATCCCGGGAAGGCCAACGTTGTAGCATATGCATTGAGCAGGAGAGCCGGAGTTTATTTCCTGACGGTGCAACCAGAATTATTGGCAGATCTTCAGAAGATGGGAATTGAAGTGGTTCTTCCAACCAGCGTGGCATTGATGGCCAGTCTACAGGTTCAGTCCAGCATAGTTGAGAGAATTCGGGTGGCACAGTCAACAGATTCCAAGATCCAGCGACTCAGAGCAGAGTGTGAAGCAGGAAGAAGGACAGAGTTATGTATCCATGAAGACGGTACACTTCGGTACGGCACTCGTCTTTGTGTACCCAGTGGAGATATCAGACAGGAAGTCATGGCAGAAGCCCACAGTTCACAATATTCTATTCATCCGGGTGGTACGAAGATGTACCGTGATATTCGTCAGCATTTTTGGTGGAATGGCATGAAGAGGGAGATAGCCCGGTTTGTCTCTCGGTGTTTGGTTTGCCAACAGGTTAAAGCTGAACATCAGAGGCCCGCTGGACTTCTTCAACCCTTACTGATCCCAGAATGGAAATGGGAACATATAACCATGGATTTCGTGACTGGATTGCCCAGATCTCCGGCCGGCAGAGATGCTATTTGGGTAATTATGGACAGGCTTACCAAGGTGGCACACTTTCTCCCATTCAGAGTTGGATAGTCGACGGCACAGTTAGCAGAGATGTATCTCAGGCAAATCGTCAGGCTTCATGGTATCCCAGTCAGCATCACCTCGGACAGGGATTCAAGATTCATATCACACTTTTGGCACAGCTTGTAGAAGAGTTTGGGGACTCGCCTTCAATTCAGCTCAGCTTATCACCCACAGACGGATGGTCAATCGGAGCGCACAATCCAGACTCTTGAAGATATATTGAGATCCTGTACCCTTGACTTCGGTGGTTCATGGGAGAATCACCTGCACCTGGTAGAATTCTCGTACAACAACAGTTATCAGGCCAGTATCCAGATGGCACCTTTCGAGGCTCTTTATGGCAGGAAGTGCAGATCCCCGCTAGCATGGGACGATGTCGGGGAGAGGCAGATGCTCGGACCCGAATTGATTTCCCAGACGGTTTAAGTGGTCAGGAAGGTCAGAGATCACCTCCGAGTTGCCCAGGACCGCCAGCGCCATTGGGCCGATACTCATCGGCGTCCCATAGAATTTGCTGTCGGCGACCATGTATTCCTTAGGATCTCGTCTAACCGCGGCGTCATTCGCTTTGGCGTACGGGGAAAGCTTAGTCCTAGGTATATAGGGTCGTTCGATATTCTAGAGCGAGTAGGAGATGTATCCTATCGTCTCGCTCTTTCGTCGTCGCTAAGTGAGGTGCATGATGTATTCCATGTGTCCCAATTACGACGGTATATTCCGGACCCGAGCCACATCCTAGACCATTCGGAATTGGTTGTTGGTACCAACATTTCGTATGAGGAGAGGCCCGTGTCTATATTGGACCGGAGGGAGAAGATACTCAAGAACAAGACTATTAAATTAGTCCCTGTTGCTTGGGGTCATCACTCTCTATGTGAGTCAACGTGGGAGCGTGAGGACGATATCCGATCGCGATATCCCTACCTGTTTGACTCGTGAGGTATAATGTCTTCCTTATGCCTTACGTTTTCCCTTCCTTACTTGCATTGTATGATTGTATGATTGAACTGCTTAGTGTAACTTGCCTGTGCTTAATATAGCTTGTTGTGACAATCTCTAGCTCCTTGATTAAATTCCGATGACGGAATTCTTTTAAGGTGGGTAGAGTTGTCACCCTCATTTCCCGTATTTCGTATTTATACTCGTATCTGGATTTTTGCATATATTTTTATTTTTCTCAACTTGTGGAATTTCGGTATTTCTCGTATTTTGGGTTTTGACATGGCTCGGTTTTAATTGGATTGGGGTTGGTTTGGTTTGGTTTATTGTGTATTGGAACACCTTAGCCTATGCTCTACCCTCAACACACCACATCCCACCCTCTTTCAAACTCCACCAACTTTCTCTCTCTCCTCATAAACCTCCGTTAATTTTCTTCTCTCCTTCCTCTACATAACATTCTTCTCCTTCCTCTACACAACACCCACCCATAGGCAAGTGCACCTTGCCACCATATGAGAACCCTATTTTATTTGTCCATTTGCTAGATTAGGACATGGTGATCAACATTAGAACTTGGTATTTTGTGATTTAGAGTCTCCATTGTTCTGGATCTAAGCCTTCTCTATTTTTGATTTTACATGGTTTTGATCTATTTAAGTTGGATTTTTATGGGTTTTGATGTTTCCTTGTGGAAGAGAATTCTATTTCACCCTATTTGGAACTTTGGAAATCTGGATTTGGAGTTCGGATGGTCAAGTTGTGATGATCTGAAGTTCTGGGAACCATTGGAGCTTCTTCTCAGCCATGGAGAAGTAGACCCTCCCCCTGCGTGCGTGCCTTTGTGCGTACGCAGCTCTCCTGCGTGCGTGCTTTTGTGCGTACGCAACTCTCCTGCGTGCGTGCTTTTGTGCGTACGCAGCTCTCCTGCGTACGTGCTTTTGCGCGTACGCAGCTCTCCTGCGTGCGTGCTTTTGTGCGTACGCAGCTCTCCTGCGTGTGTGCTTTTGCGCGTACGCAGCTCTCCTGCGTGCGTGCTTTTGTGCGTACGCAGCTCTCCTGCGTACGTGCTTTTGTGCGTACGCAGCTCTCCTGCGTGCGTGCTTTTGTGCGTACGCAGCTCTCCTGCGTGCGTGCTTTTGTGCGTACGCAGCACCCCTGCGTGCGTGCTTTTACGCGTACGCTGCTCCCTGCGTGCGTGCTTTTACGCGTACGCTGCTCCCTGCGTGCATGCTTTTACGCATACGCTGCTCCCTGCGTACGTGCTTTTACGCGTACGCTGCTCCCTGCGTGCGTACTTTTACGCGTACGCTGCTCCCCTGCGTGCGTGCTTTTACGCGTACGCTGCTCCCCTGCGTGCGTGCTCTTGCGCGTACGCTGCACCCTGACCCCTTGCTTAACCCATGGGCTCTTGGAGTATTGGTTTTATTTCTCGACTTGGTTTCTCTTTTGTGGATTTGGTTTTCCTGAGATCTGTTCAACACAGCACTACTATCTTGACCCGACACGGCCTAACACGGTTTTCAAGTAATTGTTTATGACTAGTGCGGTTTTCGAGATTTTCTGTGTATTATGATCCTGGTATTTTCTGATCTTCTTGCTAGTGACCCAGTGGGGTGCACTCCTAACTGTAACTTGTAATTAATCCTTGTGACTTGATAACTTGATAGTGGTCCGTGGCGGCGCACTCCTGACTTGTAGCACGACTTGATAACTTAATGCTGTTGCGACGGCTAACTTAACTTGACCTGCCTTGACACCGTGGGTAGTTCTTTCTTGCTTGCTTGTTAAATCCACTCATCCTGTCTTGCATCATGTCTAGGATGGGACTCCTGAGTACCACGGTCAGGGGTACCTACCAAAATGGATTAAGGTTAATAACTAGAATAACACAGTAGTCATGAAGAGATGACACAGCTACAGGCAATCCCGTTACCTGGGCGCTCTTGGGATCTGTAGCCTGCCGTCGAGTAGGGCACATTTCCAGCACACTGTCATGTGTTGCACCTTTTAAGTCACCTAAGGGTACATGCATTTCCTGGACGATGTACCCACCAGAATTCAACCCCTAATTTTCGACCTGGGTAACCTGGATGGTCTGCAGGACTTGTGGCTGTGGAATAATCTCTCTGCATCTTGTTAGTAATTAGGCATGTGATAACCCTAGTTAGTTAAAGTAGTAAGCCGTAGTATCTGCTTGGCCATGATTGATTGAATGAGGTATAACCAGTCTAGTCATGTCTTGATCCAGTACAAGATTGCTTCCTGTCTTGATTTCTTACATTATTATCTTGCCGATAAATGGTGGAAAACCAAGTTCTGTTCAGATGAAGGGTTACAACCCCGGTCCTTGTTTGGTTTACGGGTTGTAACCTGGTTATCGGAATAGTTCCATGGTTATCTCGTCGTATATCATCCTGACATGTTTTCGTAAATTCTAGTTTTAATATTAGATTTTCTTGGGCTGATTGCTGGCTTTTGTTCTTATTTCGTGGCCCCCTTGTGGCACTTGCTCTTTCTGGGGTTAACCCAGCTGGTTTTGTGTGGCCAGATTTCGGAGCAGCTTCCGAGGATCTACCAAGCTTCCAGCCCAATGGTGACAACTAGACGAAACCCGGGCCAAGAGTGGGTTTTCCTTTTGTCTTTCCCACTTCATTGTAAAACTATTCTTTTGAGGCGTTTAGCCGACGAGCACCTGTTAGCTCGATGCACTTTTACTTACTGTCTGCCTACGGGCTGTAAACATGATTAACAAATCCTAGGGTTGATCATGTACGACTAAACTCTTGCTTGTCCTAACATTTTGTAACGACTAGTTTCGTGATCAGCTCAATATGTAATATTTGGGACGCCTTATTATTGTATATTTAATGATCATACATCTTGCGACCTTACTTACTTGCTTGTGATTGAGACATTAGGCTTGTTCATGACCATAAGAGACTGTTGGCTTGTAGTAAACCCTCATATATCTAGACAGTCGTGACCGTATATCGAGGTGGTTTCCATTTCAATATACGTAGATGGCTATGTCTGTCCCCGCTCTCCAGTATTCTGGTTCTGGGGCGTGACAAGTAAAGACCTCAAGAGAGAGGGCTTTCTTTTATAGAGAAACCAAGAGTTGGTGGCATTTAATGCTTCTGAATACACGCAGACCGGCATGCCGTCGGTATGCTGCGACATACCGTCGGTATACCGGCCAAATAGTAACGGTCATATTAATGACCGTTTGAGAGCATTAAATGCGGCCATTAATGCTAGTCAGAGCAAATCAAAAACCAAATATTTGAAACTCGGTATACCGTCGGTATGCAGCGGCATACCGTCGGTATACCGACGTTTTGTCACAGCAAGTTTTGGGTTGCTAAAAACGGTATACCGTCGGTATACCGAAGCATGTCGTCGGTATGCCGACAATTTGTCACAGCAACTTTCTGGACACTAAAAACGGTATACCGTCGGTATGCCGAAGCATGCCGTCGGTATGCCGACAATTTGTCACAACAACTTTCTGGACTCTAACAACGGTATACCGCCGGTATGCCGAAGCATGCCGCCGGTATGCCGCTCTGTAGGTATTTGCTTTTTGACTTGTTCTTTTACTTGTCATCCGTCCTTAGGTGTTTACAGATATACCTAGACTTTGTACAGACACGAAGACTCTAAGCAGGAGGACGTCGTCTTATGCAAGAAACGTCGGTAACTGCTTCAGTCTTCGATGTAAAAGATGATTGCGCTTGAACGGAAGTACTTCATGTAGTAGAGCTTCTGAGAATATTTGAATTTGAAGATACAGAAAACTAAACTACGAAGATGATGTTAATAATCAAAATAAAATATGCCAACATAGATGTTGAGGAACGTGCTTAGCGTAATGACGCGGTAAGACGATTGCAAGAATTCTGCAATGCGCGAGAGTGACTGTCACTTTCCGTTCCCAGAATACGTATTTATTTAGTATTTATCATGTATTATTCTGTATTTAAATTTCTTTAATTTCATGTTAATTAATTTTCTGCAATTTTACTTCTGCATTTTACTTTCTGCTTTTATACTCTGTTTTGGCTTTGCTTTGGGTTCAGCTTGGATTGGTTTAATTATGTTGGTTCATCATGAACCGAAACAAACCCCCACCTACCACCACCCCTTCATTTAAAGCCCATCCCCTTTCTCTCTCTTTATTACTTCACCATTACTCTTCTTACTCTTCTTCATCCTCCATTACTCTCCCACCTACCCATTTGGAGAGGCAAGTACATCTTGCACACCATGAGAGATTTCATGCATCCCCAATTATTTTTAGTCCATGTTGTTCATCTTCTCTTCCTCTACAAGTTTATGTCTTGAAGTTCTTGATTTCCATGGATGGTTGGGTGTAGATCTAAGTTTTAAGTTTTAGTTTTCGTATGGATTTTATGGTTTTGATCCATCAAACTCAGTTGTTTTCGAAAATAAGTGGTTCCATGTTGTAGAGAATTTAATTCTACTAAAGTTTGGCTTTTGAAAAGTTAGATTTCAATTTATTTTGTGGAAGTTATGGCCAAAAGTATTTTTGTTCACTTCTATATTCATCTGCAGCATAAGGCATATGGTGTCGCGAATGGGTCGCATGAGGCACATGTCGCAGTTGGTCGCATATGGTGTCACGAATGGGCCGCATGAGGCACATGTCGTAGTTGGCCGCATATGGTGTCGCGAATGGGCTGTTGAGCCGCATGTCGCAGTTGGCCGCATATGGTGTCGCAGTTGGGCCGCATGAGCTGCATGTCGCAGTTGGCCGCATATGGTGTCGCAGTTGGGCCACATGAACCGCATGTCGCAGTTGGCCACATGTGGTGTCGCGAATGGGCCGCATGAGGCACATGTCGCAGTTGGCCGCATATGGTGTCGCGAATGGGCCGCATGAGGCACATGTCACAGTTGGCCGTATATGGTATCGCGAATGGGCTGTTGAGCCGCATATCGCAGTTGGCCGCATATGGTGTCGCAGTTGGGCCGCATGAACTGCATGTCGCAGTTGGCCGCATATGGTGTCGTAGTTGGGCCGCATGAGCCGCATGTCGCAGTTGGCCGCATATGGTGTCGCAGTTGGGCCGCATGAGCCGCATATCGCTGTTGAGCCGCATATGGTGTCGCGGTTGGGCCGCGTGAGCCGCATGTCGTAGTTGGTCCGCATGCATGTCACAGAATAGGCCGCATAATGCCTATTTTGGTTGTTTCTAACTGTTATATGTCCTAATTGACCGAATTATAGCTAGAATTTTTTCTAACTCCCAACATGAAAGTTGTAGATCTTTTCCTTGGCTTCAAGAATATGTTACCAACTATTTTATGCTAGTTATAGACTCGACCATGCTTAATACTAGTTTGACTTTCATGCCTTGTCACGAAGTGACCCCGACTGTTACTTCGACTAATAATTGATCATGCGTTCCTAGTTGGAACTAAGAGACTGGCTATTCGTCTTATTGAATTGAATGAATGAGACACGTTCATATTAACTATGAACTATTGTAATCGATTGGTCGATCCTGAATATTGACATACAGGCATGTGCAGGCTTCAATTTATTTATTTTTTTCTATAAAGCAGCATGTGTACTTTATGGTCAAGGCATAATTATTTCGTGGTTAGTTTTGATTGTTGCATTACGCTATGTAAGACCTACAACATAACCGCACGGGTATCGTTGTAGAGTTTGGCATATCGTACTCTGTGCTGAAGTACTCATTCTGGATGACCATGATCCACGGCATGGGATTTCAATCAACATAGGGGCTATTAAGTTAAATAAAATAATGATTGCATGGAGAGAATGGATTCCCGAGTTCTTACATGGCAGCCCTCTTTGGGACTATTAAGTGCCCGACAGGCCGGCTGGTTCCCACAGATACTGCAAATCTGCCACACGGACAGGGAGCGGTATCTGCTTATATTATTTATTGTATATTGTATATTGATGGCGGGCGTCCCGCTGAGACTCGTCTAATTCATGATTGGCGCAATTGATTGACTGGATAGACTAGCCTTGCTTGCACATAGTAAAAACTGAGGAATCTTTGTTGCATATTTTCGGGATAACTTAGAACTCAAAGTAGCAAGCCGTAATAGTTGAATGGCCGTTTAAATTAATTTGTTTGTGTACTGTATCTCCCCTGTTACCTAACTGAGATGATCAGAATGTCAGGACATGACGTGCCAACTTCTATCCTTGTTTGGTTGGGAGGTTGGTTCGAAGTGTCGTGATACTATGTGAATCCCACTAGAAAGCAGAGATCTATTTATTATATTTTCTCATTACTGGTTTTAATCCCTCATATCGTGCTTCCTTGTGGTACTTGCTATTAGAGGTCTAACCTCTCTGATTTTGCATGGCCAGATTTAGAGTCGGTTCCCGAGGACTCAGTTTACTTCCACCTCCAAGATGGTCAATACTAGAGGGATGATCGCAGGAGGACTCGAGTGGGTTCCTTACTTCCCTACTCGTTTTGTTATTTACTTAATACCTTGCCATTTGGCACCGACATGTTAGTCGGATTGTCTTGTACTTACTTTTACATAATTATTATTAAATCAGACTGCAGCTGATAACAATTGTGTATACTTTGCTACATCATCTGGCTATGTTTTGTAAAGCCAGATATCAAGAACATTTTGACTGAGCGTTTGGGATGCCTTACCGCTTTATCTTACATGTTCTCTATTTTTTTTGTTTGAATGATTGAGACAATAGATGAGAAATGACCATAGTAAGACTTTCATGTAGTTTGCACCCCCTCGTCTGATTAGACAGCATTGATCGTATTATACGGTATTCATCTACCCGTAATACGTAACTGGCTGAGTCATTCCCCCGCTCTCCAGTATTCTGGTTCTGGGGCGTGACAAGGTTTTAGTGGTGGCCCATGCAGGTCTGATTTCAGACTTGTAGGGTATTTTAATTTATAGGATGTCTCAATCACATATGTTCCCCCTTGATCTCATGATTCGTTACTCTCGACTCTAGCTTGACATTCCGGTATCCTTTGACTTCATTGATCTTTCCTGTCCGATCGTTTGATTGTTCTCTTGTCCCTTTTCTTAGAGGCACCTTGTCCGTATCTGTCAGGACTGTGCAACAACAACAAGGGCAGCATAGACAACCTGACCATGTTGGTCAGCAACAAGGACCAGTACTACCTCAAGAGACTATCCAAGAAGAAGTGATAGTGGAACCAGCAGCTGGACCACAATATCCGGAGGTTCCAACGCCACTAATAGTTTCACCGACCCATGTGGAAGTGGACACACAAGCCCTTCTGGAGATCATGAGAGGGATGATGGCCACTCAGCAACATCAGATGTTAGTCCAGCAGGGCATGCACGCTCAGTTGCAAGAGCAGAATGTACTACTTAACCAAGGATTGCAGACAGCTTTGGAAAGAGGGGCAAGGACAGATTCAGGAGCGTCAGCCAGGTTTTGCAAGTATAACCCCTGCCGTTTCGAAGGCACGGAGGATGCCATCTCAGCAGATGCATGGCTTAAGGATATTGAGGCTATTTTGACAGCAGCTAAGGTGCCGGCAGAAGAATGTGTGGATCTAGTGAAGTTGTTACTTCAGGATCTCGTACGTGATTGGTAGGAATCAGAGGAAGTGGGCATCAGACGTCCTGTTGCTTGGGACGACTTTACTGCAAGATTCAAGACGAAGTCCTATAGAGTTGTGGCACAGTTTGAGCTGCAACAAAGTTTATCAACCTCAAGCAGGCTGACAAGACGGTAGATGCTTATGCAACGGAGTTCTGCAGATTGAGTAGGTTCGCCCCGGAGATGGTAGCAACAGAAAGCCAGAGGGCTATGAGGTTCCAGCAAGGGTTTCACCTTGAGCTCTTGTAATTGATAGAGGGGCACAATTATCAGACTTTTGACGAAGTATTGACGGCAACCCGAAGGCATGAGATCACCATTCAGAGGATCACGACAAGGACCGGGGGTCAGAAGAGATCCCACAGTCAGATTGAAGGAGGAGGAAGAGTAGCGTCCCGAACAACAGTACCATCCCTTGGCGTTCGCATTCACGATGAGGCAATACGAGGACCAGTATCACCACCCAGGCAGCAGCAACTGCAACAGAGGAAGAACCAGCAACCCCCGGCAGGTTGCACTTATTATGGGAAGGCAGGGCACACTAGATATGTGTGTCGGACATTGAACGGGCAGTGTTTGATATGTGGAAATCCAGATCATCGGGTTACCACCTATCCCATGAATTCAAGGTCAGGAGGACCAGTACAACAATTTCCTGCTCTGCCAGCACCAGGGGCAGGACAGTATCGAGGACCAGCGGTAGCAGTGAGACCGTTGGCACAGCGCCCGTTCATGACACAAGCTCAGATGTTTCGGTAGCAGGGACCGTCGATGCAATAGCACCAGCATAGACCACCCCAACATCATCAAGGAAGGGGCCAGCAACAGCACCAGGCTAGGCCGCAACATGGGAACCAACAAGGAGGTCGAGGGCAGGCATTCACTCTGTCCTTGGAGGAGACATTAGCATCGGGAGATGTTGTGGCAGGTAACATTCTCGTTGCCTCATATCCCGCAGTAGCATTGTTTGATTCGAGAGCATCACACTCATTTATATCTATACAATTTGCAACACGGCTAGGAATGGAGTTCGAGGCATTGCCAGGGAGGTTGAATATACTCACTGCTAATAGGCTCGTAGGAGTTAGTAGGATTATTCTAGCATGTAGCATTGTAGTTTGCGGGCATTCCTTACCCGTCCGGTTGATAGAATTTCCTGTTGGAAATTTCGATGTTATCTTAGGCATGGACTGGCTGAAAGACAGTCATGCGACAATAGATTGTCGTAGAGGGAGTGTATCTTTTGATATTCCAGGCATGAAGAGGTTCACCTTAGTTAGATCAGTGGCAACTCAACTAGAGCAGGGAGTAGTAACGACAATGGAAGAAGTTCAAGTTCCGAAGGTAGTTGAAGAGTTTCTAGACGTATTTCCTGAAGAACTTCCAGGTCTACCACCGATTAGAGATATTGAGTTCAGTATAGAATTGGCACCTGGAACTAAACCGATATCAGATCGAGTTTACAGAATGGCGGATTCAGAACAGGCCAAGGTATATCAGCACATAGAGGAACTGAAGTAGAAGAAGTTCATCCAAGCTAGCGTATCACCGTGGGCAGCACCAGTGGTACTTGTGGGGAAGAAGGATGGGTCATCCAGATTGTGCATTGACTACAGGAAGCTTAACGCGGCAACAGTAAAGAACAAGTATCCATTACCCAGGATCGACGACTTATTTGATCAGTTGAGCAGGGCTAGAGTTTTTTCCAAGATAGATCTTCATTCAGGGTATCATCAAATGAGGGTTCGGAAGGAGGATATTCCCAAGACAGCGTTCAGGTCGAAGTATGGGCATTATGAATTCTTGGTAATGCCGTTTGGTTTTACTAATGCTCCAGCAATATTCATGGATTTAATGAACCGCATCTTTATGTCGTACTTAGATCAGTTTGTCGTGGTGTTTCTCGACGACATTCTTGTATACTCTGCTAGTGAAGAGGAGCATGAAGACCACCTCAGGAAAGTGTTATAGGTTCTGAAAGAGAACCAGTTGTATACAAAGCTCAACAAGTGTGAGTTCTGGACGGATCACATTTTATTTTTAGGTCACATCATATCAGGAGCTGGAGTAGCAGTGGATCCCAAGAAGGTAGAAGCAGTAGAGAGTTGGCCAGTACCCAAGACCGTAGCTGACGTGCAGAGTTTTTTGGGATTGGCAGGATATTACAGAAGGTTCATGTCAGATTTTGCAAGGCTTTCAGTACCCATGACCCGCCTGACACGGAAGGATGTGCTATTCGTTTGGTCGGCAGAATGTCAGGCATCATTTGAGACTTTGAAGCAGAAGTTGATATCAGCACCTATTCTTACATTGCCAGTTCGACCCAGAGGTTTTACTGTATATTGTGATACGTCAGGTAAAGGACTTGGGTGCGTCCTCATGCAACATGGGAAGGTGATAGCGTACACATCTAGGCAACTTCGAGACCACGAGAAGAATTATCCAACTCACGACTTGGAGTTGGCGGCAGTAGTATTTGCCTTGAAGCTATGGAGGTATTACTTATATGGTGATCGAGTGGACATGTACACAGATCACAAAAGTCTGAAGTACATTTTTACTCAGAAGGAGCTGAACATGAGGCAGAGAAGATGGTTGGAGTTGATCAAGGATTATGACGTAGAGCTTCAGTATCATCCGGACAAGGCTAATGTGGTAGCAGACGCTCTTAGCAGGAGAGACGGCGCATTTATGTTGACAACACAGAAGCATATCTTAGAAGACCTTCAGGAGATGGGTATCGAAGTTATACTTCCTAGTGATGTAGGAATTCTGGCGAGTCTACGAGTTTAATCCGACTTGGTAGACAGGATCAAGACAGCTCAGGCGTAGGACCCAAGGATTCAGAAGCTTAGAGCAGAATATGAATCAGGACTCAGAAAGGAGATACAAATTCATGAATATGGTACCTTTAGGTTTGGATCACGCCTATGTGTGCCTAGTGGAGATATCAGACAGGAGGTTATGACAGAAGCTCACAGCTTTCAGTATTCTATACATCCTGGAGGGACCAAGATGTACCAAGATATCAAGCAATACTTCTGGTGGAATGGAATGAAGAGGAAGATAGCTAGATTTGTTTTCCGTTGCTTGGTATGTCAGCAAGTGAAGGCAGAACAGCAGAGGCCAGCTGGGTTATTGCAACCGCTTCCTATCCAGGAATGGAAGTGGGAACACATCACAATAGACTTTGTAACTGGTTTACCGAGATCACCAAGTGGTAAAGATGCTATTTGGGTGATAGTAGAACGACTTACAAAGGTGGCACACTTTCTTCCTTTCAGAGTAGGACAATCTATAGAAAAGTTGGCAGAGTTGTATATGCAACAGATAGTCAGACAGCATGGAGTCCCTGTCAGTATTGTGTCCGATAGAGATACCCGTTTTATATCACATTTCTGGAAGAGCTTACACCATAGTCTGGGTACCAAGTTAAGATTTAGCACGGCTTACCATCCACAGACGGACGGGCAATCAGAAAGAACAATTCAGACTTTAGAGGATATGTTGCGAGCTTGCACTCTGGATTTTGGAGGATCTTGGAAGAGCCACCTGCACTTAGTCGAATTCTCATACAACAACAGTTATCAAGCCAGTATCCAGATGGCTCCATTCGAAGCTCTATATGGTAAGAAGTGTAGGTCGCCACTAGCATGGGACGATATTGGGAAGAGGAAGATGCTAGGCCCAGAAATGATTGTTCAGACAGTTAAAGTGGTTAAAGGAATTAGAGAGCGACTTCGAGTTGTGCAGGATCGGCATCGTCATTGGACGGACCAGCATCGTAGGCCACTAGAGTTTTCTGTTGGGGACCACGTGTTCTTGCGGATCTCAACTACCCGTGGGGTCATTAGGTTTGGCGTTCACGAAAAGTTGAGTCCGCGGTACGTGGGCCCGTTTGTTATTCTTGATAGGATAGGCGATGTTGCTTATCGTTTATCCCTTCCACCTTCGTTACGAGAGGTACATGACGTATTTCATGTATCTCAGTTGCGAAGATAAGTATCGAACCCAAGCCATATCCTTGATCATTCTGAGCTGGTTGTTGGTACCAACCTGTCTTATGAGGAGCAGCCTGTGTCCATCTTGGACCGAAGAGAGAAGATACTCAAGAACCGAACAATTAGCCTTGTCCGGGTTGCTTGGGGTCATCACTCTTTAGGAGAGTCAACGTGGGAACGTGAGGATGATATTCGATCACGGTATCCGCACCTGTTTGACTCACAAGGTATATTTCTCTCTGTATACCTTGATTGTTTTAACTCCTCATGCTGGTCACCTTATGAATAGAATTGCTTGGTGTCGTCGATAGTTAAACATAGATACGCTATTTGCTACTTGACATTGTGAAATGATTGCTTACTCAATTGCTTATGCTTAGATTAGTTTAGCTTTGATAATCTTATCCTGCTTGGATTTGAAATTCCGAGGACGAAATTTTTTCTAAGGAGGGAAGAGATGTCACTTCCCGTTCCCAGAATACGTATTTATTTAGTATTTATCATGTATTATTCTGTATTTAAATTTCTTTAATTTTATGTTAATTAATTTCCTGCAATTTTACTTCTGTATTTTACTTTCTGCTTTTATACTCTGTTTTAGCTTTGCTTTGGGTTCGGCTTGGATTGGTTTAGTTATGTTGGTTCATCATGAACCGAAACAAACCTCCACCTGTCATGCCCCGCTCCCGTAGGAGCGATCGTCCTCGCTAAGGCGTGATGCCGCACGAGCCTAGATTGCGCTCGTGCAAGGCGGGTTCCATAACGGCCGATTTCAACGGCTGCGATGGGGTCGTCGCACAGAAGTCCCAAACAGAGACATTGAATACTAGCAGCGAAAGTTAAGAACAAAACACAAGTCATTCAAAAGAAGCTCTTTATTGATATCGAAACAACGGTTACATTGGGGGCGCAAGGCCGAGATTACAATCACTCAAATTCACTCGTCTCATATTACAAATCACTCTGCTCTCTCTCATCTCTCAATACTTGTCTCGAGCCAGCGGATGCTTCGGATAGGCGATGTCCATACATTATGTCCCGTATAAGTCTTCGATTCCATGCGGCCGCACGCTTCGAATCGCCAAGAAACTCCGTGCCTCGACGCATCCAAGCGAGCTCCGCGCCACGAGCTTCTACATGTGCCTGCACATAGAAACTGTACTGGGTGTCAGTACTCAACTGTACTGGTGGAGTGAGCTCCTCGCCCACCCATACAAAACCGACACGTTTATTTTACTTTGTGCGATACAAGCCCCTTTACGATTGTCTTTCTAGTCTTGCCTTAGGATCGATTTTAGGACCGACGCCTTGGTCTATTTTGTGTCTTTTAGACCGTTACCGTGCCTTGCACTAATAGTGTACTCATACTTTACCGCTAGACCTTCTCGTTCCAATAACGTCAACTTATCGCCTCGTGCTTGCCTTTCGTGCCAAACTCTGGGACGTAACGACTAGGTCGTGCAATGAATTCGATTTGTGCTTTAGCATCACCGAGGCAGTGCCTCCTCGCTTAGTCTTGCCTATACTCATGTTGTGACAACGCGGCCATGCCTCACATCTCGAGGTTGTGCCCAGAAACTCAATATGACTTAACCAAACTTGCCCTACGGCCCTTCTCGACTTAACTCTCAACGACTAACCCGACTTGTGGAGCCGATGTTGGGAACTCAAGCACGACGTCGTATTTCGTGCCGAAGCACGTGTCTTTACGTATAGCCGAATCGTAGGCTTTATAAAACCTTGGGTGCAACCGAGCACACATTTTACCATTCAACGCAAACCGTGCTTACACTTTCTTTGTTATAACCAACACCGTGCATGCAGATTCGCCGCTTAGCATGCCAATTATCTATATGAAAGGCCATTGGCATGACAAGCCATCGCGAACATAGCTCGGGTAGGCGGCGGGTCCTTCAGCGCAGGTAGCGAGCCCCGTTGAAAGCTCCCGACTACCCACGCAATAAAAGCATGCGCTGCTATAACGTCTACCCCCTAGGATGACTTGGCCCGGTGCCCCGGCGTATAACCAGTCTAGGCAGAAATCCTTATCGACAAGGTGTCCAATGACCACGCACCTACGAGACATCTAGACTCACGTAAATGTATGGCCTAATTTGTTGGTACGACTGGAACTATACTTAGCAACTCGTACTCTGAACCACACTTTACATAACGTGCATTGGGACCGAGAGACTCCCAACCGAGGGACCGCCTCATACTCCTTAACGTAGATAGGAACGCGAGACTCCCAACCGAGGGACCGCCTCGAACATCTTAACGCGGATAGGAACGCGAGACTCCCAACCGACGGACCGTCTCGAACTTCTTTGAACTCGAGGGAACGACTACTACATAGCCTTCCAACTTAACTTGAACAAAACGTGTTTCTTAAGTGCCATAGACCGTGGCTAACTTTACATCGGGCCAACCGTGGCTCATGCCTTTAACTGACTTCCGTCCTACGCGACGCTATCACCCAAGTCATATGTTACATGACGGCCCTTGAGATCGTGGGACTATTTGACTTGACAACCGCAGAGAGAACGAGACGACACTTGGAATGACCTAGGTCGACCGGCATAACTTTGCCTAACTTACTCAAGCCTACAACTTAACCCGAGGGACGAGCCAAGGCAATGCCAAGCCTTGCGCAGTGGAAACGTGCATACTTTATCGAGCATTTACGCGGGCGACGCCTATGACTTAGGCTAACTCCTCGTTGGTGTCGAATACCAACTTTTCCTTCTCCCAAGCCGTGGGACGAAGGATCGAGTGTCATTTTCAAAGCACGCTGAGCACCAACTCTAATCAGACCGTGGGACGTTTTCCATATTCTAAACTCGATTTGATCCGTCGGGATAATTCCCTTTAGCTATTTGGATTCATTTCTTTTATTATTAAGCCTACCTGTGCAAGTTGAAAACACGCGATTTATTATGTGAAGGCAAAGATGAGGCAAGTTCACCGAAACTACCCCACCTGAGCGATGTCTTCGAGTCACCGTTGTAAGGCCAAGTCCGAACACCGTCGGCGTTTCGATTCCTCCGATTGACTTCGCGGGACGGGGAACTACAACATACACCACTCAGAACAAGTCTCGTCCTCGAGACTTTCCTGAAGGCAAACCATCCTACCATTCCTATGGCCAAAACTTAATCATACACACTCCGCCTACGCGTTTCTTCGATTCCGAGCCACGCTCGTGCTTATCACTAACTTAGTCGTAAGGCACACCAACCGATCAACCAACATTCGAACTCGTCTCAATTCAATGATCGTGTTACCGTCAATATTTCTTCGAAACTTACGATTTCAAAATCCTTGACACTTTCCCGTTCCTCAAGTCTCACTTGATTCAACGTATCACTTAGTTGGATCGTGCACATATTCTAGGCGTCCCTAAAATACATGTATTTTAGCCAAGCCTCATGATAGAGAATCTGCCATCACTACTCGAGTCGGATCGTGCACATATTCGGGCGTCCCTGATATACATGCATATCAACCGAGCCTCATGAGTGGTGCCTCCACTATTTCCTATCGTTTCGCACTCGGACGTCTTTCGAACCGCTAGGCTATGTCTTTCGTCAGCACTGGAATCATAGTTCCCAAACAACGATATCAATACTGACCCCATCCTAAGGTCGAACCAAATCGATGGTACGGGGTTTTCTATCCAAGCTCGCATCACTCCGATTTCTAAACATCGAGCATCGATTCCCTACACACATCCCAATATTCGACGTACGGGGTACGAGTCGTTCGGTAAAGCCATCCTATGATAACTCACGTTTCAACCAATTTCATGTTATATCAATATCGTTCGTTCATCAAGATATTTTGCATAGTTTATCTCTTCGAACACGTTCAACATTAGTTCGCCTATCATTCATTCTCAAATCAAGCACGCTATGACACAATTTATCTCTAAACCGTAATTCACATTTCACGTTTCTGAAATCATCTATTCCAATTCACGTAATCGATCACAAGGTCGTCCGACTTAACAATATGTTGTGCTCCGATCTCACGCAAGACAGATTATCCACGGTGGGCACGAATCACCATGCACGCATCCGCGAGATAATCATTCTCATCGGGACGTAACTCTTGTTTTGTGTCTAGACTAATTCATTCTCGATGTACGGATTGGACCTACTCAATCCTCAAGTTTTATTCAGTCATCAATCACAAGTCCTAACATTCTCGAGTTCTCCTTCGCATCAAGCCAACAAGTCGAGACAATCAAAGTTGCCGCGTCATAATTTTCCAAGTTTGATCATTCTCGCGACATGAATCACCATGTCAGCGCTCACGCGGAACGATCGCCCCAAATCTGACGCAACGCATGTGCGAGGCTGGAGTCGCGCTCGTACAAGACAAGAATGTCGACGCTGCGGTTATCCGCGTAATCATCAAGATACGATCACTTTCATCCAACATTCGTCTCAACCAAAGTCCTAAGTATTGCATCCATTTGGAACGATAACACTTGCGCGATCGTCATTCACCGTATCAAATTACCCCCGAGTTATCGCATATCGTCTTTGATACGCCACAATATCATCGACGATATACGTAACCTGACGATCTTCGTTTGCAACGAATTCTGAGTCGTGCGAATGATGCTATCGTCCGACTGGATAATCTCCTCGACATTCAAATTCAATTTTGATCATTACCCCTCGAATCGTTCACAACATCAATTTCGACAAACCCAAATTCACGTATCGTTCATCCGTCTATCTTAAGTCATCGACCAACATATTTTCTCAGTTCGTAATATTCCTTGCTAACTCAATCATCGAACGATATCCATTCCAATCCACAGAGTCATTCACGTAACTTTAAAATCGAACATTTCATGCACGCTACCTACCCGTCGTGTTAACTTTTTGTATACGATCCGTATCAATTTCTTCGATTCGATTTCGTCTACTCAATCGTTTTCGCGTTTCATACTCGTGCAATCCTCAATCTTTCGTTCGAATGATTTCCAAGACGGACTATACACCACTCGGGATTCGAGTCATCCAATCTAGTCCAAATCACGTTTGCGTTATTTGCTAAGACATGTTTCGGATTCGTTCGATGAATCCCTAGCGTAATCGTTCACGTCGCATCGACGCACTAAGTCGTTCGTACTATTCCTCAAAATCCAAAACAATCTATCGTGTACGCCTAAGCGTTAGTCCAATAGCGCTTCTATCGATATACACTCTAAATGTATCCCCGTTTCCGACCGAGCGATACTTAATATTGCTCGTGACTCGTTTGCACCAAAAGGTCGAGGTGCGCGATAATCGGCACAACTTAGCCAAAGGCTGTGTGCATAACCATTCCGTTCGGACTATACTTCGGTCTCGTATGCTCATTCGCTATTGTTAGCGTAAGGTCGTTCAAGCACGCAATGCGTTTGCTAACTTTTAGTACGTGTCTTCTATCAACTCAAGGTCGGCACCGTTCGGCCCAAAGGCCATCGTCTATCGATGCGTTCGATTGAACACTTGTACGAGCTTTTGAAAATATTAGACTTATTGTATGGACATCCCGTGGGACAATCGAGAGAGAGCACACCAACGATATCAACTTTGCGGAAGCAACATTCAGACTTCGCGGAAACATCAGAGTTAAAGAATTCAATCGATAGTCCAAGGACGTAAAGCCGTGCTCTGATACCATTATGTCACGCCCCGCTCCCGTAGGAGCGATCGTCCTCGCTAAGGCGTAATGCCGCACGAGCCTAGATTGCGCTCGTGCAAGGCGGGTTCCATAACGGTCGATTTCAACGGCTGCGACGGGGTCGTCGCACAGAAGTCCCAAACAGAGACATTGAATACTAGCAGCGGAAGTTAAGAACAAAACACAAGTCATTCAAAAGAAGTTCTTTATTGATATCGAAAAAACGGTTACATTGGGGGCGCAAGGTCGAGATTACAATCACTCAAATTCACTCGTCTCACATTACAAATCACTCTGCTCTCTCTTATCTCTCAATACTTGTCTCGAACTAGCGGATGCTTTGGATAGGCGATGTCCATACATTATGTCCCGTATAAGTCTTCGATTCCATGCGGCCGCACGCTTCAAATCGCCAAGGAACTCCGTGTCTCGACGCATCCAAGCGAGCTCCGCGCCACGAGCTTCTACCTGTGCCTGCACATGAAAACTGTACTAGGTGTCAGTACTCAACTGTACTGGTGGAGTGAGCTCCTCGTCCACCCATACAAAACCGACACGTTTATTTTACTTTGTGTGATACAAGCCCCTTTACGATTGTCTTTCTAGTCTTGCCTTATGATCGATTTTAGGACCGACGCCTTGGTCTATTTTGTGTCTTTTAGACCGTTACCGTGCCTTGCACTAATAGTGTACTCATACTTTACCGCTAGACCTTCTCGTTCCAATAACGTCAACTTATCGCCTCGTGCTTGCCTTTCGTGCCAAACTCTGGGACGTAACGACTCGGTCGTGCAATGAACTCGATTCGTGCTTTAGCATCACCGAGGCAGTGCCTCCTCGCTTAGTCTTGTCTATACTAGTGTTGTGACAACGCGGCCATGCCTCACATCTCGAGGTCGTGCCCAGAAACTCAATATGACTTAACCAAACTTGCCCTACGACCCCTCTCGACTTAACTCGCAACGACTAACCCGACTTGTGGAACCGATGTTGGGAACTCAAGCACGATGTCGTATTTCGTGTCGAAGCACATGTCTTTACGTATAGCTGATTCGTAGGCTTTATAATACCTTGGGTGCAACCGAGCACACATTTCACCATTCAACACAAATTGTGCTTACACTTTCTTTGTTATGACCGACACCGTGCATGCGGATTCGCCGCTTAGCACGCCAATTATCTATATGAAAGGCCACTGGCATGACAAGCCATCGCGGACATAGCTCGGGTAGGTGACGGGTCCTTCAGTGCAGGTAGCGAGTCCCGTTGAAAGCCCCCGACTACCCACGCAATAAAAGCATGCGCTGCTATAACGTCTACACCCTAGGATGACTGGGCCCGGTGCCCCGGCGTATAACCAGTCTAGGCAGAAATCCTTGTCGACAAGGTGTCCAATGACCACGCACCTACGAGACATCTAGACTCACGTAAATGCATGGCCTAATTTGTTGGTACGACTGGAACTATACTTAGCAACTCGTGCTCTGTCACACCCCAGAACCAGAATACTGGAGAGCGGGGGAATGACTCAGCCAGCTATGTATTACGGGTAGATGAATACCGTATAATACGATCAATACTGTCTAACCAGACGAGGGGGTGCATACTACATAAAAGTCTCACTATGGTCATTTTGCATCTATTGTCTCAATCATTCAAATAAGAAACAGTAATACAGAACATGTAAGATAAAGCAGTAAGGCATCCCAAACGCTCAGTCAGAATGTTCTGAAAATCTGGCTTTACAAAACATAGCCAGATGGTATAGTAAGGTATACACAATTGTTATCAGCTGCAGTCTGACTTAATTACAATCATGCAAAAGTAAGTACAAGACGATCCGACCAACATGTCGGTGCCAAACGGCTAAGTATAAGGTAAATGACAAAACGAGCGGTGAAGTAGGGAAACCCACTCGAGTCCTCCTGCGATCATCCCTCTAGTATTGACCATCTTGGAGGTAGAAGTAAGCTGGATCCTCGGGGACCGGCTCTAAATCTGGCCATGCAAAACCAGAGAGGTTAGACCTCTAATAGCAAGTACCACAAGGAAGGACGATATGAAGGACTAAACCAGTAAGTAAGAAAATGTAATAATAGATCTCTGCCTCCCACTAGGATTCACATAACGTCATGACACTTCGAACCAACCTCCCAACCAAACAAAGACAGAAGTTGGCCCGTCATGTCCTGACATCCTGATCATCTCAGTTAGGCAATAGAGTAGATACCGTACACAAACAAATCATCTTAAACGGCCAATCAATTCCTACGGCTAGCTATTGTGAGTCCCAAGTTATCCTGGAATTATGCAAAAATAGAGATTTCTCAGTTTTTACTATGTGCGAGCAAGACTAGTCTATCCAGTCAATCAATTGCGCCAATCATGTAGTTAGACGAGTCCCAGCGGGACGCCCGCCGTTATAGCATGTACAATAATATAAGCAGATACTGTTCCCTGCCTGTGTGACAGATTTACAGTATCTGTGGGAACCAGCCGGCCCGTCGGGCACTTAATAGTCCCAAGGGGGCTGCCATGTAAGAACTCCGGAATCCATTCTCTCCATGCCATCATTATTTTATTTAACTTAATAGTCCCTACGTTGAGCGAAGTTCCATGCCGTGGATCATGGCCATTCAAATGAGTACTTTCGTACGGGGTACGATATGCGCAACTCTACAATGATACCTGTGCGGCTAAGTTGTAGGTCTTACATAGCGTGATGCAACAATCAAATTAACCACGGAATAATCATGCCTTGACCATAAAGTACACATGTTGTCTTTGTAAGATAAATAGATAATTAAATAATAAATAATTACTTTGAAGCCTGCATGTGCCTGTATGCCAATATTCGGGATCGGCTAATTGAGTATAATAGTTCATTACATGAACGTGTCTCATTCATTCAATTCAATAAGACGACTAGCCAGTCTCTTAGTTCCAACTAGGAACACATGATCAATTATTTAGTCCATGTCATAATCATTATCAATGGTGACAAGACATGAAAGTCTATCAATATTACATAGGGTCGGGTCTATAACTCTCAGGGTTAAGTTCTAGTCATACTGGGTATCCATGGATCAATCAGGACACAAGGCACATTTTACATAACAATCCATTTTTAACAAATTTAACATATCATGATTTATCAAGAAATTCACGCAAAAAGGCGTAAGGATATAATAGAAGAATTATCATGCCATCATTAAATGAATAGGTTGAGGAATAAATAAAAACACCCAGGTCAGGAAGTCACGCCAACAAGTCTATGCTAAGGCCAAAAGTCACGCAAGAAGTCTATGCTTAAGACCAACAAGTCACGCTAAGTCTAGCTGGGGTGAGCGTAGAAAATGGAAGTGAACAGTGAGCGTGAAAAGTGATACACGCTGGCAAGCGTGAGCGTGAAAAGTCACACAAGCAAGCACAGCGTGAGCGTGAAGGAAAAATCTACGCACGCACAAGAGAGCGTGACTAAAAATCCACGCACTCATAGAAGTGTACGTGACTAAAAATACACGCAGACTCGTGGATATGTACGTGACTAAAAACACACGCAGACTCGTGGATGTGTGCGTGACTAAAAATACACGCAGACTCGTGAGAACGTGAGCGTGACTGAAAATACACGCACGCTCATGAGAACGTGAGCGTGACTGAAAATACACGCACGCTCATGAGAACGTGAGCGTGACTGAAAATATACGCACGCTCATGAGAACGTGAGCGGGACTAAAAATACACGCTAACATGTAAGAACATGAGCGTGTCTCAAAATCCACGCAGACACGTAAAGACGCGTGCGTGATTGAGCCTTCGTCCCAAGCCAGAAGATGAAGTTCCCAGCCAGAAAACACGCTAAGTTGGGAGGACCAAAAACCCATGAACAGCCAAAAATGTAACAACTTAGATCTAGAGGAAACCTAGCCATAGAAATCAAAAATGCTAAGAACTAAACTCTCTTGGAATCACAAGAAGAAGACAAATAAACCATAAAAACATGGTTCTCAAGTAGAAGCAAGTTTACACTTGCCTCCTGCTGCTGTTGCTGGTAGGTGGAGAAGTGATGAGAGAAAGAAGAAGAAGTAATGGTGAGGATGAGTAATGAGGAGAGAGAATGGAGAGGGTGGCCTTAAATAGGGGGAGTGGTGGTAGGTGGGAGCTAATGGGCCGGGTTGGATTTGGATTCATCAATGAACCCGAGAACCTAACCTAGGCCGAACCACATAAGCAAGACTAAAAGCAGGAAATAAAAGCAGGGAATAAAATACAGATAATAAAATTATAAGAAATTAATTAACATAAAAATTAAAGAGAAGATAATTAATTAACATGAACTAGAGGAATTTAAATACAGGATACTACATGATAAATACTAAATAAATACACATGAGTTGTACATGTATATAAAAATACGTATTTCGGGAACGGGGAGTGACATGCTCTGAACTACACTTTATATAACGTGCATTGGGACCGAGAGACTCCCAACCGAGGGACCGCCTCATACTCCTTAACGTAGATAGGAACGCGAGACTCCCAACCGAGGGACCGCCTCGAACATCTTAACGCGGATAGGAACGCGAGACTCCCAACCGAGGGACCGTCTCGAACTTTTTTGAACTCGAGGGAACGACTACTACATAGCCTTCCAACTTAACTTGAACAAAACGTGTTCCTTAAGTGCCATAGACCGTGGCTAACTTTACATCGGGCCAACCGTAGCTCATGCCTTTAACTGACTTCCGTCCTACGCGACGCTATCACCTAAGTCATATATTACATGACGACCCTTGAGATCGTGGGACTATTTGACTTGACAATCGCAGAAAGAACGAGACGACACTTGGAATGACCTAGGTCGACCGGCATAACTTTGCCTAACTTACTCAAGCCTACAACTTAACCCGAGGGACGAGCCAAGGCTATGCCAAGCCTTGCGCAGTAGAAACGTACATGCTTTATCGAGCATTTATGCGGGCGACGCCTATGACTTAGGCTAACTCCTCGTTGGTGTCGAATACCAACTTTTCCTTCTCCCAAGCCGCGGGACGAAGGATCGAGTGTCATTTTCAAAGCACGCTGAGCACCAACTCTAATCAGACCGTGGAACATTTTCCATGTTCTAAACTCGATTTGATCCGTCGGGATAATTCCCTTTAGCTATGTGGATTCGTTTCTTTTATTATTAAGCCTACCTGTGCAAGTTAAAAATACGCGATTTATTATGTGAAGGCAAAGATGAGGCAAGTTCACCGAAACTACCCCACCTGAGCGATGTCTTCGAGTCGCCGTTGTAAGGCCAAGTCCGAACGCCGTCGGTATTTCGATTCCTCCGATTGACTTCGCGGGACGGGGCACTACACCACCTACCACCACCCCTTCATTTAAAGCCTATCCCCTTTCTCTCTCTTCATTACTTCACCATTACTCTTCTTCATCCTCCATTACTCTCCCACCGACCCATTTGGAGAGACAAGTACATCTTGTACACCATGAGAGATTTTATGCATCTCCATTTATTTTTAGTCCATGTTGTTCATCTTCTCTTCCTCAACAAGTTTAGGTCTTGAAGTTTTTGATTTCCATGGATGGTTGGGTGTAGATCTAAGTTTTAAGTTTTAATTTTCGTATGGATTTTATGGTTTTAATCCATCAAACTCTGTTTTTTTCGAAAATAAGTGGTTCCATGTTGTAGAGAATTTAATTCTATTAAAGTTTCGCTTTTTAAAAGTTAGATTTCGATTTATTTTGTGGAAGTTATGGCCAAAAGTATTTTTGTTCATTTCTATATTCATCTGCAGCATAAGGCATATGGTATCGCGAATGGGCCGCATGAGGCACTTGTCGCAGTTGGCCGCATATGGTGTCACGAATGGGCCGCATAAGGCACATGTCGCAGTTGGCCGCATATGGTGTCGCGAATGGGCTGTTAAGCTGCATGTCGCGATTGGCTGCATATGGTGTCGCGAATGGGCCGCATAAGGCACATGTCGCAGTTGGCCGCATATGGTGTCTCGAATGGGCCGCATGAGGCACATATCGCAGTTGGCCGCATATGGTGTCGCGAATGGGTTGTTGAGCCGCATGTCGCAGTTGGCCGCATATGGTGTCGCAGTTGGGCCGTATGAGCTGCATGTCGCAGTTGGCCGCATATGGTGTAGCAGTTGGGCCGCATGAGCCGCATGTCGCAGTTGGTCGCATATGGTGTCGCGAATGGGCCGCATGAGGCACATGTCGCAGTTGGCCGCATATGGTGTCACGAATGGGCCGCATGAGGCACATGTCCCAGTTGGCCGCATATGGTGTCGCGAATGGGCCGCATGAGGCACATGTCGTAGTTGGCCGCATATGGTGTCGCGAATGGGATGTTGAGCCGCATGTCGCAGTTGGCCGCATATGGTGTCGCAGTTGGGCCGCATGAGCTGCATGTCGCAGTTGGCCGCATATGGTATCGCAGTTGGGTCGCATGAGCCGCATGTCGCAGTTGGCCGCATATGGTGTCGCAGTTGGGCCGCATGAGCCGTATGTCGCTGTTGAGCCGCATATGGTGTCGCGGTTGGGCCGCGTGAGCCGCATGTCGCAGTTGGTCCGCATGCATGTCGCAGAATAGGCCGCATAATGCATATTTTGGTTGTTTCTGACTGTTATATGTCCTAATTGATCGAATTATAGCTAGAATTTCTTCTAACTCTCAACATGAAAGTTGTAGATCTTTTCTTTGGCTTCAAGAATATGTTACCAACTATTTTATGCTAGTTATAGACTCGACCATGCTTAATACTAGTTTGACTTTCATGCCTTGTCACGAAGTGACCACGACTGTTACTTCGACTAATAATTGATCATGCGTTCCTAGTTGCAACTAAGAGACTGGCTAGTCGTCTTATTGAATTGAATGAATGAGACACGTTCATATTAACTATGAACTATTGTAGTCGATTGGCCGATCCTGAATATTGACATACAAGCATGTGCAGGCTTTAATTTATTTATTTTTTTTCTACAAAACAGCATGTGTACTTTATAGTCAAGGCATGATTATTCTGTGGTTAGTTTTGATTGTTGTATTACGCTATGTAAGACCTACAACATAACCGCACGGGTATCGTTGTAGAGTTGGGCATATCGTACTCTGTACGGAAGTACTCATTCTGGATGACCATGATCCACGGCATGGGGTTTCAATCAACATAGGAGCTATTAAGTTAAATAAAATAATGATTGCATGGAGAGAATGGATTTTCGAGTTCTTACATGGCAGCTCTTTTTGGGACTATTAAGTGCCCGACAGGCCAGCTGGTTCCCACAGATACTGCAAATCTGCCACACGGGCAGGGAGCGGTATCTGCTTATATTATTTATTGTATATTATATATTGATGGCGGGCATCCCGCTGGGACTCGTCTAATTCATGATTGACGTAATTGAATGACTGGATAGACTAGCCTTGCTTACACATAGTAAGAACTGAGTAATCCTTATTGTATATTTCCGGGATAACTTGGAACTCACAGTAGCAAGCCGTAATAGTTGAATAGCCGTTTAAATTAATTTGTTTGTGTACTGTATCTCCCCTGTTACCTAACTGAGATGATCAGAATGTCAGGACATGACGTGCCAACTTCTGTCCTTGTTTGGTTGGAAGGTTGGTTCGAAGTGTCGTGATACTATGTGAATCCCAGTAGAAAGCAGAGATCTATTTATTATATTTTCTCATTACTGGTTTTAATCCCTCATATCGTGCTTCCTTGCGGTACTTGCTATTAGAGGTCTAACCTCTCTGGTTTTGCATGGCCAGATTTAGAGCCGATTTCCGAGGACTCAGCTTACTTCCACCTCCAAGATGGTCAATACTAGAGGGATAATCGCAGGAGGACTCGAGTGGGTTCCTTACTTCCCCACTCGTTTTGTTATTTACTTAATACCTTGCCGTTTAGCACCGACATGTTAGTCGGATTGTCTTGTACTTACTTTTACATAATTGTAATTAAGTCAGACTGCAGCTGATAACAATTGTGTATACTTTGCTACATCATCTGGCTATGTTTTATAAAGCCAGATATCAAGAACATTTTGACTGAGCGTTTGGGACGCCTTACTGCTTTATCTTACATGTTCTCTATTTTTGTTTTTTTTGTTTGAATGATTGAGACAATAAATGAGAAGTGACCATAGTAAGACTTTCATGTAGTATGCACCCCCTCGTCTGGTTAGACAGCATTGATCGTATTATACGGTATTCATCTACCCATAATACGTAGCTGACTGAGTCATTCCCCCGCTCTCCAGTATTCTGGTTCTGGGGCGTGACAGTGACGGATAGTAGAACGACCCTAAGAGTTGTGTCGTAGATCGGTTTGAGTAACGGTTAGACGATGTGTGTTGAGCGTGCTATGTTACGAAATGAACTAGTCGGGATTGATTCGAAAATTGAGTAAAGGATTCGTACTCGGTCGAGTATCGGAGATAAGCGTATCGTAAGAGCCTTGGGTCGGGAAGATTGTTGCCTTTGAGCATCGTAGACTCAAGTTGACCTCTTGTGTCGGGAGAGATTAAGTACGATGCCTGGATAAGTTACCTAGCGGGGGTAGCCCCTGACGCAATGCGTGGATAGAACGAAAACGTGAATCATATATGGATAGTCGTGTGCGAGACTACGAATGGTAGGCAAAGAAAATTGAGACATGTTGGACGTAGTCCATGTCGTTAAGGCCAAGTGTTATGAATGATTGGATGAAAGACTTGAGTTATGTGAGAGATAGGCAAACGGTTGGGCGAACAGGCGTTGCAGAGAATTATTGTGATCGGATGCGCAATGACTCAATGCAATACGAGTGTTAGGTGGCCGGCGAGAAACTTATGAGATCGAACTAATAGTTTCGAGTTAAGTTATGTGCAAGATGTTGGAAGATGATCGTATGTTGTGGAATACACATACGAGGAGTATTTTGGTAATAGGCGCTAAGATATGACTAAGTCGAGTACGGACTGATTGGTGCTTAAGGATTAAGTTGAGCTTGTTAGTTGTCCCGATATCCTACAACTGAGCTTGGCTGAAATGCATATATTGGTGGGATGCCTAAAATATGTGTATGATCCAAACTAAGTTGTATGATTCAACGATAGCAGTACGAGATCGTGAAGCGATCTATGCGAGACACTTGGATTAAGTGTTGGTTTCAGTTCGAGGACGAACCTGATTTTGAGTGGTATATTATGTAATGCCCTGCTCCGCACGGTGCATTACGATGAGTCGTTGACTCGAAGAGTTGCGTTGACCCGATGAGGTATCGATGCGAATCGATGCAAGAGTTATGTTGGCCAAAGGTAAGCTTTGAGTCGATTGGAATCTATGAATCGAATCGATGCAAAGGATAAGTTCCGTTTGAGCAAGTGCTGATGTTAGTTGATCTGGTATGCAGGCTATACGTTTATGCTGGATTGCGGATCGTGGTATGGGCGCGATAGGCCAAATCAACCGAGTAGTTCAAACGAATGGCTAAGTTCGAGAGTTAGCTATGCGACCAAGTTATGGAAGCGAGCCGCTTCAATCGGCGAAACGGCAAGGCATATCGACTTAAGGTGGGCGGGTTCTTGACTCTCTCTCCCTATTCCTTCACGTCTAATAAAATATGTCATTGTATGCGTAAGATGTTATCGAGTTAGCGAGCGTGGCTCGGCGACGAAAGGTCTAAGTATGTGTTGAACATTAAGGTAGAACATTGAACAATCGAATAATTGAAGCGACGTGCATCAAGTGTACGGGTCGCGGTAGGGCAATAATGGTAGAATATTGAAAGACGATATTGAGATGTGCATCATATGCACGGCTCCGAGAATATTGAACACTAAGCGTAGAACATGGATTACGGCGCTGAGCGTGCCCTCGTGCACGGAAGCTACGAAATGACTATGTGATTACGGAACTAGGTTATGAGAATAACATACGAATGGTACGCGCTGAATATGAGTACGAGATGACTAAGCCGTTGGACGTCGTGCATCAATATGGATGTGTTGGGACATAACGCCGACGGAGCTCCCCATATGGAAGTTGGATTATGTTTATGAGACGCGAATATGTTTATGGTGCGAGACTATGTTTATGGAACGGAGGATTGGTTGGAACGATATGACTTGTATGCTATGGTACGTATTGCATGGTCAATGGACTCAGATTTCCCGTGTACGGGTGCGGCTTCCCTCAGACGGTTACGCCGGGGCACCGGGACCGTTCGGCCTAGGAGGGAATTATGTGTGGTATTTATGGTGTACATCATTCGGACGGATTGCGACCGTCCAGTGCTGTGATAAGCTATGATATCCGTAAGATCCTTCGGATACTGGGCTAGCAACCCGTATCGAAGTGATCGTAGGCTTACACATAAGAGATGCCAAGTCCATTACGGTGCGAAACACCGTGACCTTCATATAGATAGGGCCGGTGGGCTGAGTTGAGAGTTGGGTGCAGGCGTAGGACCTGCGACCCTTATGCATTGTCTAAGTTTATGGTTGGAATGTTGCGTGAATTATATGGTTTCTTACGTAAGTTCTAACCAGTGCAGGCTAAGAAAAATGGGACGGAGATGTGCACGGGCACTAAGTTTATGTTCATACTATGCCTAACTGTATCTGCTGCAGGAACACGGTAGTGGACACATTATGATAAAGATGCTATGCGTAAACATTGCCATGAAACTGATCCTAAGGCTAAATAGAAGGATCACAAATTAAGATGCATGTTTCACTAAAGATATTTAGTGTTTGGTTTGGGTGCGAGCGGGTCTTGATCAGTGCGAAGCGAGGACGAAAGCACTAATCCCCTACTAGTTTATGTGCAGGCTCAGGTTATGATCGGCTCGGGGCGGAGCTTGGCTTGGACGTGCCGAGGCATGGAGTCCTTGGCGTTCAAGAGGAGCTACCGCATAGGCGTTCGGACTTGCGACATGGAGATGTTCGGCCGAAGACTACTTGGTGGCTATAAAGAGGCATAATGTATGGAACAATGTAATCCTTTGTGAGCTAGAGAGATCATGAGCGTTGTAGCCAATTGGCATTTAAGTTGGGCTATTCAGAGCCTTGTAACCTTCAGTTCATTATGAATAAAAGAGATTCTTATTGTATTCTTTGTTTCCTTCCACTGCTTATGTTACGAATTTGAGATAATCACTATGTGAATCGTTATCTTGCCTTGTATGAGCGCAACTTCAGGCTCGTACGGCATCACGCCCCAGCGAGGACGATGATTCGGGTAAAATCTAGCGAGGACGAGCGATTTCCCGGGTCGGGGCGTGACAAAGAGCACGCCGGGGAAGGCCAGCGCGTAGGAGTTGCTGGCTCTGTCGATGTGGTTGTGGGCCGAGAGGCAAAGGAGCCTGTTCTTGGAGTTGGACGACGGGAAGTAGATGTGGGCTGGCTGGTCGAGCGTCCCCCAATCGTCCTCGAGCGAGCTCATGAACCAGGTGCGGCCTTCGTAGGGGGAGTGCGCGAACCGGAGGTCCTTGAGAGGGAGGAACGCCGCTGGAGGAAGGAGGAGGAGGAGGAGGAGGAGGAGGAGGAGAAGGAGGAGAGAGAAAAAATTCTAATATTGGACTGCTTCCAAGCAAATTGTGGGTGTTCCCCAGCAAAATCTCCACCTGCTTGGGCTGCCCCCAAGTAAGGGTTGCCCCAAAATAAATTTTGTGGTGCCCTTAGAAAAAACCATAATAATATAAACTTTTGCCTTCAGCAGACCAGGTTTGGTCACAACAGCTCTTACCTACCTCTATATATATATATATATATATATATATATATATATATATATATATATATATATATATATGAATAAAATTTGCCTTGGATTGTATCTCAAAAGAGAGAAGACTTTCACAAAAGATAAGGTTGAATACACTTTTAGCATATACCCTGCCGAGGATATAGCTTGCAATAATTCAATATATGTCTTTATGCATATAAATCTATTTTTACTTTGAGTGTATTGATACACACTCGCATCATTCCGTGCAAACTTGAGATCATGACGAGAACTACGTCGTTGGATCCAAAACATCAAATTAACCATGTAAAGATATTTTTGGCGAGTTTTGCGATATTTTTACATAACGTCACCCTTTGGGGCCCACGGATGGCTCTCCGAAAAAATGTCACAACGTTGCGGATCCGACGACGTAGATCTCGTCGCGGTCCAAGGTCCGCACG
Organism: Iris pallida; assembly: GCA_029216955.1. NCBI lineage: Eukaryota > Viridiplantae > Streptophyta > Magnoliopsida > Asparagales > Iridaceae > Iris > Iris pallida. The sequence goes on along the minus strand of JANAVB010000398.1, from coordinate 2,903,100 downwards.
GAAAAACGTGAGCCAATATCCATACGAGCAGATTAAAAATAGGTTTATATGCAAATCATAAAAATATAAGACTTAGATGCAAAATTTTGTCATTTTTCAATATAAAGCTTTTTGTAAATACAATTTTTATTTTTTTTGAAATCAAGTAAAACGCCAATGTTTTGATTCTCTTATTAAATTTTCGCAAATTTTGCCAAACTTTAATGCTATGTATATTGTGCATTTCATCCACTCATTGGATCATCCATGTATTGTTGGCTCTGTTTTCATATGAAACTCCAAGAGGACTGAAGGTTGTAGAAAGGACCTTCAGTTTTGGGAAGATTTATGAAATGCCCAAAAACTAAAAAAGTTTTATGTAAAACCCACCGCTAAAAAAACTTTCATCGCGTGCCCAGAATTAGAGAAACTTATCCAAAGCGGGTTCCAAATGACCCTTTTGCCCTTCCTTTTAATTTATTGGAAACACCCACAAAACTGCTCTTAAAAAAATGTTTCAATACTCCATCTTCTTCCATACGCTGCTCACTTTCGAATCTAGGTTTTCTCCTCAAAAATCTTCAAAAACTCGTCGAAAAATTTCGGAAAGACCGGGACGAACGACAAAAGTGCTAAAACGGAGGTCCAAACATCATTTTTTTGCGAATCTAAAATTTCGGAAGGTCGTCTAACTATGAAGCTGTTACTTTCAGTCTCTTCGACGATACGCTCATTTTGCGACAAACGGGACCTCGTTTCGACCTCCCAGTCAAAAGTTATGGCCCTCCAAAGTTTCAGCTAACCATAAAATGCAGGAGAATGGCATTCTCCGTCTTAATTTACACGGAGAATGACCATTCTCCGTCTTAATTAGGACGGAGAATGACATTCTCCGTCTTAATCTACACGGAGAATGGTCATTCTCCGTCTTAATTAGGACGGAGAATGACATTCTCCGTCTTAATTTACACGGAGAATGGTCATTCCAGTGTTAAAACGCAGGAGAATGACCATTCTCCGTGTTAGAAACACGGAGAATGCCATTCTCCGTGTTAAATGAAACGGAGAATGTCATTCTCCGTGTTAAATAAAACAGAGAATGGCATTCTCCGTCCTAATTAAGACGGAGAATGGTCATTCTCCGTGCTAAATTAAACGGAGAATGACCATTCTCCGTCTTAATTAGGACGGAGAATGCCATTCTCCGTGTAATTTATCACGGAGAATGGTCATTCTAGTGTTAAAACGCAGGAGAATGACCATTCTCCGTGTTAGAAACACGGAGAATGCCATTCTCCGTGTTAATTAGGACGGAGAATGCCATTCTCCGTCTTAAATAAAACGGAGAATGGCATTCTCCGTCCTAATTAAGACGGAGAATGACATTCTCGGTCCTAATTAAGACGGAAACGGAGAATGTCATTCTCCGTGTTAATTAGGACGAAGAATGGCATTCTCCGTCCTAATTAAGACGGAGAATGCCATTCTCCGTCCTAATTAAGACGGAGAATGGTCATTTCCAGTGTTAAAACGTGTAATTTAGTTTTTTCAGGAATAAAGAGTTTCGTTCTTCTTTCAAAGCGATGATAATTCTTATGGAAAAGAAGAAGAAAGATCTTCTCTCCACAATTGAAGATCTGAGTTCAAATGTCTCCAAGATGAAGATGATGATGATGGTGATGATGATGACGAGCGATGATCTGAGTTCGACTGAAGAAAAACACACCGAACTACGAACGATCTTTGCGATCTCTGCTGAATATGAGAGCAATGGAATTCAGATTTCCCGTGAAGAAGAAGAAGACGAAAATCGCAATCCAGATCTGAGTTTTTTGAATTCAAATACATATAGATGACCAATTCGCGCGGAGGGGTAGTTTCGGTATTATAAAAATAGCAGTTTCTAGCGGGTGGCATCTAAAAGGGAATCTTGGAATATTTAACGTGAAAATACTTAATTCTGGGTATTTCATAAAACTTATCCAGCGGGTGGGCATTTCATAAAAGCCCACCCCGAAATTGGGTTTCTCAGCAATTTCCAGTTTTTTAATTGGTAAATATCATTAATATAATAATTATACCATTAAAAATTTGTCGATATTTTTAAATAAAGTCTATTGTTTTTTATTATTTATTGAGAAATAATAAGGTTGTTAGCCAGCTGAGCGAAATATTAGTCTAATTTTAATTATATGTAAGTCTAAATAATATAGATAATATATTGAATATAATTATATTAAATAATTTTAAAAGAAATAAATTAATGTAAAAATAAATAATAATTGGTTTGAAGAATGAAGTTAGGGGATTGGTTGGAGTTGTAAAATTTTGAAGATGAAATAATATGAGAATATTTCATTCATTTTGAATCTTTAAGTTGAGAAAAAATTTGAGGAATGTATTAGAGATAAGCTAACCTTCCTTTAGTTTGGAACAGTAAGAGATCAATACATTTAGGTACTGAAGGTATTCCAAACATTTGAAAATTTTGAAAAATTATACTATAACTTCTAATTTTTTTGGAAACAGTGTATTTGATGGAATTTTAGAATAAATATCATTTGATTAAAATGTACAAAAATATCCTTTGATTAAAAAGGTGCATGACTATTTGTTGATTAAAAATATGCATGAATGTTCTTTAATAAAAAATGAATAAATATTCGTTGGTCTTATTGACAACAAAAGTCTCTCTCACTCTCTCTTTGATGCTCATAATGTATTTCGGTTTACAAAAGCGATATTAGAAAATTTGGGTGCTTATTTTGTGTGGAAGACTAATATGTTGTAACATAATGCAGTGAATGGAATAAATACAGTCTTAAAGGCTCAAGTTAGGCATTCTAATCGGATTCCAAGTCCGTCACCACCAAATTATTTCCAACAAATTAAGACCTCTATAACTTTTGCCAAAATATATGTGGCCTCTTCATCTAATAATCATTTATTCTGTGGGATAGACTAGTGAGCTCGTCCTTATATCTTACTATTTTGGATAATCATATCTTAATAATATTTGACAATTGTTTGATTATTTTTTAATTTTTTTGACTTTTGATATGATAATGCATCATTATACCATCGGACGGACTCATCATTCACAACTAAAGTTTAACTACAGAAACTTAAATAAGAACTCAAAAGAAAAACTTACAGTATGTATATGACACGTGTACTTAACTAACATTGGAAGTGTACTTATATTTCTCTTTAGTCCCTTGAAAAAAAAAAAAAAAAAAAAATGCATGTAATCCAACCGTTTTTTCGTGGATGAATTTTAAAAGTTAAAAAACTTCGTAAGTTTCTGTTGGAATTAATTCCTTTAGTTGTTTCTAAAAGATGAAAAGGAAGAAAAGGGACTTTAGTCCCACATCGGAAAATGAGAAAGGATTTGAGGATGCTTAAATAGGAATGTGCACTTATGAGGAGTGTGAAACAACCAAAGGGTTGTTAGTGGGTGACAAGTGTTGTTTTAGCCTCTTCATGAAAATGTAGCCGGTGTTGCCGGTGGCAACACCGGCTCCGGCTCGGGCTCGGGCTCGGGCTCGGGCTCGGGCTCGGGCTCGGGCGTAGAGGCGATAGTGGCGCATTGTAGACGCACTTGTGCATCGGGCGAGCCTACTCAACGAAAGGGTGAATGAATATGTGCACTTAGGCACGGGCCTCGGGCTCCTCGCGGCGATTCTCGCCCCGAGAATTCCTATTTTTTGTAGCAGCCCACTCAACGAAAGGGTGAATGAATATGTGAAAAGATGAATGAATGTTGTTTCGGAAGGGTCGCGACTTCACGAAACAACACCAATTCATCTATAAATGCAACAGATTTTTGAGTCCAAAGACACAGAATTCAAGCATTCATTCCTCTTATTTTTCTCTTCCAAAGTTTCCAGAAAGGTGTTCTTCCCTACGCCGGTGTCTCACAACGTCTAGTGAACCTCCGGCAGAAGGCTGTCTTATCCTGGGTGTTCTGGCGTGCTGACTCCAAGACGTTAGAGGAGTGCCAGAAACACTTTAAGGAAAGTGCTGCTAAATGCACGATTCAAGCCTCGACGACGTATTCAATTTTGCAGAACTGGTCAGTGAAGTTCAATCAATTTCTAACAGTTTCTATAAGATCTTTGTTCACAACTGCCACATGGTAGGTCCATTCCGTCTCATGGTGAGCCCGTCTCACAATCTTAAAGTGTTGCAAATAATGGCGTCCGAGGCTGCGATTTCGAGCATCAAGGTCATGAATCAGGATCTAGTCAAACTAGATCGCTTCGACGGGACAAACTTCACACGCTGGCAGGACAAGATGATCTTCCTCCTGACAGCACTGAAGATCTACTACGTCCTCGATCCAGATCTGCCACCCATTACAGAACCCACTGCAGCAGATACAGATGCGGTCAAGGCAGAACGCAAAAAGCGAAAAGAGGATGAACTACTGTGCCGTGGTCACATTCTGAACACCCTGTCGGACAGACTGTATGATCTATACACAGAAAATCCTTCGGCAATTGACATCTGGAAGGCTCTGGAATTCAAATTCAAAGCAGAAGAAGAAGGTACAAAGAAATTTCTAATATCAAATTTTTTTGATTATAAAATGGTTGATACAAAGCCAATACTGGCCCAAGTACATGAACTACAAGTTCTGGTAAACAAACTCAGGGCAGTGAAGATAGAACTTCCGGAACCATTCCAAGTTGGTGCTATAATTACTAAATTACCAGCATCTTGGAATAGTTATCGGAAGAAACTACTTCACAGCTCTGAGGATTTCTCACTAGAACAGATTCAAAAACACCTTCGAATCGAAGAGGAATCGAAGGAAAGACAGAAATCTGATAACAGCGGAGTTTCCAAAGCCAACGCGGTGAGCGCAAAAGGCAAGAAACCTGCAGGAAAGAAGAACTTTCTCGGTCCTAAGAAGGACCAACAAAAGTTCAAGAATTCCAGTACCGCTAAAGGACCCAAGACCGGCTGTTTTGTATGTGGCAAAGCAGGACATTATGCCAGAGACTGTCGGGTTCGAAAGACCCAAAACAGCGAGGTAAATCTCACTGAGACAGATGACATAATTGCTACGGTGAGCAAACTTATGACGGTCAAAGGGAAGGCTCCAGGATGGTGGTACGATACTTGTGCTACCGTTCATGTTTCATACGACAAAGCAGCTTTCAAGACCTACTCTGAAGTCAATGATGGACAAGAAGTTCAGATGGGAAATGAAGGACATTCATCGGTCGTGGGAACAGGTGATGTGGAAATCCAATTCACTTCCGGGAAGAAAGTAACTCTGACTAACGTGCTTCACGTCCCGGATATGAGTAGGAACCTCGTCAGTGGAGTCTTGTTGGGTAAACCAGGAATAAAATCTGTCTTTGAGTCGGGCAAATTAATTTTGACCCGTAATGGTGTATTTGTTGGAAAGGGTTATACCGATGAGGGTATGATAAAGCTTTGTATTATTGAGAATAATATCAATAAAGTTTCTACTTCTGCTTACATGATTGAGTCTTCTTCTTTATGGCATAGTAGATTAGCGCATATAGGTACTAGCACTATGAAAAGATTAATTAAATATGGATTAATTTCATGCAATTCTGAAGATTTAGATAAATGTGAAATTTGTGCAAAATCCAAAATGATTAAGAAACCTTTTCACAGTGTAGAGCGTAATACCAATCTACTAGATTTAGTTCACTCTGATTTATGTGAATTTAATGGCACATTATCTCGAGGAGGTAATAAATACTTTATTACCTTTATTGATGATTGCTCTAGATTTACATATATATATTTATTAAAGCATAAAGATGAAGCCTTTAATGCTTTTAAAATATATAAATCAGAGGTTGAAAATCAACTTGGTAGAAAGATTAAAACACTAAGAAGTGATAGAGGTGGTGAATATTTTTCTTTTGAATTTAATACCTTCTGTGAAGAAAACGGTATTATTCATGAATGTTCTGCACCACGGACACCTCAACAGAACGGACTAGCAGAAAGAAAAAATAGAACGTATCAAGAAATGATAAATGCAATGCTAATGCATTCTGAATTATCATTTAATTTGTGGGAAAAAGCTTTGCTTACTGCATGTCATATAATGAACCGAATTCCTTTGAAAAAAACTGGTATTTCACCATATGAGATATGGAAAGGCCGTAAGCCTAATATCAGTTATTTTAGAGTGTGGGGGTGCATAGCTTATTACAAAAATATGGATCCTAAAAGGACCAAATTAGGTCCTCGTGGAATCAAAAGTGCTTTTGTAGGTTATGCTGCCAATAGTAAGGCATATAGACTTTTAAACTTAGAGTCTAACATTATTATCGAATCCAGAGATGTGGAATTTTTTGAGAACCTTATTACTAAGAATAAGGATCCAGAAATTCCTGCAAATGAAGAGTCTCGTGAGGAAAGCTCTTCACGGTTAGTTGAAAAACAACCCGAGCTTCGGATCAGCAAGAGAGTTCGAAAGGCTAAGGATCTAGGACCTGACGAAATAGATTCTCAACTTATTTCCTTTTACCTAGTGGAAGGAAATACAGAGAAATTTATTCGAAAGATTCCTATCATTCTTCAGGTGGAAGATGATCCTAAAACCTTTAAGGAAGCAATAGCTTCGCGGGACTCATCTTTTTGGAAAGATGCTATCCAAGATGAAATGGATTCGATAATGTCTAACCACACTTGGGAAATTGTCGATCTGCCCAAAGGGTCAAGACCTATTGGATGTAAGTGGGTGTTCATGAGAAAGTATCATAGTGATGGTACTTTAAACACCTACAAGGCTAGATTAGTAGCCAAAGGATTTCAACAAAAAGAAGGAATTGATTATTTTGACACATATGCACCAGTAGCAAGAACGACTACAATTAGAATATTGTTTGCGTTAGCTTCATTGCATCATCTTAATGTTCATCAGATGGATGTCAAAACGGCATTCTTAAATGGAGATCTCGATGAGGAGATTTACATGGAGCAACCGGAAGGGTTCGTGCTCCCGGGAAATGAACAAAAGGTATGCAAACTTGTTAAATCCTTGTACGAATTAAAACAAGCACCAAAGCAGTGGCATCAGAAGTTTGACTCAGCCATAATTTCTAATGGCTTTGTTCACAATGTTTGTGATAAGTGTTTATACACTAAAGTATATGGAAATATTATGATATTTCTTTGTCTCTACGTTGATGATATGTTGATCATTAGCAACGAGATGAGTGGAATTACAGAAACGAAGAGGTTTCTAACTTTCACATTCAAGATGAAAGATCTTGGAATAGTTGACACTATTTTGGGGATCAAGGTAATACAAAACAGTGGGGGTTTTGAACTTACGCAGTCGCACTATGTTGAGAAAGTGCTAGACAAGTTCAAACACCTAAAGTTCAAAGAAGTGAACACCCCATTTGATCCAAGTGTTAAACTAGAAAAGAATTCTGGAAGAGCCATCGCTCAATTGGAATATGCAAGTGCTATTGGATGTCTTATGTATTTAATGCAATGCACAAGACCTGATATAGCATTTGCAGTTAGTAAAATGAGTAGATTTACTAGCAACCCTAATAATGAGCATTGGAGGGCTATCGGAAGAATTTTTGGTTATCTTTTGAAAACCAAGAATCTTGGATTACAATATGGTAGATTTCCTGCCGTATTAGAAGGATATACCGACGCTAGTTGGATATCAAGTGTCGGAGATAACAAATCTACGACAGGATGGGTATTTATGCTTACCGGAGGGGCAGTTTCTTGGAAGAGCAAGAAACAAACGTGCATTACCCATTCGACCATGGAGTCAGAGTTTGTGGCTCTAGCTTCTGCAGGACAAGAAGCTGAATGGTTGAGGGATCTTCTATTAGAAGTTCCGCTGGCTAAGGACAATGTATCAAAAGTGTCAATACATTGCGATAGTCAAGCTACTCTAGCAAGAACCTACAACGAAGTGTATAATGGGAAGTCTAGACATATAAGTCTAAGACATAATTACGTAAGAAAATTGATCAAAGATGGAATCATCTCTCTTACGTATGTGCGTACCAGCTATAACTTAGCTGATCCTTTTACTAAACCACTAGCTAGGGATTTGGTAAAGTCTACCTCGAGAGGTATGGGATTGAAACTCCTTGAGTAAGAGTTCCAACAACAGCGGCAACCCAATCTAATGTTAAGAAAACCTTAATCTTAGATTCAATGGGTAACAACAAACTGTTGATTTGGATGTATACGACATGATAATGTCGACTGTTGCAATTTGAGGGTTGAGTTTATAAAACTCTTAATGAAGTTCAGTAATGATGACATGTATCTGTAAAGCAACAGAGATACTGAAAGAACTTCACCTATGTGAATTTAGAGATGGTGCCGTCTCAGTAAGATCTGGAGTTTATCTTATAAAAATTCACGAGACAGGATCAGCACATGGCCATTAATAGTGCTAAGCAAGAGATGTAGGCGAAGAACTACAAAAGAATGTGTGTAAAGTAATACCGATTTTATCACAAGGAATAACTGGTTCAAAGCCAAGCTACCAGAGATTTCGATAAAATCTTGTGTTGCATCTACTAAGGTTAGGTTCAAATCGAAAGATACCTAACTGTATTAACATTCTTTAAGTAATGTATTCTGGAAATTTCTTTCCATCATTTATGAAACAAGTGGGGGATTGTTGGAATTAATTCCTTTAGTTGTTTCTAAAAGATGAAAAGGAAGAAAAGGGACTTTAGTCCCACATCGAAAAATGAGAAAGGATTTGAGGATGCTTAAATAGAAATGTGCACTTATGAGGAGTGTGAAACAACCAAAGGGTTGTTAGTGGGTGACAAGTGTTGTTTTAGCCTCTTCATGAAAATGTAGCCGGTGTTGCCAGCTCTGGCTCCGGCTCCGGCTCCGGCTCGGGCTCGGGCTCGGGCGTAGAGGCGATAGTGGCGCATTGTAGACGCACTTGTGCACTTAGGCAACGTGGCATCGGGCGAGCGGCGTAGGCTCGGCCCACGGGCCTCGGGCTCCTCGCGGCGATTCTCGCCCCGAGAATTCCTATTTTTTGTAGCAGCCCACTCAACGAAAGGGTGAATGAATATGTGAAAAGATGAATGAATGTTGTTTCGGAAGGGTCGCGACTTCACGAAACAACACCAATTCATCTATAAATGCAACAGATTTTTGAGTCCAAAGACACAGAATTCAAGCATTCATTCCTCTTATTTTTCTCTTCCAAAGTTTCCAGAAAGGTGTTCTTCCCTACGCCGGTGTCTCACAGCGTCTAGTGAACCTCCGGCAGAAGGCTGTCTTATCCTGGGTGTTCTGGCGTGCTGACTCCAAGACGTTAGAGGAGTGCCCGAAACACTTTAAGGAAAGTGCTGCTAAATGCACGATTCAAACCTCGACGACGTATTCAATTTTGCAGAACTGGTCAGTGAAGTTCAATCAATTTCTAACAGTTTCTATAAGATCTTTGTTCACGACTGCCACATGGTAGGTCCATTCCGTCTCATGGTGAGCCCGTCTCACTGAATAGTTTCTCATAATATTGGATGTTCCAGTTCCAGTAGAACCCTGAACACAAAGTCAATAAAAGTACAATAATATGTCATCTCTTCTTGAAAGCTATAAAAGGATGGTAGTGGCAGCAGTCCAAAGAAAAAAAAGAGTTGAGCTGCCACTGAGATCCAAACACACAAAGATAAAGATCGAGACGAACCCAATCAATCTTCTTCCATGCTCCCTGGTGAGCGCTCTCTCTCTCTCTCTCTCTCTCTCTCATGGATGGGCATAGAAGCTTTTGCACTGAAACTTCTATATATGTCAATTAGTGTGAATAATTTATGTGATAAATCTTTGTTCAAGATTACTGTTACGCTATGGTAATGGGCGTTTCTAGTCAGACGCACGCGCGTATGGTTGTCAATGTGATTTTTGTTAATTTCCTTGGGATTGCTTTTGGGTTCCAAAGTTTGCTCATTTAATTGTAGGACTTCTGATAATCCATTCCATTGTAGCTTCCTAGCTAATGGATTCCTTAAATGAGTTTTATATAGCTGTCTGTTTCTTACTGACAGTGACAGTTACTAAAAGAGTGAGTTTTGAGCTCTAAAATTTAGTTGTTATGGAAAATTATGCATAATTTTTTTTCCTTGCAAAAAATTGACATTTCAATTATACTTGTTTATCAAAAAATAAAAATACTTGCTTCATCCTATCTCATCTTTTTTTTTGGTTTTCTTCTATGCGAGTAGTGTATGGGGAGTTTGAGCAAAAGATGGAGAGAATATTGTGATTAATTCAATTGGATTCTTTTTTTTATTCCATATAAACAATATTTTTAATCGCACTTCTAAGATTGATAAGTATGGCTTGTGTAGTCCTTTTATCATCTTTACTATATCTTATTTTGTTGTAAGCTTCTTAGATTTAGTAAAAAATTATATTTGAATTTTATTGCTGACATGTATGAGTTTCTTGAATTTTGAAGTCTAATAGTTAGTTCCCAAGACCACCAAAGGGGTGGCCTAGTGGTAACACTAATAAGCGAGAGAAAAAAGTGGGCATGGGTTCGAATACCAGCTCGGATAATAATTAAATGAGAGAGGTCTTGGTGCTAGGAGCCCATGATAGGGACAATGACTAATGAGTTGCCTTATCTCAAAAAAGGTAAAATAAAAATAGTTAGTTCCCCAGAATGAATCCTTATAGACAAACATATAGAATTATGTCGACCTGTAGGACTACAAGATCTGAAAAATGCTTGTATAAATCAATGAAATGAAAACATATTTAGGTAGCTCAGCGTACATAATTCAGTCAGTTTGGTTTTTTTACATAATTGTATATATAATTATTTATGGTTGCCAATCTTTCATTAATATAATTATTTACTAGAGGGAATACTGAAAGGTAGATATAAATATGATAACTATTGATTTTTATGTTCTTTATGCAAATTTCTAATGAGAATTCTTGTCAACTAGTTATAAAGTTACATAATTAGTAGCGTAAAGCCTGGTTTAAGGAGTGTGGCAAGGTGTCTTTAGACCAGATGTTCATAGCAAAGACAAAATGCTTGTGATGATGTACTAGAAGCCAAAGGATATTGAAAAGATTAGAGTACATATGAATCTAAGTCGAAAGATACTTCCAGAACAAGGAAGAGCATAGTTGCATCCCTTTTTTGGATTGTATATACTTCTGGTCAATAATATGATAATGAGTTATTTATTGCTTTGAATATTGAAGAGTCAAATACTAGCTATATGTGCTTCAGTTAAAGATTGTAATATATTACAACTATACAAGATGATGTTGTAGGACAGTAGGAGTGGTTCTGATTTGTCCTTAATAGGCAGATGGTCATAGCAAATAGATATGATGATGTGTTAAGAGAAAATGTGATGTGTCCTTAATAGGCCAGACGCTCATCAAAGGGAGATGATGATGTACTAAGCGACATGTAGGTTTTTAGAAATTGGACCTGCTCTCTGGTCAAAGACAAATGATAATGCAGCCGGAGACATTGGGAATGTGAAAACAGATTCATGATAATGCAGTCAGAGACATTGGGAATGTGAAAACAGATTCTTAGACTGACATAGTTCTTTATTCAAGAGGCATGTACCAGGCTTGTTATTTTGTGCAAGGGAAAATCCCTTGATAAAAACAAGATAACCTAACAATCTATGGAGAGGAAAAAAAAATTATTGAACTTTTTTGCAAGATAGTATAAATCACCACATTTCTAGTGTAGTAAATTAAAGAGTAACTTTTACGAATTGAGGTAAGAGCTGAATACTAATTACTATGTGAGAAAATTGTCTAGATTCTTCATGGTCATGTGTTGCCTAATCTACTGATAAATCACTTATGTATATGATTTACTTTTCATGTATTTCTATTATAAAATGTGCAAAATGTTTGAATACTTTGTGTTCATGATACACTAATCCTAGTATATCGTTTACTATTTATGTATGTAAAATCACTTTTTAGTTGAAATCGTAAGGTAAATGGAATTGGTTCACCTTTGTTTAATATTCATCTGTCATCTTCTCGGCAAATAAGAATAAGGGCCTCCAATTTCCGAGCACAGTTTTTGAATCCAGGATATCATCATTCATGTAAGCAGTTATCCGAGTTCCTGTTCATCCATTGTAAGCAAGAGATAAGAGCAACCCCCATCTAGTTATCATTAGACTTGTATTAGAAAACATATCTCATACTTTTCACAACTAGAAGAAGAAGAAGCAATTGAGAATTTCAAGTTCTAGCAAATTTAGTGTTGTTATATGTATTAAACTGTCCGCCAACTGTTTTACTTTTTGCCCTTCGGATATCTATTAGGAAACCAACACTAAAAATATAGCTATTGGGTAGAAATAAATGGTCTTTGGCAACATATATATCTATAATTTCACAGTTTGTGAAGTGACCTTACCATAGAGATTGTGGTTCAGCGATCTCCAAGAAACTATCAGCAGTTTTGCTGGTGTGTTTATCAGCATGGCTGTATCAAGCAATTCAACCTCCACCAGCTAAGATCTGTGGATTTCCAAATGGCCCGCCAATTACAGCATCTCGGATAAAGCTCAAGGACGGCAGGCATTTGGCCTACTTAGAATCTGGTGTCCCCAAAGAGAAGGCCAATTATAAAATCATCTATGTCCACTGCTTTGGGGCGTGCCGATATGATGTTCTTCCTGTATCTTCGGTATCATTCATTCCCTATACTCTATTTTAGCTTGACTGCAGGTTATTTAGCTGATCCTAGTGGGTTTGCAGGAAGTGCTTGAAGAGTTGGGGATATATTTGTTGTCTTTTGACAGAGCAGGATATGGAGAGAGTGATCCTGATCCAAAAAAGACAGAGAAAAGCACAGCGTTAGATATTGAGGAACTTGCTGATCAGTTGGGTCTTGGACACAAATTCTATGTGGTCGGGTTTTCAATGGGAGGGCAGGTTATCTGGGGATGTCTAAAGTACATTTCTCACAGGTATTTACTTGAACAGTAACGTTAGTTTTTCATAAAGCCTTTTATTTTGTGTCATTTTCTGCAGACATTCAAACTCGAACACCGCTGAGTAGGTGGAGATTTTACTTCAAAGCATGCCTCTCTATTTTTCATGCATTCTTATTTGAAAAACTAAGGGTGTCAAATTTCTATATTTTTATAAAGCTCTTATGCTGTATGTTATGATTTAAAAATAAGAATACCAAACATCATCTTCAATCTGAGGTTTTGTTGCTTTAATTGCTTGTTTTGAATAAATTTTTAGTTTCTGCCTCAAAAGATTCTCATCTGAGAATTCTCTTGTAATTATATGTGAACATTTGGATTGGCTTTTGGCTTCACACAGACATAAACTACTCATGTTGATCTCGTTTCTCTCATCTCATGTTAGATTTTGTGAACGATCGATGACAGGCTTGCAGGTGCAGCACTTCTTGGCCCAGTTGCCAACTACTGGTGGCCTGGTTATCCTGCCAATGTATCTGAAGAAGCTTACGGCCTGCAACTTGTGCCAGACCAATGGGCAGTTAGAGTTGCTCACTACGCTCCTTGGTTGACATACTGGTGGAACACCCAAAAATGGTTTCCCTCTTCAAGTGTCATAGCCAACCGTCTTGAAATTTTTCCTGCTGCTGACATAAAGGTTTTACATAAGTTTGATGGTACCGCCCGTCCCTATATGGTATGATTTTCTTCATAAGTCTCTCAATAGAAATTATATCCTTAGTTCATGACACCAGGAAAAGTAATGAAATGGATGTGGATATTCTTTTTATCGGAGTTGAGGAAGATTTTAGCATGAATGTCGAGATGATGCCTACTATTAGCTTGCTTAGAAAAGAATTTAATTTTCTTTTTTTGGCTCTATTTTGGTATGTGATGTTATCAACATCTTCGGCCAATCAACTCATAGGAAATACTCTATGCCTTGTGATTTGTCAAGTATGTACTTGTTTAGTCCACTCACTTGGTTTTTCTAGTGTAGAGAATAATTGTTGTATATTTTATTGATTGGCTACTCCACTACTTATAGGGAGTCTAGCTCCTCTTCATACTACATTTTTCAATGTGGGACTAAATCCCTTATTAGTTCTCAACACTCCCCCTCAAGATGGGCGATAAATATTAATCATTCCTATCTTGTTACATAGCTTCGACAGACTTAATGAACTAAGACCCTTAGTCAGACAGTCTGCCACTTGTTCTTCTGAGCGAACATGATCAATCTTCAGTATTCCTTGTTCCAGCTTCTCTTTGATGAAGAATCGATCGATCTCGATGTGCTTCGTTCTGTCGTGCTGAACTGGATTGTTAGCTATACTTATTGCATCTTGACTATCGCTCAGAAGACGTAACGGTGCTCCCTTGTCCAGCTTCAACTCTGTCAGCAACGCTTTCACCCACAGCAACTCCGACACTCCTAAAGCCATAGTTCTGTATTCTGCTTCAGCTGTAGACCGTGCTACCACTGACTGTTTCTTGCTTCTCCATGAGACCAAGTTTCCTCCTACAAAGACACAATATCCCGTGGTAGACCTTCTATCGTCTATGCAGCTCGCCCAGTCTGCATCGCAGTATCCCTCAACTTCTATACATCTATTCTTCTTGAACCATAGCCCTTTCCCTGGCGTCCCTTTCAGATATCTCAAGATCTGAAACACTGCATCCATATGACCCGTTCTTGGATCATGTATGTAGCGACTTACTACACTCACCGCAAATGAGATATCAGGGCGAGTGTGCCCCAGATAAATCAATCTCCCTACAAGTCGTTGATATCTTTCATGATCAACTGGCTCTCCTGCTTCTGCTCCCAACTTGCACTTCTGGTCAATTGGAGTGACTGCTGCTTTGCATCCCAGCATCCCTGTCTCCTTCAGCAGATCTAGTGCGTATTTTCTCTGTGAGAGAACAATTCCTTGTTCGCCTTCAAACACCTCGATACCTAGAAAGTACCTCATCGCTCCTAAATCCTTCACCTCAAACTCCTTCGCGAGTTTTGATTTCAGCTTAGCGATCTCGACTTCATCATTACCTGTGATTACTATATCATCCGCGTATACAGCAAGTATAGTGATGTGGCCTCTTGCATGCTGAAGAAAGACCGTATGATCTGCATTTGATTGATGGTATCCCATGCCTGTAACAGCCTTTCTGAATCTGTCAAACCAGGCTCGAGGAGATTGCTTGAGTCCATATAGCGACTTCTTTAGTTTGCACACTTTTCCATGCGATGTCCCTCCGTCTGATTCTGTAGCGTAGCATCCTGGCGGGAGTTCCATGTACACTTCTTCTTGTAGGTCCCCTTGGAGAAAGGCATTCTTCACATCTAACTGGTATAGCTTCCACCCATAGTTTGCTGCAATGGAGACCAGAGTTCTTACGGTACTCATTTTCGCTACTGGAGCAAACGTCTCATCATAGTCAATGCCATATGATTGTGTGTATCCTTTTGCAACCAACCTTGCCTTGTATCTTTTCACTTTTCCTTCTGACGTCTTCTTTACTGTGTACACACATTTGCATCCCACAGTTTTCTTCCCTTTGGATAATGGAACCAGCTCCCACGTCTTATTTTTCTCCAGTGCCCCAAGTTCTTCCATCATTGCAGCTTTCTACCTTGGATATTTCTTTGCTTACTGCCAACTTTTGGGCAACGAAGTTGAGTCTAATGATGCAATGAATGCTCGATAATTCGAAGAAATATTAGAATAAGACAGGTAGTTGGCAATATCATGTTCATAATCATCAAAACGACTAGGAGCCTTACCCGCATTGATGCGAGAAGATCTCCTTAAGGGACCAATAGGAGGTGGAGAGATCATACCATCAGAGTCAGAGAGATCCGCATCAGAATCAGATTGATTCAGTGCGGGGGCAACATCTTCAAGAGTTGGAGCAGGAGTAGACGAGGGACTTGGTACAGTAGGCACAGGGCACGGTACAGGCACAGTACTGGACTTCTGCTGTCTCCTTCTGTAGACTTGGAGCTCCTTTGCCATTGTCTGTTGCTCCCCCTGTTTAACATATGTATTTCCTTCATCTTCTGTATCGGAGTCACTGCTTTCTCCCCCTGTCGTCCAGTTTTCTACGACCGGGCATGGGATCGATCCGACCACCACAAATGGACTTATTTTCTCCCCCTCACATCTAACACCCTCTGTGTTAGGTGTGTCACCAAACGCTGAACCGTCATCCGAACCATAATATAGTTCCAGTTCTCTGAATGTAACGTCCATGCTTACAAACATCTTTCGCTCAACTGGGCTCCAACATGCGTATCCCTTCTGAGTTGCCGTGTACCCGACAAAGACACATTTAACCGCTCTAGAATCCAGTTTGTCAACTCCTGGCCTATTATCTTGGACAAAACATACACACCCAAATACTTTCGGTGGAACAGTGTACGTGGTTGCACCAGTAAGCATCTCCAACAGTGTATTCCAGTTCAATACCTGAGATGGCATTCTGTTGATGAGATAAGAGGCCGTTAACACTGCCTGCCCCCAGAAGTGTTTCGGGACATTCATAGCCAGCATCATCGTCCGTGCGACCTCCAGCAAGTGTTTCGGGACATTCATAGCTAGCATCATCGTCCGTGCGACCTCCAGCAAGGGGGGGCGTCGAGGGTGGGGGGGCAGGGAGGGGGGGGGTTGTCTGCAGCAGGGGGGGTCGCCGGGGGGGGGGAGGGCGCGGGGCAGTAGGGGGTGGAGCGGCAGCACAGGGGGGGCGGGGGGGGGGGGGGGGGGGGGGGGGGGGCGTCAGCGGCAGGGGGGGTTTGCCGGGTTGGGGAAGGGGTGAATTTTTTTTTTGTGGTTATGGCTTTGATACCATGTAGAGAATAATTGTTGTATATTTTATTGATTGGCTACTCCACTACTTATAGGGAGTCTAGCTCCTCTTCATACTACATTTTTCAATGTGGGACTAAATCCCTTATTAGTTCTCAACATCTAGTTTTTCTTCAATTTCTTACAAATTTTGGCATAACCCAGGAAAAAATATTGCATCAAGGAGAGTTTGATTCCCTCCACCGTGACATGATAGTTGGCTTTGGGACATGGAAGTTCGACCCCATGGATCTCGACAACCCCTTTCTAGATGGCAATGGTTCTGTGCATCTATGGCACGGTGCTGAAGACCTGATCGTGCCCGTTGTCCTGTCAAGATATATAAGCCGGAAGCTTCCTTGGATCCGCTACCACGAGTTACCAGATGCCGGACACATGTTTCTGCTGGAGGATGGCATGGGTGATATCATCGTGAAGGCCCTTGTATTAGAAGATGGGAAGTAGGTCCTTCCCGGTTGTTTAGCATTAACCCTTTCTTTCTGCTTAAAAGTTGATGTCTCTATTTGTACTTTGGGCATTAGTTCTGTGTCTCATGTTAGTATGAAATAAGTTTGTTCTTTCTTTCAGACATCTGATGATTAGAGGCTTGTATTTGCTTGTATGACTGTTGATCATAAGTTACTGTAAACCATTGTCCTTGATTTCATTAGTGTGAGTTGTATCATTGTCACCAGTCTACTATCTCAGTGTTTTCAAGGCATGATGCAACTCCAACAGGGAGAGAACACTGAAATATATAAGCCTAGAAGGATACTTGTTGCTTATGTATAATTTTGACCACCTCAAATATTTACGCATCAGGAAACATGCTAAGTTATTGCATTTGCTGCATCTTCAACTTGATAAACCTGCCCCTACCTAGCCCGATCCTACGGTTCACTTGATAAAACCTGACGTTGCTCCTTTTTTCTGTTTTGTTTGTTGCTGCCAATTATTCTTTAGGAGAATCCCATGAGTCTAGGAGTGGTTAGTATTTTCTGCTTTTGTTTGTTGCTGTTTTTCCTGTTCAGTCATTCTTCTTACTTTGAATTCCACAATCTTACATATAGTCCAAACCTGGAGGAATTAAGGAATCATCCGTTCGCCTGCGACGGCAGACAGGCGACGAGAGCTCAATGCGGACGACCCAGCCGCAAAATCTGTCGTCTCCAGTCGCAAATCCGTCGCCTTTGCCCCCGCTCGATGGTACTCTCGTGCATTCTTATAATAGTGACCTAGGAACAACGGACACGCCCCCAAAAAAAAAATGCTGTGTCCATGTGGTGTCGTGTCGGACATGTGGTTAGATATTTGTAGAGTGCAATAGAGCTCAAGCTTAAATATTCTCCTTTAGTTCAAGAATTCCTTAGAAGTAGCATACCATACCTGTACGTTTGTGTTTTTTTACGGTTAGCATATTAACTAAATTTGTTCAAGAGGAGAGCTCACAATCTTTAGGCATAAACCATACCTTAGCCTTTGGATTATTTTTTATTGATGGTTGTGTAACATGCGAGGAGAGCTCATCTTCTTTAGGCATTTACAACTTCTTAACTGTCCTTGATTGTGTTTTAACCTCACTTTCTAAAGCAGAATTGTGAAAGAGAAGCTTCAGAATTTAGAATACTGTTGGAACTAAAAGACATTTTGTAAAACTGCATAAACTTAGCAGTGTTTTTATGGATTTCAGCAACCACAAAGAAATGGTTACTGATATGAGAACATCAAGAGGACCAGGCTAACTGGGTTGTGGCAAGTAAATGGTTATTCTCCAGCGAGACTCAAAACACAGTTTTTGCACTGATGCATTCGGCAAAGACTACCCGTGGTTTGGCCACAGTTATAGTGAAGAGTCAAACTCCAACTTACCGTAGTTTCAACTTTATTTATATACTTCCTCTATCAGAATCCAACAAATTCGAGTTCTATGCAGACTGAATGGACCATCCATTTCATGAAACATGACAGACATTAGTATATTGACTAAATTTATCTATGACAATGCAAGGGCCACAGGAAGGATTATGAGGATCCAAAGACCTAACTGATGGTTTCTAGAAAATTTGGAAAGCTGTCCACCTCAGTTGTTTTAGTGCTCATATAGTTCACATATTGAACAATGCTGTTTGGTGCAAAAAGTGGTTCAAGGGCAAGATTAATTTTGTGAATGTCTCATATAGATGAATTGATCATCATATAGAAGCACAGTAATACATGTGTCCTTTCTGTTTCACTTTTAAATTCTAGCATCAACTATACTCAAATGGTAATGCTACTGTTTTGCTTGTCCCTGTACATGTTTCAGCACTCGCAGTAGTTGCTCAAATTTTCTCATAAGCTAATCAACACTCCAGCCAAGAACCCCTTTAGGCGTATCTGGTTTTAGGGACTCGAAAAAACATTGGCTGCAGCTAAAGTTGATACAATATGCTGGTCATGTACCGACCTTGGACAGGGCATATGGCAGTACAAAATGAATGCCAAATGTAGTGAGCAATTCAGTAATATGCTAGGGAATGGAAACAACTATTTTGTAGTCCACAGCACAGCTACAGAAGAGGGAAATCAGTAGCTGTCTTCATCTGTTTCTGGCCTTCGAAAGTAGTAGCGCAAGCAGTTTGTCAGTACCTGTTTACAAAAAAGGAAAAGGGCAAAATATAAATTTATACTCTATGTTGAAAGATCAAAATAGTCACAGATTAAGCCAAAATGCCAAACGTGGGCTACAATTCAGTATTTCCCTCATTTCGAGAATGTGTGCTTTCTAGAATCCGATTTCATAAACCGACACACAAGTGATCATGTTCCCTGTCCTCCAAGTTATCATTGGTGCAATTTCTAAAAAAAGAAAAAGAAACCCAGACTATTGACTAAAAACATTTGTGTTCTTACTTTTCTGAAGAAAACAAAACTCCCCATTTTATGTGAGAAGTTAACTTAATGAACACATTGTTACTTAAACCTGTCATGTTACTCCAGGAACCTGCATCTATGAAGGGACCAGAAACCAAGGCTCAGATAGTTATATTACCAGCGATAAGGATTCGTTCAATGCTGCACCTCTGTAGCTTACATGGAACTTATCCTTAGCAATCAATCCCTGTTAGAATCACATGCAAAAGATTCATTGTCAAGGAAACTATAGTTTTCTTTATTTGTAAATAACTTTCCTCCCAAAGTTTATACAGCACAAACATACTTCAGTGTCAATTTCTGCTGATTCAACATTTACGTTGATGTCTGCCATAATTTTGATGATTTCCAACAGGAGTCCAGGCCGATCAGCTGTCTCTATGCAGAGTAAACTGGAAGGAACTAACAAAAGTCGTGTCAAAGAGGATGTAATTTTTTGGAAATAAATGATTTCACAGAAAAATAAAATAGTATGTTATAAAGAAATGTTTGTAACAAGCAGCAAGTCTCAGGATATGTTGAAAAGAACTGGTGATTAACAAGCAGCAAGTTTCAGGGGACGTCTTTTGGGAGGAAAATTAGAAATGGCAACAATTATATAAATGTTATAGTAAAGAAAATGCTTCACAATAAGTGAACCCAAATTTTGATGGACCCATAACTAGACTAGGGCATTCCCTCGTGGAAGTGGTCCCAAACATATCAAGATTTGTAATATTACCCTGCTTTCTATCCTTTCAATTATTATATACTACATTATGACTTGCAACCAATGTAAGGAACCCAAAGTTCTATATTTCTCTAGAACAGAATAAAGTCCAATAATACAAGAGGCTACATGTAAACTAAGTAAACTAAAAAATAGTATATATTTAAAGTTAGGCTAAACTTCATAAGGAGATGGGGACATAGATCTGAAATATTTTTTTGAAATGATGTTATTTGCAAAATTGTTTCTCCTATATATAGGTGTGTTAAAGGAACTGTTTCAAGGGTGCATATGCAGAAGTATAAACAAGAGTCTTTCATTCCAATAACAAGATATGTGTTTCTGATCAAAATATGTGTTTCTGATCAAAATAGGGTTAGCTACAGAATCTGACTCTAAAGTCATGTGAAAGAAACAAATTGTATGACTAGCTGCCAACTTTGACATCAAATCCTTAGCCAAGGAGATAATAAACAACACAAACTTGAATAAACCTAGTAAAAGGCAGCAGGCAGGAAAATCAATTATATCTATCAGTAAGATTGAGCATGTGATGTTCAGAATATATAAGAATTTATCAGGTGTGTTTTATAAACTGAAAATGTACAAAACCTTCAGCGAAGTACTCAAATTTTGTACCAAAATATAACCAAAATGTGAATTGACAGACCTTCTCTTCGGTCCATCATCTTTGACAAGTATATGAGTTGCAATATCAACATCAAGCTGCCATATATGAAACCAAAAGGTCAAGGTTACTATTGGAGCATCCAAAATGATAAAGCAAACTTAAGTGATGGAAACCTATATAAGTTCAAGTGTGCAACCAACTGGGATATGATGTTGGAACAGAGTGCAACATGGTATCTTGTATTAAACAATGACATATGTACATGTTATATAGTCACTTAATCCTTTTAGTCAAATCAATATATGTACAAACAGTTGATGAGTCCAACGTGGATGACAATTCTATAAGATTGAGATCTCATACATTATCTGAAAACCAGTAGGTATTCTGTTTCCTATATTACTTCTGTTTGATTTAGAATTCTATACATCAACTGTTGAATAATCTATAACTTAAGGTATGCCAAAAGAGGAAAGAATTTACATGTTTGCTTCAATCATCAAAAACATCAAGGTCTGCAAAATGGAATTAGGTTTATTTTGGAGTTTGGAGTTCTGACTTGGGTTTGAAAAGATAAAATTTCCTTGAGAAAACCTGAGTTATACTTGGAAGTTAGGAGGCGTTTGGGAGTTTGGTTATTGGATTTCTGTAGAAGAAAGAGGGCAGTGGAGTTGAAAATGGAGTTTCAAAAAATCCAACCAGATTGGAGTTCCGCTAACTCCAGTTTTGATGGTACTTTGGGGTTATAAAGGGAGTCTCATGTAAGTGTAGAACCTGCCCAAACGCACCAAAGTTATTTGTTTGGAAGCCTGACTTCACCTAGCCCCAATTTTCTTTTCCATACTTTGTTCTCAAACAAAGCCTAGATGATAACATACAAGCAAGGTTCCAACTATCGGAATTGGTACCGGACCCTTCCTATGAGTATCGGGATTATCAGCATTATCGGCGGTTTCGGATCGGAGTATCGGATTTTTGATATCGGAAAGAAAATAATTATTAACATTTTAGAAACAGTATTTTATACATTTAGACATAATTTTAGTATTTCTTGTGTTGTTACTTAGTAGTTTTAAAATTGAATGAAATAGTAGTCACCCATTGCCGATTGGTTTATGTGCAATAGATAAATTTTCTTCTTTACGTTTTTTTACAGCCTTACTATGGTTTTACACACTTGCTAATTTGTCTTTATTTTTTCAATTTTCTTTGCCGAATTGACTGAAAATAGACCTCCAATATCAATATCGGTCAATATCGGGTAACGGTCGGTATCGGAACGGGACATGCCAAAAGTGTATCGGTATCGGCCATATCGGATCAGTATAGGCCGATACTGCAAACTATGCATGCAAGCAGCTCCGGAGAGATTTCCTAATTTAGCTCTTTGCAGTTCTGAATTCTCATGTAACAAATTTAGTAAACCTCTCACTCATTCCTTAGTCTTGCTATACCTGTCAAGAAGTTTAGTATCCTGAATAATCGCACTAAGGGAACTCACGAGATCCATCACTTGTTTTATGTTTTGAATATCTTGGCCACTTGATAATTGATACGGACTTTGGCCTTTCAATGGTCCTCAAAGATTTCGATACCATTTTTACACTTTGAAGACAATTATGACACATTTTAAGAAAAACCTTCTTTCGAAAAGTATATTAAATATCATAAAGAATAATACAAAATATATATAGACATGTACTGAAAGTATTAGATGTTCATGCAAAAAAGCAAGTATAACTTCTTTTTAATGTGAAACAAAATTCAGAACCTGACCCTCTTGACGAGGACAATAAAAGATTCATAACTCATGATTCAAGCCATATCTGACATATCTAAACATCTATAAATAGGCTCACTCAAAATGAGTTCAATAAGGTGGCAAAATAGAGCACTAGAACCACATGCTTGAAATAAAATTTAAAAAAAATGTATTGCAAGATTGGAGAGTCGACTCACCTTTTCCTCAGGGGCTTTTATTCCAAAAGCCTCTCCCATTGCCAGTCTCTCACTAGATTCCTAGTGGAAATAAGGAAACAGTGACACTAAGATAAAAGAAAAAATTGATAAAAGAGAGAGAATGTCCTAAGAAAGTGAAAAGGCAAGTGAAATGCATACAGGGTGGTACTTCAGAAGGTTGTTGATTATGGTAAGCCGAATCCTCTCCAACAGATCAGGTTTCTCAACTTTACGACCCCTAGCATAATGATGGGACACAAAATAAGGTGCCAATCAAACATTCTCAAAAGGCTGATCCAATAAGTGAATAAAGTTTTAAAAAAAAAATTCAACTAGTAACTTGTCATTGAAAAGTTCATATAGATTACCAGGACTAGGCTACTGTTAATCAGTTTCAAACACTCGGGTCACAATCAAATATAATTGTTGCGCAACAAACATTCATTTATTTTTAATATGATGCAAACTTAAGTGCTTCCTTTATTTTGTAAGAACGAAAAGTATACTGTAGCCGCTATCATATCCTTCAAAGTATTTTTTATTTATTTCCTACATCAAATCTTTATCAAAAAATTCTAAACATGGTAATGTAATGTCTAAGATTACAAAAATAAAGCATACTGGAAAATATATTCCCTACAGTAGATGCACTCTCTAGTATGCCAGCTAGCAACTGACTAGGTTATTCCTGACATTATGGCTTTAGAGCAATATCTCGACATGTGCTGCATGTCTAGATGCATTCAGTACAACAACAACAAAACAAAGCCTTTATCCCAAAATTTTGGGGTTGGCTGCTTGAATCCTTCATCTGAATGCATTTAGTGTGTTGTCAAAACAACTATATACAATATCCATCCCGACTGAAAGTAAGTTTGCTTCATAGGCAGTAGATTGTCTGGAGGTGTTAGTTTAGTGAGTTTGCAGTACAAAGCAGGCTGGCTTTGTGTAAGCCTCATGATTGAAAGAATAATAACTACAAAGACTTTACAGGGAAATTTTGAGCATCACATCACATCACATAGACGATTTTCATTTATTTGCCAAAAAAGGTTAAAAAAATTGCACACACGACAGATGACTTCTTAAGCACGAGATTCATGCCATAGAAGACCACATAAATTCTATAAAATCAAAGTAACCAGATAACTCACGCTTTCGTAATGAAAATTTTTGTTTGCGTGACGGAAGCCTCAGTGGTTACAGTTCCTTTAGTGACATCTAGTCCCAGATCTTTAAGTGCCTTCATCTGTGTATTGGGAATAGAGAGATATCATATACCCATTGAACAGAAAGAAAACCAAGAGGCCTTGTAAGCTGAATATACATTAGGTACTCTATAATTGTTTCAAGACATGGTGAGAGGCAATAGCAACATTATTATAAGAATATGTCATAAAATAGAAGTGCACAATATTCTGGAATCAATTAAAATATATAGGCACTTTCTTCATGCAGTGGGGTATTTCTCTAAGAAGTTTCAAGTTAATGAAACAAAGTATGAAATACAAGAGTACTGGCATCAATAGGAAGAAATGACCTGGGAAGGAAAAGAAATGAAAACGCGACCGTATATAATATGGTCTAATACATCATTGGGCCATGTGATGATGTCCTCGCAGCTGTAGTCGCACCACCAGAATAGTTTGGAAGGAAAGCATCTTCACAAAATTCATTATTAACATGAGAAACATGCGCCACGACCCTCAACATAAGTAAGCACACACACGCGCGAGCACGCGCGCGCACACACACACACTGGAGATACTGGGTCCACTAAGGGTTCTGCTTCTTCTCACCAAAATGTCGAGGAAGAAGCGGCAGCATGTTGTGTCAGCCGGTGCAGGTCTGCCCTCCTTGCAGGTGATGGCGCCTCCAAAGGCGACGAGTCAGGGGCTAGGATCTGCCCTCCTTACAGGTAATGGGGCCTCCAAAGGCAACGAGTCAGGGGCTAGGGCCGCGTCTACAGAAGTCTAGATCGGGAAGCACTACGTTGGGGTCTGGGCCTCGCGTTGGGAACCCTGACATGGAGATGTCAGCACTACCTGCAGAGTTGGTCAGTGAGCCGTCAGGATTTAGCCAGCGTCCACGAGAAGGAGAATCATCTCCTCCATCTCAGAGAAAAAGCTGACTTCTGCTATAAATGTTGGCGATCAAAGCTTTGTTAAAGCCAATCAAATTAGCAAGGCATCCCTGTGCAAGCCCCTAGATGAGCCTTCTTCTCTTCGTCTTGGCTTTGCAGAACCATTGATGCGTGAAGCGCAAGCCCTATAATGTTGGCGATCAAAGCTTTGTTAAAGCCAATCAAATTAGCAAGACATCCCTGTGCAAGCCACTAGATGAGCCTTCTTCTCTTCGGCTTGGCTTTGCAGAACCATTGATGTGTGAAGGGTTACGTTAAGCACAGATCTCGGAGGAAGAAGTGTTTGCTGTAATGTCCCGTCCCGCTCAGCTCAATCGGAGGAATCGAAACGCCAACGATTCGGACTTAGCCATGCAACGGCTACTCGAAGATCCGCTCGGTCGAGGCGACTCCTCGTTCAGGTGGGTGGCTTCGGTGAACTTGCCTCAGCTTGACCTTCACACTAATAAAACGAAAGTTTTCAAATGCACAAGTAGGCTTGATAATAAAAGAGAGAAATCCACATAGCTAAGGGAATAATCCCGACGGGTCGGATTGAGTTAGAATATGGAAATGTCCCACGGTCGGCTTAGAAGTGTTGCACGATGGCTTTCAAAATGACACTTAGTCCTTCGTCCCGTGGCTTGGGAGAAGGAAAGTCGGTCTTCGCCACAAAATTATGAATTAGCCTAAGTCATAGGCGTCGCCCGCATAAATGCTTAATAAAGCATGCACGGTCCCATCGTCCAAGGCTTAGCCTAGCCTCTGCTCGTCCCACGGGTTAAGTTGTGTTGCACGATTCGTGGCATAAGTCTAGGTACCCAAAGAACTTGGATGTTCAAGTCGAATGCGTGCACGGCACATTTCTACAATGCAAGGCTTGGCATAGCCCTTGCTCGTCCCACTGGTTAAGTTGTTGCACGATTAAGTTAGACAAGAGTTTTGTTGCGCTATCGAAGTCATAGCAAGCACTGTTCCATGTTTTCTGCGGTTGTCAAGTCGCATAGTCCCACGATCCCAGGGCTCGTCATATAAAGTATGACTTGAACGATAGTGTCGCTTAAAAAACAAGTTGGTTTAAGGCGAGCCACGGTAGGTTCAAGGGTAAGTATGCCACGGTTAAAGAACACAGGTTTGGTCCAAGTTAAGCTGGAAGACTACGCGGTAGTCGTTCCTTGGGTTTTAAAAGGATAAAAAGTTCACGCGACTGGTTGTCGCCGAGATCGGTCCCGCTACTTGGGAGTCTCGATAGAAATATGGAAAGCACCGTCATGAATAAGAAAGGACATGGTAAATTGAGTTAAGTCTTGCATGGTTATTGGACAACTTGTCGACAATGATGGTTTTGTTCCTCAGACGATACCTGCGGCCACATGACCGGTCTGGCCTAGGAGGAACATGCTTGCGGGACCCTCGGATGGTGTGCGACCTGACCCGAGGGGTGCGCCGTAGAGCGGATAATACGAAAAAATCGGCGAGATCGCGTCTCGTTGTATACGAACGTCCTGTATTATCCAATTAAGGTCCAAGTATAGCTTGTGGTGCTAGTGACCATTTCATATAGATAAGTTGGCATATGAGCGGCTATCCGCGTGCATGCCTTAAACGAGTCAAGATGTGTGAGCACGGTTTGAGTGGGTTACGAATTATTTGCTTGGTATGCAACACAATCGATAAGACTAAGATTTGGCTATAGTCAAGGCACGTGCTTTGGCACGAGATGTGGGTCGACTAATGAGTTCGTTGGCACAAAGTGCATAGGTTCGAATTGAGTCGTTTTAAAGTTAAGTCATGAAGGGCCGCAGGACAAGTTGGTTAAGGCATCATGAGTTACGAGGCACGACCTCTATATGTCATGGCACGACCACGCTGTTATGACACGAGCATAGGTGAAAGACTAAGTGGGGAGGCACTGCTTCGATTATACTGAAACACGAATAAAGTATAGCACGACCATGTTGTAACCACCACTTTTCTAAATTGAAATATTTTAGTAATTTTGTGATATTTTCGAATTTTATTATTTTATTAGTTAATTTGATTGGTGTGTAGCTTTGATTGGTGTTTTGGGTAGTAAAAGGTGGTATAACCTTAGTCAACCTTGATTAGAAGACTAACCATGTGATTGGAATTATTTTTGGCTTTTTAGATTTTATTTTAGAGCTATTGTCCATTTTAGGAAACATTTAAATCATTTTTAAGTCATTTTACACATAGCCTTTAAGCCTTTTTGTCAATGGGCCTTTAGACCAATTTAAGGAGTGCTTGGCCCATGACTAAACCCTAACCCTAATCCCCCTATGACTTGGCCGGCCAAACACAGCAGCCCCCCCTTTTCATTTGTGAGAAACTAGTAGCCGTCACAAATTCAAAACCCTACTTTTTCCCTTCTCCAAAAGTTTCATTTTCTCGTTTCTCACCCAAATCCTTCCAAACGAAGTGCGTTGCGACCGTTGGGAGGAGAGGAATCTGCTGGAGACTTGCTAGCGAGGGATCGGAGGCGTTTGACCGGAGGAAATTGGTATCGACGTGTTTGGAGGCTTGTTTCATTGAGTTTTAACACTCAATAGGTAAATCTCTCTAAACACTTATTAATTTCGTTTTTTCTTCGTAGATGCATCCATATAGGTACCCCGGACCTGTGCATGAAGCTTGGTAGGTTTGTGATTTCGTTTGATAGCCGTATCGGATACGTGTCGGTCCTATGGAACACGTGTTCGACGAAATGCCACTTAGAACTGAAAGTTGGTATTTTTCGTTTCTGTTTTCACGAATTTATTGCTGTTATGATTTGAAAAAACTTTCGTGAAGACGGATCTTGATTCGATACGATTTTAGTGTCCGAATCGGACACGGACACGCGTGCACGAGGCCCGTGCACGGCCCCGTGCATGCCCTGCTGTCTGTGCGTCATAACTCGACGCACAGGACTCCGTTTTGCGTGAAATTTTATGGACGCGTGGGGGCAACCTCTGCCCACGTGCTCCTAAAATTTCACGACGTTTCGTGAAGCGTGCGCAGAGAAATCCAATGCGCACGGTTCAGCCAACACTGTGCACGCGCCAGAATTTGCTGCTGACACGACCTTCGTACGCGAACACGACGCGTCGAGGACCCGTTCCAGGAGCACGAGCACGAAGCCCTATATATAGGCAACCCAGGGACCCGACCCCGAGACGCGACGTGGCTCGTGTCGCGAGCCACGGGGCTCGACACGCGCCCACGAGACCGCGCACGTGCGTGCGTACAGCCCTGCAGTCTGTGTGTCATAACTCGATGGATATGACTCAGTTTCGCGTGAAATTTTATGGACACGTGGGGGCAACCTCTGCCCACATGCTCCTAAAATTTCACGAGATTTCGTTGAGTATTCGCGAAGTTATCGTGTCTGCACTGATTCGGCTGATACCGTGCGCGTGCGTACGTGCCCGTGCGATACGCACTTCGTGGACACGATACGGACACGGATTCGACCCTGTGAGTACCCGAGCACGTCACACACGTAGACACCTTCGTGTTTGCCAAGTTTCACGAGTTCTAGTTGAGTATTTTGTGTTTTGGGCTTCGAGTTGGATTTTCGGATTTTGATTTATATTTTTTTTTGAGTTGTTTTGTTATAATTCGATTTTCTGAGAATTAACTCGAATTTTCTGAGTTTATATGAAGTTAGATAGATTCTGGACTTGTGGGTATTAGTCTCTGTGTCTTTCAAGCATATCCTGAGGACTCGTCCTGTTCTTCGGACGGCTTTGCGGAGGAGGATGAGGGAGGGAGGGGAGACGGATCTATGGCTCGATCCGTGGATCTCAGGTCAGTCTCTCCTGGAGATTCTGGGTCCCCAGAGGGACGGCGTGGCATACAGAGGTCTGACGTGTAGGCACATCATCCGTGGTGGGGTCTGGAGGCCTGAGGAGTATCGATTCACTGCTGCGTTAGTTGAGGAGATCAGACAGGTGCAGATCACTCCTACGGCACTGTCTGATGTCTGGATGTGGGCCCCTCCCGGCCGCTCGGAGGGTGCTGGGGGGTTCAGATTTAGCAGCTGCTACGACCTTGTCCGCCCCCACTTCGATGATATTGAGGAGTACGACTTTGTTTGGGGGAAGGGGCTCGCCAGGAAGATGCAACTTTCTGCATACAAACTGGTGATGGGCCGGTTGCTTACTCGGGACAGATTACTTCGGTTCGGGGTTTCTATCCCTGACCCTAAGTGTATTCTGTGTGAGACAGAGCCTGAATCTATTGGGCACCTGTTCTTTCAGTGCCATGTGGCGTGGAGCATCTGGGCTGAGCAGTGCCGGAGACACTTGGGAGGGGTTGGCAGGGAGCGGGACTTCAGAGAAATCCTTAAGTGGATTGGTGATTGCAGGGGCAAGGAGCAGAGCTGGGCTAGGCGTGCTAGATTGAGACTTGCTGCGTCATGGCATGTCTGGCGGGAGAGGAACCGGCGCATTTATGAGGGACTATCCACCCCAGTGGTGGGCATACTTCATAACATTGAGTCGGATGTACTAGTAATGTCCCCCTGAGTTGGGATTGTACCTCTATGTTGTAACCTTATTGAGATGATGGAATAAAATTTACCCTTTTTCCAAAAAAAAATATATATATATATATATTTCAAAAAAAAAAAATTTAACCAAAGTCGGTGGACGACTCCACCCGACCTTGGCCCGGAGGCCGTGGCCACCGCCACCCAGCCACCTCCGTGGGAGGGAGGGCTCGAACCCGGCCCTCACCTCCGGTGCACGATGGTGTTACCAGTACACCACGACTCGATGTGCGTATATATATATATATATATATATATATATATATATATATATATATATTGTATGTATAAGTATGTTTTTAATCCAGAATTGTGATGATAAGTTCAGTTTAGAGTTGACCTTAGGTCTATATATATATATATATATAGACCTAAGGTTATATGTTTTATATATATATATATATATATATATATATATATATATATATATATATATATATATATATAAAACATACTTATACATACAATATATATATATATATATATATATATATATATATATATATATATATTGTATGTATAAGTATGTTTTATATATATATATATATATATATATATATATATATATATATATATATATATAAAACATACTTATACATACAATATATATATATATATATATATATATATATATATATATATGTGTGTGTGTGTGTGTGTGTGTGTGTGTGTGTGTGTAAGTTGTTAATATATATATAGACTTATATATATATAGCTAATTAAGAAATTTTGAGAGTCAGTTTTAGCCAACAGCAGCTCATTCACACACACACCCTCTCTTTTCCCCTCTTCTTTGCAAGCCTATGTATATATTTATGTATATATATATATATATATATATATATATATATATATATATATTGCATTGAATGAATGGATATATAAGTATATATATATGTGTCTGCTATTGGGAGTAACCTAGGGAGTAATGAGTCAGTTTACGATTGACCCAATGAACCTAATTTGGTCGAGTTGACTAGCAAGTTGACCAAGTTGACAAAAGTCAACTTTGAGTCAAACTTGATCCAAATCGACTCAAACGGACTTAGAATGACTAGATAACTTGTGTTTGACCTAAAATTTGGTAGATGGACTAGTTGACTTATAGTTGACCAGGTTTGACCAGAGTTGACCAGGTTTGACCAGAGTTGACCAAGGGTTGACTTTGACCAGAGTTGACCAAGGGTTGACTTTGACCTAGAGGGACCTAGAATCATCTAGAATGCATTGTAGGCTATTCTTATTTCATATTAGACACTTTGTAACCTATGGTTGTTCTAAATAGGACTTTGTGACTTCAGTTTGGACTCATATTCTCATCAGACATTCAGAATACCAGGCGAGTACATTATCTGATAGTTCTTTCATTTACTTGTCAATTTTTATATTTCAGTTTTAGTCAGTTCTATTTGATTCTCGGTTACAAACACGGATTGATATTTTTGAAATTCATATATACGACACACATACCTTACTTGTCTAGCCTCTATTACAAGAACCACTACAAGAATTACCTACAAGCACCTTCATGTTCTGGTTAGATTTGTTCTCGATTTACGTGTCGTGTTATGGATTCACTCATATTTGTCGGGCGGAAAAATACTTGAGTAGACATGTAAACATTCCTAAATACTCGAACCACCTCCCTGTGAATTATACAAGAACGATAGCCATCCCACACTTGGCCAGTGTGTGATGTGCCGGATTGTCCCTAGCCGTTTACATGTCGATCTCAGTATTTTAAAACACACTGTGAGTATTGTCAAAAATCTTTACTAGAATCACCACAATAATCTTACTAAATCATCACAAGAATCGTTAAAGAATCTCCCTACTTGAATCATTGATTGGAATCACACTTGACATATATTATACCACTGGACTCATATCACATTATTCTAGTTCAGCTAGCTTTTATTTACAGTCTTCATTGACATGATATTCTGTTTCACAGCTTTTATTTTCCTTTTTTTTTTAACTATTGTTTTACATCTTAAACTGTCTCGAACTTCCATGCTTCATCAGTATAACTGTCTATAATTGTTTTATAGTCTGTCATTTACTTGATGAGATGTATTCGTTCCTGTCCTGACTGGACCTGTTGAAAATATTACAGATGTTAGCCCTGAGGATGCATGCTCTACTCACTATGGATCTGGAGAGGGATTAGCTACCTTTGGCCCCGACTCTCAAGAGTGATCGGGAGACTAGTTTAGTAGACTGTTTTAGATTTCTTTACTAGAACTTGAGTTGTAATAATTTGAGAGTTGACTTATTTTGAGTTGTTTTGAGATACTATCATTTAGTAGATTTTATTTGTTTTCTTTTAGTTATAGAATTCTGTGTTATCCTATCGTGCTTAGACTGTGATTGAGTTATATTATTTCTATACTTGTCCTCTGTTCGGAGTTGAGATTTGAAGACAAGTACATTATATAATTGTGTGAGTTGGTTTAGATAGTGACCTAGAACAGCGTTCTACCGCCGATTCCGCGGCGTAGGCTGGGCGTTGTTACGCACTTGTACCCTTACACTGGGTGCGGGTCGTGACACATGTCGTTGCGTCGCTAAGTATAGGCCGAAAGGCAAGAACGAGTCGGTATGTCGATGTTGCAGCGCGAGAACGGTCTAGAGGCAAGGATAAGGAAGTTATCGGTACGGTAGCACGATGATGGTCTAGAGACACAAATAGGCTAGGCGTCTATGTCCTAAAATCGCTCCTAAGGCAAGAATAGAAAGAAAATTATAAAGGGATTATGTTGCACAAAGTAAATGAACGTGTCGGTTTTGTATGGGTGTGCGAGGAGCTCACACCACCAGTACAGTTGTACTTACACCCACACAGTGTTTATATGCAGGCACAGGTAGAAGCTCGTTGGCGCGGAGCTCGCTTGGATGTGTCGAGGCACGGAGTTCCTTGGCGTTTCGAGGCATGCGACCGCATGGAATCAGAACTTATACAGGATATAATGTATGGACATCGCCTATCCAAAGCTTCCGCTGGACTACTCAAATTGTATTGAGAGATGAGAGAGAGCAGAGTGACTTGTAATTGTGAGCAGAGTGAGCTTGAGTGATTGTAATCTTGGCCTCTCGTCACATTGTAATCTTTGCTTTAATATCAATAAAGGGCAGTTTGAATGACATGTGTTTTGCTTTAAATTTCTGCTGCTGTTATTCAATGTTTCTGCTTGGAATTTCAGTGCGACGACCCCGTCGCAAGTCGCTGTAATCGGCCGTTATGGAACCCGCCTTGCACGAACGCAACCTAGGCTCGTGCGGCATCACACCTTAGCGAGGACGATCGGTCCTACGGGACCGGGACGTGACATTTGTCGTCGTGGAAACAACAGATGCTAGTCCTCTATGTCGTCGGCCCTCAGCCGGTGTATTTTCTCCTTGCTGCGTATGTTCGAAGGGTATGGATGCCACAAAACAAAGTTGAATTTTTCTCTTGAAAACGGGTCCTTCATTCGCTTTGAGGAGGAATATAATTTAACCTCAGTGCTTGAGCACAGTCCATGGATGTACGTCGGCCGGCTTGTTGTGATCGAGCGATGGACTCCTCTTATGTCGATAGAGAGAGATCTCTTGACACGGCTCCAGTCTGGATCCAATTTCCGAAGTTGCCACTATTCTTGTGAAGTAGATCGGTTCTTAGTAAGCTGGCAAGGTGGTGGGTGTTCCCATCAAAATGGACGTCCCCACAACAACTTGCCAACGGCTTGTCTATGCTCGGATCCTAGTTGAGGTCATGGCTAAACATAGTCTTTGCCGAAGGAAGTGCCAGTTTGTCTTCCAGGAGGTCGGCATTTCGTTATTCCAATTACGTATGAATGGACTCCTCCTAGTTGCTCGGTGTGTCATTGTATCGGACACGGGGAGATCCTTTGTCTTGACCTTATGGGATATTCCATCTGAGAAGAGCTTCTGGAGGTGCTCCATGATAGATATGCCGCTATGTCTTCGTCCACTTAGAATGCTTGCCCTATGGTGGTGTTAGAGGAGGTCGAAATTCGTTCACATATCTTGTAACCCTTCGGAATCAGGACTATTCACTCAACCCATCTTCTATGTGATAGAGTTCTGGGTCCGTCGTTTGTGGTCACAGGAAACCCATTCCATCTGTGCCTGGTTCAACTGATCGACCAGTCGCAGGAACTGTAGAGGTGGCCGCAGCGACAAGAGAAGAATTAGCTTTACCAATTCATGAGCTTCCTTCAAAAACTTGTAATAAGCATGCTGCCAAAAGTTGGTGTCTGCGGAGAGCTCTACAGATGCAAGGGCGAGGTACCCGTCTGAGTATGCATCCACTGATGATGATGCTTTGTTGAGGGCAGAGAACCTTACCAAGGTCAATAACCAATGGTTGCAATTCCTTCAGCAAGAGAACGGTCCTCCAAAGAAAGAGAGTTCGGCAAAAGAAAAAACAGATTGCTCCTTCTAAAGTCAGGATTAGTTCGTGGTCAACGAAAGGGAACAAGATGCATCGAGTTTAGTCCAGTTTGTTCGAGTCTAGTGTGTTTGTTTGAGATGTTGGCTGCCTTCTATGGGTGGTAGGCATCCGAGTCCTATCATCCATTTTTTTTAAAAATATTAATACAATTATCCTTTTTCAATATATATATATATATATATATATATATATATATATATAGAGAGAGAGAGAGAGAGAGAGAGAGTGCCTATCCAATGAGCACACAATATAATTGAGCAAATGAGCACATTCACTTGTGTCCGTACGATTTTTTTCAAGTTGACTCTAATGGTTGAAAATTGTAATATCTTATTTAAGAAAGTTTAATTATTTATGAGCAATCAATCAAAATAATAGTAATATTTTTATGGTATCCGAAATTTGAGTCTTATTCCTACTATAAAAAAACCCCTCTCCTTGCCGCATTCCTCTCCGTCCCTCCCCATGCCTGCACCCCCTTCCTCTGCAAATCCGTTTTCCATGCCCACCTCCTCCATTGCAGCCCTTCACGCTCGTCTTCCTCCGTTCCCTCATCCCACTGGACCCACTCACCCTCTATGATCGTTCCGTCCTCGCCGGCCTCCACTCCCACCTCTACGTTGCCAATGAACTCATCTGTGTGTTCTTGAATCATAACAAAATGGAAATGGCTGCTAGGTGTTCGACTGAATGCCCATAAGAAACAATCTCTCTGCGCTTGTAGAGGGGATGCAAACGAGGTCCAATGTTAGTGTTTGGGGAGCATTGCTGGATGCTTATAAACTTCATGGGAGCGTCATGGGAGCAGAAGACTGTGCTACTAGTGTTTTGGGGCTCGAGGGGAAGATTACGGAGAGTTATATGTTGTTGTCGAAGAGGCATGAATCCGCAAATATGAGAGTGATGTTGAAGGCAAGAGGATTGAAGAAGTAGCTCGATGAAGAAGGTTTTTGCATTCTCAGCTGGCAGCTCATTGCCACATCAGAGAGAAGAGGTTTATGAAATTTTTGATGATTTGAGTAGACATCTCACATCTTGGACAACAAAAACTGTGGGCAAGAATTGGATTTTGTTAATGTATAACATTTGACAACTCAAGTTGTAGTTTATCCATTTATTTTATTGTACATATATTGGGGAAAACATGTGTAGAGATTCTCACTTTTACGGGGGTTCATCAACGCATCTTTGTGTTGTTCTTAGATTTCTTTTTCTTTTTAACTTTGTGTTGTATCAACGAGTGCCTATCCAATGAGCACACCTTGTAATTGAACAAATAAACACATTTATTTGTATCCATACGATTCAAAAGAATATCAATATATTCAGGTATCCAAAAATTAGTTGTGGTTTCTCTTTCTCTCTAATCTTGTATAAGTTTCATCCCCCCAAATTTTTATTCTTCCTCCTCCTCCACAAAGCCATCGTTCGCTTCGATCGTACCATCACCGGACAACCACCTCTTTCAAGTTGAGTATGTCCGCAAGGCCTTTCGAAAGTGCAATGCAGTCGTACATCTGTTCGCAAGGACAATGCTGCTGTCGGTGTCCGTAGCTCGACGACGTCGTACTCGGCCGTTCATAAGAGCAACATCTTGTGAAGTACAATGCTCTTGCAAAGTAGTTTTTTTTTCCCTTTAGATGTTGAAGCAACATCTTGCTAATTTTTTTATTCAATTGTACATCTCTGTTTCAATCTTCTGAGTTTAAACTCTAGTTATATTTGTTTATTAGAAACTAGTGAGCTAAATGCATTTGCTATACACTTGCTTATAGTTGTAGACAGCAACATAGATTGGGCATGTGTCTAACCAGTTTATTATGTTTGGTTGTGTTGTTTTTGTTAGCTCGTTAATTGTTTCTTCTTCCTTTTGGTTTGATAATTCTTTGGACGAAGGAGTGTCCGTCCGTTCACAAGGGACATCACGCCAGCAACTTTTATTAACACATGGGAAGGGACGGGGAGAAATGTGGCGAAAGCGTGGTTTTTTTTTTATAGTAGAAATAAGAATAAAATTTTGGATACCATAAAAATATTACTATTATTTTGATTGATTGCTCATAAATAATGAAACTTTATTAAATAAGATATTACAATTTTCAACCATTAGATTCAACTTGAAAAAAATCGTACGGATACAAGTGAATGTGCTCATTTGCTCAATTATATTGTGTGCTCATTGGATAGGCACTATATATATATATATATATATAATAACCTCTAGCCTAGTGGTTAAGAGAGATGCATGCGGCCCGAGTGGTCAGGAGATCGATTCCCGGTGGGAGCGTTTGCCACAATTACCTTCTTTAAAAAAAAAATTATATATATATATATATATATATATATATATATATATATATATATATATGACAAATACTAGTAGTGGAAGAAACGGGAGGCAGGGGAAAGCATGAGAAAGAGAGATCATTCACCGTGTCAATTAGGGCCCCAAGACGATCCCCAAAACTAAGTTGCACAATTGTTGCATCTGAATCCGAGTCTTGATCAATCAGAACTATAGGCATTGGAACTGCATCAGAGTCCTGGTCAGATGCCTGCAATAGAATTTTATTAATAAACGTTGAAAATAAAATGTCTCTAAAAACCTATAAAAATCTTGTAAAAGGAATATGGAGAGAAACTATAACCTTTTGCTATAGTGAAAAAATATCATTCAAATGCCACAAAATATCATTTGATGTTTTGAAACTTTTGATTCCTAGACAATGGGGTAAAATATCAATTAAAGTTTTCAAAATTTTGATATAGTGAAGTGACTTGAACCACCAAGACTGCAAATAAATTGTAGGCTAATGAGGTGATAGTGTACTATGTTTTGCGGCTTGGTCCAAGAAACATGTGCAACTCCTGAAAGGAAAGTGTGCATACCTAGAACAAGTTACATTTGTATAGCCTCTTCATTCAAAAATTAGTAAAAACTATGAAGCCGGGCTGACTCGTGGAAGGTTGGTACAATTACAATGCCCAAAGGTACATCCTCATATTTAAAGTTCTCCATTGCACTCACATGTATTTGAGTAAAACTTGTATGGTGCTGCTATTGATGGTGGCTTTCACCAATAGTATAATACTGAAATTAACACTATTGATATAATAAAACTAGTTTGTAACTTCTCATCGTTGATGACTTCGTGCTTATTCTCGCTAATAATATTCTACCAAACTAATTATCCAATTGTGGAACTTTTAATTTTTATACGATGTTTAGTATACTACACATGTTTCAGACTTAAATGAGAAATAAGAATTTAGTCCTGAATACTCTGCTAATATCCACTAAAGATTTTGGTAATCTTTATACTATTTCTTCCTTCGACTATAACTAATACCTGATTTATCCTTATTTTCCATTCATTTTACCAAAAACGGACTTTAATCCAGACCAAGGTTGCAGTCTTGGCGTTTTCTTGTTTATCTAACTTAACATGTCATCTAAGCTAACCTTGAAGTCTAATCTCCATTATTAACAAGGCAGACTCAATGTAAACACAGCTCTACTCATCAAGCTAGAAATGACTCAGTAACCATAAAGCTTAGTAAGTAGAAGTTATGATAAGTATAGTTTACAATCATGAATAACTGCAGTACATTGTATGTGGGAATATTATAAAAAATCATCATATTTTTCCAACTGCAACAGAGTCTCACTTGGAAATATGTCCATGAGGATGTGCTTAAAGAATGGTAGCTCAACATATTTAAACAAGCACAATCAAGCTTAGCTCGAGCTTCTTGAAGTTATGAAGCGGAGATTGAACATGATCTACATCTGTCTGTGTCTGTCATGACACCTTAGAAGAAATTAAGTATAAAAGAACCTTCAGAAACAAAAATTCTAGATTAACGTATATTCGCCCTCGATTAAAGGTTTCTGCCTAGCTACTTAATAACATCATGACCCTTACTAATGAGGAAATGCATCTATATGATATATAAATATACCGTTGAGGAGGATCCCAGTGTATCTGCCGAGTTGATAGAAGATTGAGAACCACTCCTACAACAACATAATTAGCAATAGAAAAAATTAATCCTTAACATGACAGGTGTGCACTAGTTAGTACAGGTAGACCTCCAATATGCGCATTTGAACAAAATACATAACCAAGTATGCAAATATAACAATCAAAGAATTGATCAAGTGAAATAGAATGTCAAATTACATAAAACACCGGAATAATATGTGAAAGTTTGTTCCTTGTAAAATATTAGACTTGGTAGTGCATTTAAACCAAAAATTGTGTCCTAATTAACGCATAGACTGCTTCCCCAGTCTAGTATTAAGCACCACAATACGAGATAGTAGTTCTTCCCAAGAAAGCATGACATTCTTATGCTTTCCATTACATTTCAAGTGAATACAACACGGCATATAAACAACATAGGTTTCCCTATTCAGACCTACCTAATGCACTTCCATTTACCAAAAGAATTAGCATGTCCACCATTTCACGTGCAGATATTATATCCACACAGGAGAAGCAAATCATACTCCAATAATTAACATAATAATGTATTGTTAATTGTTACATTTTCAAAGAACTCATGTACAGAAATCATTAAGTGCATTCCCTCCACCCGATCTGTCTCAACTATTACATAGCTCAATGGAGAACTTGAACTGAATCACTAATACGATCATTAAGAAAATTTTACTGAAATTCTATGAGTAAATAAAGAAAAGGAAAACTACAAAGTATTCAGGACACTCGTTCTTTTTCTTGATCAACTATATTAATCAAATAATCGTCACCGGAAATTGAACATCTAGTGGACTATACAGGCCATGTTTGGTTCACAGAATCATGGCATTAGGAAAGGAAAGTAATTCCTTTCCTATGTTTCCTATGTTTGGATGCCAAAGAAAATGCTTGGGGAAGGGAATTGATTCCCAAGGGAAAGGAAAATTAGGGGGAAGTGGTTCCCCCCCACCCACCTAGGGATTCACTTTCCCACTCTAGGGATTCACTTTCCCTCCCAATTTCCTTGGCCTTTCTAAACACCAGAAAGGAAAATGGATGGGAATTACAATTTCCCAAAGGAAAGGAAATGAACAAGGAATTGATTTCCTTTCCTTTCCTTTCCGTGAACCAAACGAGGCAAGGAGAAGAAGCTTAACAAACCTGACATTTCACCATAATTTACTCCAATAAACCGGTCAGGCACTAAAAATATCCCTAAAATTTCCTACAATTCCAAACTGATTGACAAAAGCCCATAACAATATCACAAATAAATGAGGTTACAAGAAAATAGAAGGAAAGAGCAATGAGTTGAAGAAACAATAACTAAGGGATGTAACTTATTTCCTCTTCACTAGGAACACTGACACTTCAAAGTATTGGTGTCGTGACCCTTTTTTGACGTGCTGGACATGTAGTGGACAGGATAGACACTCTAAAATACACTAGGAAACACCAAAATATGTCCTGTGTCTATGTCAGTATTGGATTGTGTCGTGCAACCTAGCATCTTGGTAAGCTAAATTATAATATTCAATTAAATGAAAAGGAAACAAGAACAAGAAATGTATAGGTTTCTATTAAGAAATAAAATGAATCATTTAAGGCACGGTAATGTTTTATCAAGAAAGTAAATATTGAAGAAAATCACTAAATAATCGTTAAAATTACAGCAAATTTGAAACTGATTGTTAAAAATCAGGAGTAAAGAACACAATAGAATAATAAGAAAATCAGGCATACGATAGTCAACATAGTCTTTATGACGAAATTAAAGATCTACTGGATCATACTAGCCTAGTTCCATGAATACAAACAAATACGACATGATATGGATACGACATCAATTTTGGTGTATGCTTGTGTATGTTGGAGTGTCTGTTGTGTCTGATATGATGCAACACACACCTATTTCCGGAGTGCCTGTGTTCCTAACCAAACACTAATTTCCTCAAATTTGCAGCATAAAAGAATCAAAAACCACATAGGTAATTCTCCACTAAATTTCTTCATGAAGAAATCAAAGACCCGCCACTGAGTACTAAAATCTAGAAGGGCAGAGCTAATCTGTACTAAATTTCTCCATGAAGAAATTGATCCAGCACTTCATACTAAAATCAAGAAGCGAAGAGCTAATCCTTTACTAAACCTCTTCATAAAGAAATCAAAGATCCACCACTGCATACTAAAATCAAGAAGCGCAGAGCTAATCCTTACTAAAGCTCTTCATAAAGAAATCAAAGATCCACCACTGAATACTAAAATATAGGAAGCACGAACACTCCTTAGTGCTGTGTTCGCGTAGCGTCGAATCGTCCACGTATCGGACACTCCAGAAAATACGTTAGACGTACCAAACCGTTGTCGTATTACTATCATTGCCGTGTCGGACAAGTACCAAAACGATACAGGCTCAATATACAGTATGACACGTCAAAAGTGGCTGTGTCCGTGTCACGTCGTGTCGAACACATTAGACCACGCCAAAAATCAGCTTCGTGTCCGAATTATGTGGTGATTGTGTCCATATCAAGAGAGAGAGAAGGAGAGGAAGAAGTCAAAGAGCTCACCAGCGAATTGCGCAGCGATCGGTGGCGATGACCGATCCATGGAACAACGAACAGAGACTGGCGACCTGGAGCTGAGGATAGTGGAAATGGGAAATCCCAAACTTGGAAACCCTAGATCGGCGTCGATCGAGAAAGGAACAAGAAGAAGAAGAAGAGGAAGAGAAGAAGAAGGCGCTGGAGAGAGACATTATAGTCAACAAAGAAGTAAGAATGCGATGGAATTGGAGTGAGCTGAGAAATGCGGATGGATGCTTATATACGGCCGAGCCGGGTTGGTACCGTACCAGCAACTCACGAGTCGCTCCCGCGGGCCCCACCGCGGATGGTGGACGCTGAGTCGGATGACCCATAGTTGGGCTTATCATTGTAAGAAAAGCTAGTTTGTAACCAAATATTCTGAAGAGAGTCCGTTTGGATAGACTTTTTGAAATTTTGTTCTGAAAACAGTTTTCTGAAAGTAAGTTATAAAATTATTTTGGAAGTATAAAAATTGTGAGTTTGTGTTTGATTACTTTCATCTGAAAAGTAGTTTTCTGGAAGAAAAAAATTAGGATTCTGTTTGGTGATCAAATTTTAGAAAATAATTTGTCATATTTTTTGTATCATGTTTCATGTGTCCTCCATATTTTCTGTGTCATATTTTATGTGTCCTCCATATTCCATGTGTCCTCTCGTCGACGACGAGAACCGTGAGTCCTCCATGTGTCCTCCATGTTCCCTGTGTCCTCCTCTCGAGGAGGGGACCAGGTCGACCGAAGACCCCAGCGGCCTCACCGCCTCCAGTGAGTCCTCCATGTAGTCCTCGTCGACGACCCACCACTAACTTTATCTCGAGGAGGACTGCGCCCACTGTCGTCGTCGACGACCCACCGGGGGTGGAGAAGGCAAGCTCGGAGGAAAGGAAAGGAAAGCTCTTCTTCTCCAGGAGGAAGGCAAGCTCTGGAGGAAATAACGAGGAGAGAGAAAGAGAGACTTTTTTTTTGGGGGGGGAGGGGTGGAGAAGAAGGGGCCCACAAACTTTGCTCAGAGAATTCACTCTGAAAACACATTTTACTTCTTCTCTGAAAAGTGATTTTAAACATAAGGTTTGAATTTTTTTTTTCTTTCCAAAAGTGCTTTTAGAGTTGGGCTGTCCAAACACAAACTTTTCCATCTTTTGTGTTTAAACTCAAAAAACTGAGTTTAAACAGCGTTCCAAACAGCCCTTTATATTTTTACTAAATATTATAATATGTGTTTATTAGCAACTAAACAAAAGAAACAAAAAAAATGAGAGAAAATAAAAAAACATGAGAAGAAAGTCAAGCTCAACCTTACACACCTTGATTACATTGCTTTAGTAACATTTTAACATGATATTCTAATTTTTTATTTTAGTTTTATAGCAACACATAGAACTTTTCTTTAACTTTGGGAACCTAGTTTCTCTATTTTGTAAAAAAAAAGAAAAAAGAGGAAAAAAAAAACCCAAAGTATTTAACTTTTAAATAATATACGGTTGCCAAATAAGTCCTTAGGGCTAAACTTTTAAGAAAATAATGCTTATGTTCTTCGTCTCTCTCATCATTCAATCGTGATTCCGTTCTTGGATGAAGCCAGAGCAATCTTAAGACATTTGGAGGGCCTAAGCAAATTAAGAAGAAAAAAATATGATTGTTTTTCCTTTAAATCATGAGGGTCCTAATTCAATTAAAAAAAAAGATGATTGTTGTTGTTCTTAAATCATGGGACCTTAGGTCAATTATATAATTAAGAACATGATTTATTTTCTTTCTGCTTTATATACGTTATCTATTCTACTATATAATAGAAAAGCTTGGTGGTGAAACTTTTGAATTCCTAAAATATCTTTTAGTATTTTATCTATACTACTATATAATAGGAAAACTTGGTGGTGAAACTTTTGAATTCCTAAAATATCCTTGAGTATTTTATAAACATGATGTTATTATGTCAACTTTCATGTCTTAAGAGAAAGCAATAAAATTTGCCTGCTATGAAGTTTTATTTTTTCATACAACTATTCATATTCCAATGGTCATAAATTTTTCTGTCCTTACCATTTTTTAAAGGTTATTATTCTCAATAGAAAATTTTTAAAAAAAAACAAAATTCGTAATTCGAATCTCTTCCATTGTAAAAAAAAAGCACACGTATGAATAGTCATTTGAAAAAAGACGAAAAGATGACAGCTGACTTTATGGTATTCTAATTAAAATATGTGCAAAACACGTCCAAGTGTATGAAATGGTCCG
Source organism: Iris pallida (assembly GCA_029216955.1). Lineage (NCBI taxonomy): Eukaryota > Viridiplantae > Streptophyta > Magnoliopsida > Asparagales > Iridaceae > Iris > Iris pallida. Next base: position 2,860,146 of record JANAVB010000398.1, on the reverse strand, counting down.
GCCACAGTTTCCGAAGGTCGCGTGGGCAGATGTGGTTTAGGGGATAGGCTCGGCTACAAAGATGAAGCTGTGCGCTTACAAAGCTATTCGCAATCGGCTCCTAACGAGGGATAGACTTGTCAAATTCGGTATTCCGATCGCATTCACGGATTGTGTTCTATGCGGCCAAGATCCCGAAACGCGAGATCATATTTTCTTCCAGTGCAATATGACGAGATACATATGGAATGTCGAGGGGGCGGGGCTACAGGTGGTTGTAGACGGAATTCAAACGGTGAAGAACCAAGGGCAAGAGATATACAAGAAGACTCGCATTAGGCTCTTATCGGCAGTGTGGCATGTGTGGCGGAAAAGGAACAAGAGGATATTTGATGGAAAAGCTCTCTCAGTCAGCGAAATTATGAACAATATTACACATGATTGTAGGCATATGGAGAAATAGGCTTGGCTTCGTTTAGTAGTGTCTGTTTGGTTGGAATTGTAAATCAGCTAGTTGTAACCTTTATCATCTAATACAATTACCCTTTCCTTCAATATATATATATATATATATATATATATATATATATATATATATATATATATATATATATATATATATATATATATATATATATATTTTTGAAAGAAGGTTAATTGTGGCGAACGCTCCCACCAGGAATCGATCTCCTGACCACTCGGACCACATGCATCTCTCTTAACCACTAGGCTAGAGGTCATTTGCTATATATATATATATATATATATATGCTCTGAAAAGGAATAACAATGTCAAACCACTAGATGCAAAGTGTTACCATACTTTAATTGCTTCATGGTTTAATTGCTTTATGCTCTGAAAAGGAATAACAATGTCAAACCACTAGATGCAAAGTGTTACCATACTTTAATTGCTTTATGGTTTATTTGCAACTAAATTTCAACTATCCACTCTTTTGCAGTCAAATATCCTAAAAACATTAATAATTAAATATTGTAAAATTATCTTAAATATAGTAAATAATTGTGGTCTTTTGTATACAAAGACAAAATTGTCCTTAATTTTTTTTTCTATTCATAAATATAAAATAATATATAAATCACATAGCAATGCATGAAAAACATATCAAATTCACTTTTGTTTTTCTTTCTAGATAATATCGTTTGCTTATAAACACATACTTTAGTTTATTATATGTTTTCATTCACTTTTTCTCTCTCTAAATGAATTGTTATTATAGACTATAACACTAAATAAAATCTCACTTAAGATCATGTTAAAGTAAGTCTAGGTTTGTCACGCCCCAGAACCAGAATACTGGAGAGCGGGGGAGTGACTCAGCCAGCTACGTATTACGGGTAGATGAATACCGTATAATACGATCAATGCTGTCTAACCAGACGAGGGGGTGCATACTACATAAAAGTCTTACTATGGTCATTTCACATCTATTGCCTCAATCATTCAAACAAGAAACAGAAATATAGAACATGTAAGGTAAAGCAGTAAGGCGTCCCAAACGCTCAGTCAAAATGTTCTTGAGATCTGGCTTTACAAAACATAGCCAGATGATATAGCAAGCGTACACAATTGTTATCAGCTGCAGTCTGACTTAATTACAATTATGCAAAAGTAAGTACAAGACAATCCGACTAACATGTCGGTGCCAAACGGCAAGGTATAAAGTAGATAACAAAACGAGTGGTGAAGTTAAGGAACCCACTCGAGGCCTCCTGCGATCATTCCTCTAGTATTGACCATCCTGGAGGTGGAAGTACGCTGAGTCCTCGGGAACTGGCTCTAAATCTGGCCATGCAAAACCAGAGAGGTTAGACCTCTAATAGCAAGTACCACAAGGGAGCACGACATGAGAACTAAAACCAGTAAGTAAGAGAATATAATAATAGATCTCTGCTTGCTACTAGAACTCACATCACATCAAGACACTTCGAACCAACCTCCCAACCAAACAAGGACAGAAGTTGGCCCGTCATGTCCTGACATTCTGATCATCCCAGTTAGGTAACAGAGTACAGTACACAAACAAATCATCTTGAACGGTCAATCAAATCCTACGGCTTGTTATTTTGAGTTCCAAGTTATCCTGGAATAATGCAATTAGGGATTCCTCAGTTCTTACTATGTGCAAGCAAGGCTAGTCTATCCAGTCGATCAATTGGCCCATGCATGAATTAGACGAGTCCTAGCAGGACGCCCGTCAATATACAATATACAATAATAATAAAAACAGATACTGTTCCCTGCCTGTGTGGCAGATTTACAGTATCTGTGGGAACCAGCCGGCCCGTCGGGTACTACTCGTCCCAAGGGGGCTGCCATATAAAAATTTGGGAATCCATTCTCTCTATGTAATCATTATTTTATTTAACTTAATAGTCTCTACGTTGAGTGAAATCCCATGCCGTGGATCATGGTCATTCAAATGAGTACTTTCGTACAGGGTACGGTATGCACAACTCTACAACGATACCAGTGCGGTTAGGTTGCAGGTCTTACATAGCGTAATGCAACAATCAAATCTAACCACGGTAATCATGCCTTGACCATAAAGTACACATGCTTCTTTTGTAGAAAAATAACTAAATAAATAAATAAATAAATAGATTGAAGCCTGTATGTGCATGTATGTCAATATTCGGGATCAGCCAGTCGAGTACAATAGTTCATAACATGAACGTGTCTCATTCATTTCATTCAATAAGACGACTAGCCAGTCTCTTAGTTCCAATTAGGAACGCATGATCAATTTAGTCAAGATCACAATCATTATCAATGGTGGCAAGGCATGAAAGTCAACTAGCATTCAGTGGGGTCGAGTCTACAACTCTCAGGGTTTAATTCTAGTCAATCCGGGTATCTATAACTCAATTCATGACACATGGTACATCCTACGTAACAATCTATAATTAACAGAAATATCAACATATCATGATTATATCAAGTTTATGCAAAAAGGCGTAAGGATATAAAATGGACGTTAAACATCTAATAAGATATCAATATACAGGGCTATAGAAGATCCAGGGTAAGCAGGCTACTCTCATGTCAGCCTACGCTCATGCCAGCGTACGCTCAGGTCAAGCTACGCTCAAGCCAGCGTACGCCCAGGCCAAGCTAGCGTATGGAAGTCATACGCTTCCAAAAGGCAGCGTATGAACTCCATACGACTCCTTACTATCCAAGTCAGCATATGCAAGTTATACGCTCCCAAAAGGTAGCGTATGAACTCCATTTGACTCCTGACCATCCAAGTCAGCGTATGCAAGTCATACGCTCCCAAAAGGTAGCGTATGAACTCCATACGACTCCTGACCATTCAAGTCAGCGTATGCAAGTCATACGCTCCCAAAAGGTAGCGTATGAACTCCATACGACTCCTGACCATTCAAGTCAGCGTATGCAAGTCATACGCTCCCAAAAGGTAGCGTATGAACTCCATACAACACATGCTTCCAAAAGGTAGCGTATGCAAGACACACGCTTCCTAAAAAGGCAGCGTATGGACTCCATGCTGTGCTAAAGAGCGCGCACAGCTCAGTGACGCAGCTAAAAAGCTAGCATACACTGCTCACTGTCTTCTCCAAACAGCAAGAACTCCATGGTTGTACCCCAAGGCTTCAAAAGTCCATAACTTGGTCAGAACAAGTCCAAATCCAACTTTCCAAAGGTCAAAGTTGGGTAGAACAAACTTTTCTACAACATGAAACCATCAAAACTTGCAAACAAAGAAGTTTGATAGATCAAAACCACCAAACTCCGAAAATAACTAATTTCTAGATCTACAAAGATTAAGACTTCGAAATGAAAAATGCCAAGTTCTAAACTTTCTTAGGATCTTGCGAGGAATAAAAATGAACTACAAAAACATGGGTTCTCATGTGGAGCAAGTTGTACTTGCCTACGGTTTGGTAGGTAGAGAGAGCAATGAAGAAGAAGAAGAAGAAGAGGAGTAATGGTGAGAAGTAAATGAGGAGAGAGAAGGGAGAGGGTGGCTTTAAATAAAAGGTGGTGGTAGGTGGAAGTTGGGCCGGGTCCAATGGGTCCAATGGATCGGGTTGCACGGGTCCAACAAGGCTAACCCGAAAGTAAAACTAAAGCAGGAATTAAAATGCAGGTAATAAAATTACAGGAAGAAATGCAGAAATAAAATTGCAGGAATTAATTAGCATGAAAATTAAAGAGCAGCTAATTAATTAACATGAAAATTTAAAGAGCAGATAATAGAATTGCAGAAAAATAAGGTGCAGAAAATAAAATGCAGATAATTAATTAACATGAAGTTATAGGAATTTAAATACAGGATACTACATGATAAATATTAAATAAATACATTCAGGCAATATACGTATTAGAATACGCATTCCGGGAACGGGGAGTGACATCTCTACCCTCCTTGAAAAAAAATTCCGTCCTCGGAATTTCAAATTCAAGCAAGATAGAAATATCGGGGCTAAACTAATCTAAGTATAAGCAATTCAATAAAGCAATCATTTTACGATGTCCATAGCAAGTAACATATATATAAATCCATCAATCTACGATATCAAGCAATTTTACCCATAAGGTGATAAGCATGAGGAATCAAGACAATCAAGGTACACAGAAAAAAAAAATATACCTTGTGAGTCAAACAGGTGTGGATACCGTGATCGGATATCATCCTCACGTTTCCACGTTGACTCTCCCAAGGAGTGATGACCCCAAGCAACACGGACAAGACTAATGGTTCGGTTCTTGAGTATCTTCTCTCTTCGGTCCAAAATGGACACAGGCTGCTCCTTGTAAGACAGGTTGGTACCAACAACCAGCTCAGAATGATCGAGGATATGGCTTGGGTCCGATACATACCTCCATAATTGAGATACATGAAACACGTCATGTACCTCTTGTAACGAAGGTGGAAGGGACAAACGATAAGCAACATCGCCTATCCTATCAAGAATAACAAATGGGCCTACGTATCGCGGACTCAGTTTCCCGCGAACGCCAAATCTAATGACCCCACGAGTAGGTGAGATCCGCAAGAATACGTGGTCCCCAACAGAGAACTCTAACGGCCTACGATGCTGGTCCGCCCAATGACGATGCCGATCCTGTACAACATGAAGTTGTTCTCTAATTCCCTTAATCACTTCAACCGTCTGGATAATCATTTCTGGGCCTAGCATCTTCCTTTTTTCGATATCATCCCATGCAAGCGGTGACCTGCACTTCTTACCATATAGTGCTTCAAATGGCACCATCTGGATACTGGCTTGATAACTGTTGTTGTATGAGAACTCGACCAAGTGAAGGTGACTCTCCCAAGACCCTCCAAAATCTAGAGTGCAAGCTCGCAACATGTCTTCTAAAGTCTGAATCGTCCTTTCTGATTGCCCGTCCGTCTGCGGATGGTAAGCCGTGCTAAATCTTAACTTGGTACCCAGACTATGATGTAAGCTCTTCCAAAAATACGATGTAAAGCGGGTATCCCGATCCGACACAATACTGACAGAAACTCCATGCTGCCTGACTATCTGTTGCATATACAACTCTGCCAACTTTTCTGTAGATTGCCCTACTCTGAAAGGAAGAAAATGTGCTACCTTCGTAAGTCAGTCCACTATTACCCAAATAGCGTCCTTACCACTTGGTGATCTCGGTAAACCGGTCACGAAGTCCATTGTGATATGCTCCCATTTCCATTCTGGAATAGGAAGCGGTTGCAATAATCCAGCTGGCCTCTGCTGTTCTGCCTTTACTTGCTGACATATCAAGCAACGGGAAACAAACCTAGCTATCTCCCTCTTCATCCCGTTCCACCAGAAGTGCTGCTTGATATCTTGGTACATCTTGGTCCCTCCAGGATGTATAGAATACTGGAAACTGTGAGCTTCTGCCATAACTTCCTGTCTGATATCTCCACTAGGTACACATAGACGTGATCCAAACCTAAGCGTACCATCTTCATGAATTCTCATCTCCTTCCTAAGTCCTGACTCACAATCTGCCCTAAGCTTCTGAATCCTTGGGTCTTGTGCCTGAGCTGCCTTGATCCTGCCTACCAAGTCGGATTGAACTTGTAGACTAGTTAGAACTCCTACATCACTAGAAAATATAACTTCGATGCGCATCTCCTGAAGGTCTTCTAAGATATGCCTCTGTGTTGTCAACATAAATGCACCGCCTCTTCTGCTAAGGGCGTCTCCTACTACATTCGCTTTGCCTGGATGATACTGAAGCTCCACGTCATAATCCTTGATCAACTCCAACCATCTTCTCTGCCTCATGTTCAGTTCCTTCTGAGTAAAGATGTACTTCAGACTTTTGTGGTCTGTGTACATTTCCACTCGGTCACCATATAAGTAATGTCTCCATAGCTTCAGAGCAAATACTACTGCCGCTAACTCCAAATCATGAGTTGGGTAATTTTTCTCGTGGTCCCGAAGCTGCCTAGATGCATATGCTATCACCTTCCCATGTTGCATAAGGACACATCCAAGTCCTTTACCTGACGCATCACAATATACTGTAAAACCTCCGGGTCCAACTGGCAATGTAAGGATAGGCGCTGATATCAACTTCTGCTTCAAAGTCTCGAATGATGCCTGACATTCTGCCGACCAAACGAATGGTACATCCTTCCGGGTCAAGCGGGTCATGGGTGCTGAAAGCCTTGCAAAGTCTGACACAAACCTTCTGTAATATCCTGCCAATCCCAAGAAACTCCGTACATCAGCCACGGTCTTGGGTACTGGCCAACTCTCTACTGCTTCTACCTTCTTGGGATCCACTGCTACTCCAGCTCCTGATACAATATGACCCAAAAATGAAATGTGATCCGTCCAGAATTCATACTTGCTGAGCTTGGCATACAACTGGTTCTCTCTTAGAACCTGCAACACTTTCCTGAGGTGGTCTTCATGCTCCTTTTCACTAGCAGAGTATACTAGAATGTCGTCAAGAAACACAACGACAAACTGGTCTAAGTATGACATAAAGATGCGATTCATCAAATCCATGAATATTGCTGGAGCATTGGTCAAACCAAACGGCATTACTAAGAACTCATAATGCCCATACTTCGACCTGAATGTTGTCTTGGGAATATCCTTCTTCCGAACCCTCACCTGATGATACCCTGAACGAAGATCTATCTTGGAGAAAACTCTAGCCTTGCTCAACTGATCAAATAAGTCGTCGATCCTGGGTAATGGGTACTTGTTCTTTACTGTTGCCGCGTTAAGCTTCCTGTAATCGATACACAATCTGGATGATCCATCCTTCTTTCCCACAAGTACCACTGGTGCTGCCCATGGCGATATGCTAGCTTGGATAAACTTCTTCTCCTTCAATTCCTCTATGTGCTGATACACCTTGGCCTGCTCTGAATCTGCCATTCTGTAAACCCGATCTGAGATTGCTTTAGTTCCAGGTGCCAATTCTATGCCGAACTCAATATCTCTAACCGGTGGTAGACCTGGAAGTTCTTCGGAAAATACGTCTAGAAATTCTTTAACTACCTTCGGAATCTGAACTTCTTCCATTGCTGTTACTACTCCCTGCTCTTGCTGAGTTGCCTCTGACCTGACCAAGGTGAAGCTCTCCATGCCTGGAATATCAAAAGATACACTTCCACTACGACAATCTATTGTCGCATGACTGTCTTTCAGCCAGTCCATGTCTAAGATAACGTCGAAATTTCCAACAGGAAATTCTATCAACCGGACGGGTAAAGGATGCCCGCACACTACAACACTACATGCTAAACTAACTCTACTAACTCCCACGAGCCCATTACTAGTGAGTATATTCAACCTCCCTGGCAATGCCTCGAACTCCACTCCTAGTCGTGTCACAAATTGTGCAGATATAAATGAATGGGATGCTCCCGAATCAAACAATACTACTGCGGGATATGAGGCGACGAGAATGTTACCTGCCACAACATCTCCCGATGTCAATGCCTCTTCCAAGGACAGTGTGAATGCCTGCCCTCGACCTTCTTGCTGGTTCCCATGCTGTGGCCTAGCCTGGTGCTGCTGCTGGCCCCTGCCTTGATGATGCTGGGGTGGTCTATGCTGGTGTTGCTGCATCGGCGGCCCCTGCTGCCGAAACATCTGAGCCTGTGATACTAACGGACGCTGCGCCAACGGCCTCACTGCCAATGCTGGTCCTCGATACTGCCCTGCCCCTGGTGCTGGCAAAGCAGGAAACTGCTGCCCTGGTCCTCCTGACCTCGAATTCATGGGACATGTGGTAACCCGATGATCTGGGTTTCCACATATCAGACACAGTCCATTCAATGTCCGACACACATCTCTAGTGTGCCCCATCTTCCCACAATAAGTGCAGCCCGCCGGGGGTTAATGGTTCTTCCTCTGTTGCTGTTGCTGCTGCCTGGGTGGTGGTGCTGGCCCTCGTATTGCCACATCGTGGGTACGAATGCCAGGGGATGGTGCTGTTGTTCGGGGCGCTGCTCCCCCTCCTCCTTCAATCTGACTGTGGAATCTCTTCTGACCCCCAGTCCTTGCCGCAAGCCTCTGAATGGTGATCTCATGCCTTCGAGTCGCCGTCAATATCTCATCAAAAGTCTGGTAATTGTGCCCCTCTATCAATTGCAAGAGCTCAAGATGAAACCCTTGCTGGAACCTCATCGCCCTCTGGCGTTCCGTTGCTACCATCTCTGGGGAAACCTACTCAATCTGCAGAACTCCGCTGCATAAGCATCTACCGTCTTGCCAGCCTGCCTGAGGCTGATAAACTTCTGTTGTATCTCAAACTGCGCCACAACCCCATAGAACTTCGTCTTGAACCTTCCAGTAAAATCGTCCCAAGCAACAGGACGTCTGATGCCTACTTCCTCTGATTCCCACCAATCACGTACGAGATCCTGAAGTAACAACTTCACTAGATCCACACGTTCTTCTGCCGGCACCTTAGCTGCTGTCAGAATAGCCTCAATATCCTTAAGCCATGCATCTGCTGAGATGGCATCCTCCGTGCCCTCGAAACGGCGGGGGTTGTACTTGCAAAACCGGGCTGACGCTCCTGAATCTGTCCTTGCCCCTCTTTCCAATGCCGTCTGTAATCCTTGGTTGAGTAGTACATTCTGCTCTTGCAACTGAGCGTGCATGCGCTGCTGGGCCAACATCTGGTGTTGCTGAGTAGCCATCATTCCTCTCATGATCTCCAGAAGGGCTGGTGTGTCCACTTGGGTAGGTGGAACTGTCGGTGGGGGTGGAATGTCCGGATACTGCGACCCAGCTGCTGGTTCCACTATCACTTCTTCTTGAATAGCCTCATGAAGTGGTTCTGACCCTTGTTGCTGACCAATCTGGTCAGGTTGTCCATGCTGCTGTCCATATTGTTGCTGTCCAGCTCTGACAGATACGGACGAGGTGCCCCTAAGAAAAGGGACAAGAGAACAATCAAATGACCGGACATGAAGGATCAATGAAGTCAAAGGATACTGGAATGTCAAGCTAGAGTTGAGAGTAACAAATCATGAGATCAAGGGAAAACATGTGTGATTGAGACATCCTATTAAACAAAACACCCCACAAGTCTGAAATCAGACCTGCATGGGCCACCACTAAAACCTTGTCACGCCCCAGAACCAGAATACTGGAGAGCGGGGGAGTGACTCAGCCAGCTACGTATTACGGGTAGATGAATATCGTATAATACGATCAATGCTGTCTAACCAGACGAGGGGGTGCATACTACATAAAAGTCTTACTATGGTCATTTCACATCTATTGTCTCAATCATTCAAACAAGAAACAGAAATATAGAACATGTAAGGTAAAGCAGTAAGGCGTCCCAGACGCTCAGTCAAAATGTTCTTGAGATCTGGCTTTACAAAACATAGCCAGATGATATAGCAAGCGTACACAATTGTTATCAGCTGCAGTCTGACTTAATTACAATTATGCAAAAGTAAGTACAAGACAATCCGACTAACATGTCGGTGCCAAACGGCAAGGTATAAAGTAGATAACAAAACGAGTGGTGAAGTTAAGGAACCCACTCGAGGCCTCCTGCGATCATTCCTCTAGTATTGACCATCCTGGAGGTGGAAGTACGCTGAGTCCTCGGGAACTGGCTCTAAATCTGGCCATGCAAAACCAGAGAGGTTAGACCTCTAATAGCAAGTACCACAAGGGAGCACGACATGAGAACTAAAATCAGTAAGTAAGAGAATATAATAATAGATCTCTGCTTGCTACTAGAACTCACATCACATCAAGACACTTCGAACCAACCTCCCAACCAAACAAGGACAGAAGTTGGTCCGTCATGTCCTGACATTCTGATCATCCCAGTTAGGTAACAGAGTACAGTGCACAAACAAATCATCTTGAACGGTCAATCAAATCCTACGGCTTGTTATTTTGAGTTCCAAGTTATCCTGGAATAATGCAATTAGAGATTCCTCAGTTCTTACTATGTGCAAGCAAGGCTAGTCTATCCAGTCGATCAATTGGCCCATGCATGAATTAGACGAGTCCTAGCAGGACGCCCGTCAATATACAATATACAATAATAATAAAAGCAGATACTGTTCCCTGCCCGTGTGGCAGATTTACAGTATCTGTGGGAACCAGCCGGCCCGTCGGGTACTACTCGTCCCAAGGGGGCTGCCATGTAAGAATTCGGGAATCCATTCTCTCCATGCAATCATTATTTTATTTAACTTAATAGTCTCTACGTTGAGTGAAATCCCATGCCGTGGATCATGGTCATTCAAATGAGTACTTTCGTACAGGGTACGGTATGCACAACTCTACAACGATACCAGTGCGGTTAGGTTGCAGGTCTTACATAGCGTAATGCAACAATCAAATCTAACCACGGTAATCATGCCTTGACCATAAAGTACACATGCTTCTTTTGTAGAAAAATAACTAAATAAATAAATAAATAAATAAATAGATTGAAGCCTGCATGTGCATGTATGTCAATATTCGGGATCAGCCAGTCGAGTACAATAGTTCATAACATGAACGTGTCTCATTCATTTCATTCAATAAGACGACTAGCCAGTCTCTTAGTTCCAATTAGGAACGCATGATCAATTTAGTCAAGATCACAATCATTATCAATGGTGGCAAGGCATGAAAGTCAACTAGCATTCAGTGGGGTCGAGTCTACAACTCTCAGGGTTTAATTCTAGTCAATCCGGGTATCTATAACTCAATTTATGACACATGGTACATCCCACGTAACAATCTATAATTAACAGAAATATCAACATATCATGATTATATCAAGTTTATGCAAAAAGGCGTAAGGATATAAAATGGACGTTAAACATCTAATAAGATATCAATATACAGGGCTATAGAAGATCCAGGGTAAGCAGGCTACTCTTATGTCAGCCTACGCTCATGCCAGCGTACGCTCAGGTCAAGCTACGCTCAAGCCAGCGTACGCCCAGGTCAAGCTACGCTCAAGCCAAGCTAGCGTATGGAAGTCATACGCTTCCAAAAGGCAGCGTATGAACTCCATACGACTCCTTACTATCCAAGTCAGCGTATGCAAGTCATACGCTCCCAAAAGGTAGCGTATGAACTCCATACGACTCCTGACCATCCAAGTCAGAGTATACAAGTCATACGCTCCCAAAAGGTAGCGTATGAACTCCATACGACTCCTGACCATTCAAGTCAGCGTATGCAAGTCATACGCTCCCAAAAGGTAGCGTATGAACTCCATACGACTCCTGACCATTCAAGTCAGCGTATGCAAGTCATACGCTCCCAAAAGGTAGTGTATGAACTCCATACGACACACGCTTCCAAAAGGTAGCGTATGCAAGACACACGCTTCCTAAAAAGGCAGCGTATGGACTCCATGCTGCGCTAAAGAGCGCGCACAGCTCAGTGACGCAGCTAAAAAGCTAGCATACACTGCTCACTGTCTTCTCCAAACAGCAAGAACTCCATGGTTGTACCCCAAGGCTTCAAAAGTCCATAACTTGGTCAGAACAAGTCCAAATCCAACTTTCCAAAGGTCAAAGTTGGGTAGAACAAACTTCTCTACAACATGGAACCATCAAAACTTGCAAACAAAGAAGTTTGATAGATCAAAACCACCAAACTCCGAAAATAACTAATTTCTAGATCTACAAAGATTAAGACTTCGAAATGAAAAATGCCAAGTTCTAAACTTTCTTAGGATCTTGCGAGGAATAAAAATAAACTACAAAAACATGGGTTCTCATGTGGAGCAAGTTGTACTTGCCTACGGTTTGGTAGGTGGAGTGAGCAATGAAGAAGAAGAAGAAGAAGAAGAAGAAGAAGAGGAGTAATGGTGAGAAGTAAATGAGGAGAGAGAAGGGAGAGGGTGGCTTTAAATAAAAGGTGGTGGTAGGTGGGAGTTGGGCCGGGTCCAATGGGTCCAATGGGTCGGGTTGCACGGGTCCAACAAGGCTAACCCGAAAGTAAAACTAAAGCAGAAATTAAAATGCAGGTAATAAAATTACAGGAAGAAATACAGAAATAAAATTACAGGAATTAATTAGCATGAAAATTAAAGAGCAGCTAATTAATTAACATGAAAATTTAAAGAGCAGATAATAGAATTACAGAAAAATAAGGTACAGAAAATAAAATGCAGATAATTAATTAACATGAAGTTATAGGAATTTAAATACAGGATACTACATGATAAATATTAAATAAATATATTCAGGCAATATACGTATTAGAATACGCATTCCGGGAACGGGGAGTGACAAGGTTATTGCTAGGTTGTTGTTTTGTTGATATTACTATAAGGTGCATTTCTTTCCTTATCTAGTATCAAGCCAAACTCACATATTTATTCTATATTAACAATTTGAGAAAAGAAAATGTTGTGTCGCTTTGCAGTTTCAAAAACTTTTTCCATTCATTCTCTCCTTTCAGTCCAGATTGCAGTTGCACTAATACTTCCAACAGCTGATAAACTGTAATTTTAGAACCCAACTTACATGCAAAACATACATGAAGGATCAACGTTTCTGGAGTGGTTGGCTGTCATACTCAAAAATATTTATTATTACTTTTATTATTGTTATTATTATTGTATTACGTCAATAATATTGTGATTAGGATTTTGTTATTTTATGGCCATGTGTCCCAAGGCCATAACCATACCCATAACCCTAACCCTAACCCTAGCCCTACACCCTACCCATAACCCTAGCCCTAGGGGGGGTGCAAGGTGTCCCTACAAAGGGATGGGAGAGGGGACACCTCACCACAACCCAATCCCTATATATATACAACACACACTCTCTTCATAACCCAAAAAAACAAAAAAAACAAAAAAAAAAACAAAACAACTCACACACCCACACACCACCCGACCCCTCCAAGCTCCCTGCTGCCGCTGCCGCTCCTGCCTTGCTGCTGCCGCTGCTGTGCCCGCCGCCGCCGCCAGCGCCGCCCGCCGCCGCCGCCAGCGCCGCCCGCCGCCCTTGCTGCCGCCGGCCAGCCCTCCGGCCACCACAACTCTACCTCCTCCACTTCTTCATCCTCTTCCACTTCCAATTCCTAAGGAGAAACCTAGGTAAAAATCTAAATTCCTTCCTCCTTCTTCATCTCTATGTGTAAATCCCTTCCTTCAAACTCTAGGTTAGGAGGTTTCTAACAAATTCCTTGTTATTAGATGAATTAGGCATTACAAAGGAGATTAGGGCATTCACCACTCAAGGCAAGTCCTCTTTCTCCCCTCCTCCTTCTCTTGAAGATTCTAAATTTAATCACCTATGTTAGTTTTGATTAATTATGAATTTATTGAATTTCTGAAATTACAAGTTGAGACTTATCTTATATTTTGCTCTAAGTTTCATAATGGAATAAATTAGGAATTATTTCCATTTTTCTGAATATATATATGTATATTATGGTTAAAATCCACCATGTAATATTGTAGTATAAATATAGAGATGAGCAAGCAACTTGACACGATACAATTGATATATGTAAAGGACACCTTGTGTAGGACACAACGCAAGTATATTAAGTATTGGACACAACATCAATGGGATCCTGGATACATGATATATTTATACACACTTTGATACTATATATGTATAGATGCAAATTCTTATTCATATACCCATGTACAATTTTAACTCGCGATATGATTTTAGGGGCTTAACCTACACAAATTAAATATATATACATGTCTTACGTTTTCTCACTTAAACACGTGTACACGAGAGTAGTTTTCGATGTTAGCATAACTATTTAATTCTGTCCAAATTATTAAACCAATCAAAATAACACTTGTTGGAATGATTGATGGTTAAATTAATTAATTTGCAAGTCTCTATGTACCACGATAATTTTACTCTACAAATTTCCAACTCTCTAGCATACTAATGCAATATTGCGAAGAGTTTAACATTTTTTTTTAAGTTATGACACATGGAATTGATGCATATATATTACTAATAACTTCATGTGGATACTTGGGATAGTGAACTACAAGTCGCTCAAATCAAAGAAATTGCTTGCCTAAATAAATTGCTTGCTTGCTTGCCAAATTGCCATGGTAAGAATTAAGTATTTTATATATACATATGCTTGCTTGAGTTTCCGGTGTTGAGAGTTGCTCCACCGAAGGGGTCGGCGTACCCGGATATTAAATGCGTGGTTCCGGTGTTGAGGGTTGCTCCACCGAAGGGGTCGGCGAGCCCATATATCTCTTTATATCATATTTTATAAATTGTCGGAGCTCCTAAATACAAAGGAGACTCTGCCGAAATTTTTGAAAAATTTAGGAGATAGACAAATTTCTGATTTTCGAAAATTTTAGAATCATTGGGTGGGGAGGACAACTGAATATCCCTAGATATCCCGTAACATAATAACCATAAAAAGGCTGATCAGCAATTCCTGAATATCCTGATGAGTACTTCTATATAAGTACTAGCCCAAGAGAGGCTCCTGTCCTGCTACTTCTATTTCGACAGTAACATCGAATAGATTGATTTTAGCCCAAGGGAGGCTCCGAAATCACAGCCTGATCCCAGATTAACGGGATTGTTCACGGGAATTATTTAGGGAATTAATTCAGAGTACTGTTCTCAAAATTGCATTGCATTTAGTCTACTAAATTTCATCTTACTCCAGCAAATAACTCCACCTATCAAAGGTAGGTAGTTTCTTGATTGCTCAAGGGAAGCAAAATCCTACTGAGAGCTCAAGGGAAGCTCAGAATATCTTACAATCTATGGAGTAGGATGTCATTTACATTTCCTTGATTTTTGTGAAGTAAACACATATAATAGTGCTAGTTGGCATATTTCTTTCTTTTGAAAAACTGCATCTTTCTTTTGCATACTTTACCGTCCTTGACCGAGGACTTGCTTGTCGTTTTCTAAAACGACCTAGTATTGTTCACTAGGTGAAGAAGAGGACGTCTCCGCCGAAGTAACGCCGCAGTACAACGAGGAGTAATCGCCTGGACAACTTGCTAGTTATTTTTTTGTAATAAGCTTGTAGAAGTATTGTTGATGAAGTCCTGTATAACAATTTCCATATGTATAATAAGTTGTAATCTCTGGCATTTTCCATTTTTGCTGATGTTTACGGGCGACAATCGCGGATTTTCGGCGCGTAGCCTGGGGATGTGTATGACGTTACCATTCCATTTGGGAAGTGGGACGTGACACGTCTTTTAGTGGTGGCCCATGCAGGTCGGCGAAAATGGAAAATCCAGAACGTACCTTAGGTCTAGACGTAGGTTTTAAACTCAGATAGAAAACTTTGATTTCCAATCATATCTTAGAAATCCTTAAGTAAGGTAGATAAATAGTTGGTAGCATTTTCCTTACAAATTCCTCTTTCCTGTCTAGATCTTAAATCCTACTAAAGAGTTACTAACCTAAGGAAGAAATACTTTTTTTTATTTTCTTTTCAATCTAGGTCATGCCTCGGTTTGCACCCTTCGCAAGACTAGGAAATGATAGTCACAGCCTAGACGAGTATTATGCATTTGTAAAGAAGATGTGGCACGTAGCGCGTAAAGGAATGATCGAAGCCTATGGAGTACACTACGAATTGAAATATCCAATAGTGTCAGACATAGATGATGAAAGGAAGGAGTATTACAACTCGGTACATTATTATGTCCTGATAAAGGCAGAACCCACCAAAGGCCCAAAGACTGATCGCAATGGTACCTTGGAAGAATGGCTGCAAACTCATCCAAACGCAATAGTGCACAACATCAGGAAGATGTGGATTTAGATCCTCAAGCATGTGTGTATGTGGAATGTATGTAATATATGTAGTAAGAATGTAAGTAAGTAGGGAAATATGGACTTAGATCCCTAGTATCTATAGATGAAAAGTATGTGTATGTAGCTAGGATGGATGAAATGTAAGATATATCTGCATGTAGGTAGAATGTGACCAAGTATGTATGTAAGCCAAGGGCATGTTGTTCTATAAATAAATAAAATATGCTTTTTTTTTCTCCTTATGTTCCTTATAAGAAATTCTTACATAAGATATCAAGGATATGGACCTGTTTATACCCAGTTTGGAATGTGATGGAAGCGAGTACACCTTGTACCTATACCAACGCTATGCCAGGATACTATGGAACGCACCCGACTGGTATGACATTCACGTCTACCAAATATTCTATGGAGTCAGGCGTCCTATGGTACGAGACGTGGAGGATGGCGCTG
Organism: Iris pallida; assembly: GCA_029216955.1. NCBI lineage: Eukaryota > Viridiplantae > Streptophyta > Magnoliopsida > Asparagales > Iridaceae > Iris > Iris pallida. The sequence continues at coordinate 2,843,470 of JANAVB010000398.1, read as the reverse complement.
AAGTGTACTTTGAGTACATCACCTACTGTCTTTATGTCCGAGACCCGAACCGTATCTATGTCGGATTGCACGGCTACGAAGGCACCATGGATGACTTTGAGAGGTTATATACAGAAGTAGAGATCCTTGCTGAAGGGAGGGAGCTTATTGAAGCCGTAGCATAAGATGTCTTAACCCTGTACATAGTGAAGAAGAAGTCCTTTCCTTGTATTTTGGCATCTGCAGATATGTACTTGTATGAAGTAGAATAGTTTACCATGTCACGTTTTAGGATGATGGGTGACATGAGTAACTAGGTAGCAAGAATGTATGTAAATGAAAAATGAGAGTAAGGAGCACCATTTTGTAATTACTCTCATTTTAATGAATGAATATATATATATATACGAAGTTTCATGATACACTCTTGTTGGAAATTACGAGTTAAATACTTCCCTAAGAATTGCGTTTTTCCTAATCTCAGGATATGGACAACCACGGTCAGTCAAGTACTCCGCCCCCTCAAGAACCAACTGTGGCCGATATGTTTCGATTATTCCAGCAATTATTGGAATCCCATAATCAGCAGGCCAATGCAGCCCATGTTGCCAATACAACCATATTGGAACAAATGTAGAACTCCAAGAAAACAGAAGAGGAAACCCTAAAAGATTTTCGAGATCTTAAGCCACCTAAGTTCAAGGGAACTGAAAATGCAATAGAAGCGGGTCAATGGTTAAAAACCATTGAAGGCTTAATGAAGGCCGCAAAGCTCAAAACCGAAGATATGGTGCCAGCAATCCGCATCCAGCTAGAAGATATCGCTGGATACTGGTGGAGTGCTGAGTACCCAGAAGATTCCGATGGAGTTATGACATGGGCAGAATTCAAGAAGAAGTTTGAAGAAAGATTCTATCCTAAATCAGCACGAATAGAGTTAGAGCGGCAATTCAACTATCTTAAACAAGGAAGACGCACCGTCGATGAATATGCTGTAGAGTTTTCCAGACTCAGTCGATTTGCTCCTAACATGATAGCCGACGAAGAAACAAAAATTTCTAGGTTCCTGGAAGGGCTCGGGACCCAATTGAAAAGCAGGGTCGCGTCCTACCGATGCCAGACCTTTTCTGAGGTAACAGAAGCTGCTCGAGACCAGGAGAGAATCCTGAAAGAGGAGCAACCTTTCCGGTCATCACAACCCAAGAGAACTTTTGAGGAAGGATCATCCTCTAACAAGAATCACTGGCAAGGACCACCTAAGCGTCCTCAGAATGGCAACTCGGACAAATTTCTTATCTGTGATTTCTGCCAGAAGCCAGGACATAAGAAGAATGTATGTAGGAGAAGATTGGGGCTTTGTTTGAGATGTGGAGCAAATCATCCAATCAGTCAATGTCCTCAGCCGCCTGCGAATGGAGCAAGGACACAAGGCTTCACCCAAGGATACCGACCTCCAGTTCAAGGAAACCAACCTCGACCAATGATACAGGCACCAACAGCACAAGCAGGAATGGCTTATGGGAGTCAGCAAAGGCCGCCCTATGCCCCTCAGGCTTATCAGTTTCAACAAGCACAACGGGCAGCTCAAGCTCAAAATAATAACAAGAAAAGGAATAGGCAAGGGCAAGCATTCATAATGGGAACTGAAGATGCGAATATCCCTGGAGAAGTAGTTTCAGGTACTATTTTAGTTTTTTCATACCCAGCTTCAGTATTATTTGATTCCGGGGCTACCCATTCATTTATAGCATCTTCTTTTATATCACAACGTGAAATAGAATCACAACCTCTGCCTAAATCACTGAAAGTACTCACCGGTAATGGAGTAGTAGAAGTCAGTCGAGTATGTCGTAGATGTCCCATTAAATTGGGTGGAGGAGCTTTTTGTACCCGATTGCTTGTCTTTCCAACAAGCAATTATGATATAATATTGGGTATGGATTGGCTAACTGCAACATTAGCCAATATAGACTGCGGCCAGGGGAAAATTTCATTCCAACTCCCTGACGGCGAGTCTTATGAATTTGCAAGAGACCAAAATGAGTTCAATGCAGAGGAGCTAGAGAAATTTGAATTACCAGTACTGCTGCAAGGAGTAGCAGAGCAATCATTTCCAAAGGTAGTAGAAGAATTCAAGGATGTGTTCCCAGAAGAACTACCAGGGCTACCCCCAGATAGAGCCGTGGAATTTTCTATAGATTTAATACCGGGGGCTGCACCCATAGCCAAGAAGATATACCCAATGAACAAAGAGGAGCTAGTTGAGTTAAATAAACAGATAAAGGAGTTATTGTCAAAAGGGTTTATTCAGCCTAGCGCTTCACCATGGGGTGCACCAGTATTATTTGTGAAAAAGAAAGATAGTACCCTACGCCTGGTGATTGACTATAGGGCTTTGAATGAGGTTACCATCAAGAATAAATATCTCTTACCTAGGATCGATCAACTGTTTGATCAGTTAGGAGAGGCAAGGGTATTTTCAAAAATTGATTTGAGATCCGGATATCATCAGGTAAAGGTGAAAAAGGAAGACATCCCAAAGACTGCATTTAGAACTCGGTATGGGCATTACGAATTCTTAGTTATGCCATTCGGGTTGACAAATGCACCCGCTATATTTATGGACCTGATGAATCGAATATTTTATCAATATCTGGATAAATTTGTGATTGTATTTATTGATGACATCCTTGTATACTCCAAAAGTGAAGAGGAGCATGAAAGACATTTGAGGATAGTATTGCAAACTCTGCGGGAAGAACAATTGTATGCTAAGCTTAGTAAATGTGAGTTTTGGTTGGACCAAATACCATTTCTAGGACATATTGTCAGTGGAGAAGGCATCTCGGTAGATCCAAAGAAAGTAGAAGCAGTTAAGTCTTGGCCAACACCTAAGTCAGTAGCAGAAATCAGAAGCTTCTTAGGATTGGCTGGCTATTATCGGAGATTTGTAGAAAACTTTTCAAGAATTGCAGAACCTTTAACCCGTCTTACCCGGAAGGAAGAGAAATTTAATTGGACGGAGAAATGTCAAGCAGCATTTGACGAGCTGAAGAAAAGATTAATTACAGCTCCAATACTAGCATTACCCTCTGGTTCAGGAGGATATGAGATATATAGTGATGCATCAGGTAAGGGTTTAGGATGTGTACTGATGCAGCACGGGAGAGTCATAGCCTATGCATCCCGACAATTAAAGACGCATGAAAGGAATTACCCAACTCATGATCTCGAACTTGCAGCGGTAGTGTTCGCACTCAAGTTGTGGAGACACTATTTATATGGAGAAAGAATCAAAATATACACAGACCACAAGAGCTTAAAATATGTCTTCACACAAAAGGAGATTAATATGAGACAGAGAAGATGGTTGGAGTTACTGAAGGATTTTGACATGGAGCTGACCTATCATCCGGGCAAAGCTAATAAGGTTGCTGATGCCTTAAGTAGAAGACCCGAAGCTTTCTTCATGAATACACCCAAAGAAATCCTTGAGGATTTGAGAAAAATGGGAATTGAAGTGATACGCCCACTAACCGAAGGAATGTGGCAAAACTTGCAAGTACAGTCCTCCTTAATAGATAGAATTAAGGAAGCTCAACAGAATGATTCAAAACTTCAGAAAATTTGGAAACAAACAGAAGAGGGACTCCAGACCGGGATAAGGAAGCATCCGGACGGATCATTAAGATTCGGAGATCGATTATGCGTGCCCAGTGGAGATTTAAGAACAGAGGTTATGTCAGAAGCCCACAACTCACAATATTCCATTCATCCGGGCAGCACTAAGATGTACAAAGATTTGAGACAAATATTTTGGTGGCACGGGATGAAGAGAGAAGTCGCCAGATTTGTATCAAGATGTCTTGTCTGTCAGCAAGTAAAAGCGGAGCATCAAAGGACAGCAGGACTTCTCCAGCCGTTATCCATACCCGAATGGAAATGGGAGCACCTCACCATGGATTTCGTGACAGGATTGCCTAGGACCCAAAGGGGTAATAATGCTATTTGGGTCATTGTAGACAGACTTACCAAGTCCGCTCGTTTTCTGCCCTTTCGAATTGGACAGTCAACGGAAGTCCTGGCCGAAATGTACATGAGACAGATTGTTAGTCAGCATGGAGTGCCAGTGAGTATAGTATCGGATAGAGATACCAGATTTACTTCACATTTCTGGAAAAGCTTGCAAGAAAGTCTTGGCACTAAATTGAAATTTAGCTCCGCCTACCATCCCCAAACAGACGGCCAGTCTGAAAGAACCATTCAGACCTTAGAAGACATGCTGAGAGCGTGTACTTTAGATTTTGGAGGAGCATGGGATGATCATCTACATTTGGTAGAATTTTTATATAACAACAGTTATCATGATAGTATCAAAATGGCTCCTTTTGAAGCACTATATGGTAGGAAGTGCAGATCGCCGGTATGCTGGACCGACGTAGGAGAAAGACAATTGTTGGGGCCAGAATTAGTAACGCAAACTGTGGATGTCATCAAAGCAATAAGAAGTCACCTGCAAGTAGCTCAGGACAGGCAGAAGATGTGGGCGGATAAGCACCGAAGAATATTGGAGTTCCAACCCGGAGAACATGTATTTCTGAAAATTTCACCAACTAAGGGAACCATCAGATTCGGGACCAGAGGAAAGCTAAGTCCCAGATATATTGGACCATTCGACATCCTGGAGAAAGTTGGGAATGTGTCATATCGACTCGCCTTGCCGCCAGCACTAGAAGGAGTTCACAATGTATTCCATGTTTCCCAGCTACGAAGATATGTGCCGGACACGAGCCATATACTCGATCATTCAGAAATCACCATCGGGCCTACACTCCGGATAGAACAGAGACCCGTTGGGATCTTGGATCGAAGAGATAAGATACTCCGCAATCGGGTCATTCCATTAGTACGAGTTGCGTGGAGCAGGGATTCTCCTGGAGATTCAACTTGGGAGAAGGAAGAAGACATGCGGAAGCAATACCCGTATTTATTCCCTAAGACAGGTCAGTAACCATATTGCTAGTCTAATTATTTCAAATTCCGAGGACGGAATTTTTCTAAGGAGGGTAGACTTGTCATACTCAAAAATATTTATTATTACTTTTATTATTGTTATTATTATTGTATTACGTCAATAATATTGTGATTAGGATTTTGTTGTTTTATGGCCATGTGTCCCAAGGCCATAACCATACCCATAACCCTAACCCTAACCCTAGCCCTACACCCTACCCATAACCCTAGCCCTAGGGGGGGTGCAAGGTGTCCCTACAAAGGGATGGGAGAGGGGACACCTCACCACAACCCAATCCCTATATATATACAACACACACTCTCTTCATAACCCAAAAAAAAAAAAAAAAAACAAAAACAAAAACAAAAACAAAACAACTCACACACCCACACACCACCCGACCCCCCCCCCCAAGCTCCCTGCTGCCGCTGCCGCTGCTGTGCCCGCCGCCGCCGCCAGCGCCGCCCGCCGCCCCTGCTGCCGCCGGCCAGCCCCTCCGGCCACCACAACTCCACCTCCTCCACTTCTTCATCCTCTTCCACTTCCAATTCCTAAGGAGAAACCTAGGTAAAAATCTAAATTCCTTCCTCCTTCTTCATCTCTATGTGTAAATCCCTTCCTTCAAACTCTAGGTTAGGAGGTTTCTAACAAATTCCTTGTTATTGGATGAATTAGGCATTACAAAGGAGATTAGGGCATTCACCACTCAAGGCAAGTCCTCTTTCTCCCCTCCTCCTTCTCTTGAAGATTCTAAATTTAATCACCTATGTTAGTTTTGATTAATTATGAATTTATTGAATTTCTGAAATTACAAGTTGAGACTTATCTTATATTTTGCTCTAAGTTTCATAATGGAATAAATTAGGAATTATTTCCATTTTTCTGAATATATATATGTATATTATGGTTAAAATCCACCATGTAATATTGTAGTATAAATATAGAGATGAGCAAGCAACTTGACACGATACAATTGATATATGTAAAGGACATCTTGTGTAGGACACAACGCAAGTATATTAAGTATTGGACACAACATCAATGGAATCCTGGATACATGATATATTTATACACACTTTGATACTATATATGTATAGATGCAAATTCTTATTCATATACCCATGTACAATTTTAACTCGCGATATGATTTTAGGGGCTTAACCTACACAAATTAAATATATATACATGTCTTACGTTTTCTCACTTAAACACGTGTACACGAGAGTAGTTTTCGATGTTAGCATAACTATTTAATTCTGTCCAAATTATTAAACCAATCAAAATAACACCTGTTGGAATGATTGATGGTTAAATTAATTAATTTGCAAGTCTCTATGTACCACGATAATTTTACTCTACAAATTTCCAACTCTCTAGCATACTAATGCAATATTGCGAAGAGTTTAACATTTTTTTTTAAGTTATGACACATGGAATTGATGCATATATATTACTAATAACTTCATGTGGATACTTGGGATAGTGAACTACAAGTCGCTCAAATCAAAGAAATTGCTTGCCTAAATAAATTGCTTGCTTGCTTGCCAAATTGCCATGGTAAGAATTAAGTATTTTATATATACATATGCTTGCTTGAGTTTCCGGTGTTGAGAGTTGCTCCACCGAAGGGGTCGGCGTACCCGGATATTAAATACGTGGTTCCGGTGTTGAGGGTTGCTCCACCGAAGGGGTCGGCGAGCCCATATATCTCTTTATATCATGTTTTGTAAATTGTCGGAGCTCCTAAATACAAAGGAGACTCTGCCAAAAATTTTGAAAAATTTAGGAGATAGACAAATTTTTGATTTTCGGAAATTTTAGAATCATTGGGTGGGGAGGACAACTGAATATCCCTAGATATCCCGTAACATAATAACCATAAAAAGGCTGATCAGCAATTCCTGAATATCCTGATGAGTACTTCTATATAAGTACTAGCCCAAGAGAGGCTCCTGTCCTGCTACTTCTATTTCGACAGTAACATCGAATAGATTGATTTTAGCCCAAGGGAGGCTCCGAAATCACAGCCTGATCCCAGGTTAACGGGATTGTTCACGGGAATTATTTAGGGAATTAATTCAGAGTACTGTTCTCAAAATTGTATTGCATTTAGTCTACTAAATTTTATCTTACTCCAGCAAATAACTCCACCTATCAAAGGTAGGTAGTTTCTTGATTGCTCAAGGGAAGCAAAATCCTACTGAGAGCTCAAGGGAAGCTCAGAATATCTTACAATCTATGGAGTAGGATGTCATTTACATTTCTTTGATTTTTGTGAAGTAAACACATATAATAGTGCTAGTTGGCATATTTCTTTCTTTTGAAAAACTGCATCTTTCTTTTGCATACTTTACTGTCCTTGACCGAGGACTTGCTTGTCGTTTTCTAAAACGACCTAGTATTGTTCACTAGGTGAAGAAGAGGACGTCTCCGCCGAAGTAACGCCGCAGTACAACGAGGAGTAATTGCCTGGACAACTTGCTAGTTATTTTTTTGTAATAAGCTTGTAGAAGTATTGTTGATGAAGTCCTGTATAACAATTTCCATATGTATAATAAGTTGTAATCTCTGGCATTTTCCATTTTTGCTGATGTTTACGGGCGACAATCGCGGATTTTCGGCGCATAGCCTGGGGATGTGTATGACGTCACCATTCCATTTGGGAAGTGGGACGTGACATTGGCGCCACCCATAGCCGGCCTGCGCTGATGGGGCTCGAGACAAAACTTCCAAAATGGTCTTCATACATGATGTAAAAAAAAAACTAAAAATTGTTGAAATACCCACTTTCGGGGTGGGTGTTTATGAAAAATCCATCCGCAGTGAGTTTTATGAAATACCCAAAATTATATATTTTCACGTTAAATATTCTAAGATTTCCTTTAGATAGCTCTGTATTTACAAAATTGCCATTTTGATAATACCACAACTACCCCTTCGCGCAAATTTGATCATATATATGTATTTGAATTTACAAACTCAGATTTTGATTGCGATTTTCGTCTTCTTCTTCACGAGAGATCTGAATTCCATTGCTCTCATCTTCAGCAGAGATCGCAAAGATCGTTCTTAGTTCACTGTGCTTTTCTTCAGACGAATTCCGATCATCGTTCATCATCATCATCATCTTCGTGGAGAGATTTGAAATTTTCCGCCTATTAGGTCAATTGTGGATAGAAGATCTTCTTCTCTTTCTGTAGATCTTAAAACATTGTGAGAGTTCAGATATGTAGAAATTTATTCATTATCTTCGTAGATCTTGAAATTTTTGCAGAATTTAAATTTGTTATGAAAATTTTTAATTGAGAAACGATTAGAGAAATATTTAATCTGGTTTTTTTTGTGTCGATTTGAGCTTGAATAACTCCAGAAAACTTCTATTTTGGGTTTTTTTTTCCTGAAAATCTGATTTCAGAAGTGATGCAACTTTTTTCTTGATATTCTCCGTACGAATATGACGGCGAATGATATTCGCCGTGCTAATATGACGGGGAATGGTCATCCTCCGTTTACTTGTCACAGAGAAAGATCATTCTTCGTTCACCTCTCACGGAGAACAACCGTTCTCCGTGTTTTACACATGACGGGGAATAGTCATTTTTCGTTATAGTAGGACGGAGAATGATCATTCTCCGTGAGAAGTAAACGGAGAATCCATTCACTTGTCATAGAGAAAGATCATTCTCCGTTCACCTCTCACGGAAAACAACCGTTCTTCGTTTTACACATGACGGGAAATAATCATTCTCCGTTATAGGAGGACGGAGAATGATCATTCTCCGTGAGAAGTAAACGGAGAATCCGTTCACTTGTCACAGAGAATGGCAATTTTTCGTCATTTTAACACGGAGAATGGCCATTTTTTGTGATTTTAACACGGAGAATGACTATTCTCATGCATTTTAACACGAAGAAAGGTCATTCTTCGTCATTTTAACACAGAGATCTCCGTGATTTTAACACGGAGAATGACCATTCTCATGCATTTAACACGAAAAATGGCCATTCTCCGTGATTTTAACACGGAGAATGGCAATTCTTTCTAATTTTAATACGGAGAATGACCATTCTCTTGCATTTTAACACAGGAAATGGTCATTCTCCGTCATTTTAACACGAAAAATGGCAATTCTCTGTCAATTTAACAAGGAGAATGCAATTCTCCGTGATTTTAACACGGAGAATGACTATTCTCCTGCATTTTAATACGAAAAATGGCAATTCTCCGTCATTTAACACGGAGAATGACCATTCTTCTGCATTTTAACACGGGAAATGGCCATTCTTCGTGATTTTACCACGGACAATGACCATTCTTCTGCATTTAACACGAAGAATGACTATTCTCCTGCATTTTAACACGGGAAAAGGCCATTTTTCGTCATTTTGACACGGAGAACGATAATTCTCCATGATTTTAACATGAAAAATGACCATTCTCCTGTATTTTAATAGAATCATGAACGTAACTTAAAGTTATACCTTCATTTTGCCCTTCTTTTTGCTTACCAGCCTTTGGCTTATGTGCAACTCTCTTAATTCTCTTCACATCAGCTCTCTCTTCTCTAACTGGGGTTCCAGTTGATGCTGATGATGATGATGAAGTGGGAACTGATGATGACGACATGGTGTGAAGATTGCGAATGGAGAGTCACTGACGAGTTTTTGAAGTAATGTTTGAAGATTTTAGAGGAGAAAACCTAGATTCGAAAGTGAGCAGCGTATGGAAGAAGAGAAAGAATCGAAACATTTTTTTGAAGAGTATATTTTGTGGGTGTTTTCAATAAATTAGAAAGGCAAAACGGTCATTCCGTACCATTTTATATATTTTTTGCTAATTCTGGGCACGCGATAAAATGTTATTTTGCGGTAGTTTTTCATAAAATTTTACGATTTTTGGACATTTGATAAATTTTCTATAAAAAAATATAAATATAACAAAAAATTATTGTAGCCAATATTTGAATCAAGGACCTGTAAAATACAGGCCCAAAATTATAATCACTATACCAAAATATTTTTTTGTTAAAAATGATACATGATACATACTAGTTCTGTTGTAAATAGATCCATGTTGGTGCCCCTTTCGTCAGGAGGCCCTGGACCGTCGTCCGGCCTGCCCTGGACAAGGACCTGTTGGCCCAATTATTGTATCATATTTTTTAGTATGGTTAATGTAGCGCCCCGCTTTCGATAGGCGACAGAACTTCATAATATGCTTGCGCCGAGTCAGATCGGCCGGGAACTTAGATGGCCATCTGACTCGATCGCTAAGTTTGGTAAACGATAACGCCTTGCGGCATCGATTCAAATCGATTTGGACGGAAGTTACGAGAATCGATCCAACTAATGGAACGACTTCTGTTGGAATAAGTCCTAGATGCAGCGGACTGCGTCTCGGCGAGTGAGCTCTCTATAAGAGTCCCTTCGACGGGACCGGACCGCTGTATGGTTTTCTTGGAGCTTTGCCGCTGGGTTTGATTGAAGTGCTTTCACGTCGTTTTCATGGATGCAATTACAAATTTCGATGCAAGGAGAAAAGAAGGAAATCTAACAAAGTGTTGGTGCCATTGCAGGAGCTCGCGTAACTAAGGATTGACGTTGCGTAGCACTTCGACGACCTGCACGAAGCAAAGTAATCGGTGGGTGATTCGGCCCCTTCTTTTCTACTCTGTCCCGCAAACTTATTCCTTGCCTCGAATTCATTCAAATCGAACGATGCCAAGTTAATTGCATGCCAATCCACTAAGTCTAATAACTCGGGAAAAACGTATCGATTTAGAGTTATTCACTCTGAAAATACAAGTCTATCACATAAACCAGAAAGTTTAAGGTTCTAGTAAAAAGATAGACTATTTTACGTGCTGCAAAATATTATGAAACGTCGATTGTGGGTTACGATGCCTCGGACAATTTGGTGCCTACGGGACGCTAAATCGGGAGTACGTGTCACGACCCGTACCCTGATTAGGGGCACGAGAACGTGGGTACGTCCAGCCTACGCCGCAGTGTCGACGGTAGAACGCTGTATAGGTCATCTATAACATCTAACATCTAATAACAAGATATATAAACCTGTCATCTCCGCACGGAGGTATAACATAACATCTCAACTCTATATCTCAAACACAAGTCTAGGAAAGATAGAACATGATATGGAATCAGATGAAAGAAAGAACTGAATATATATAGAGTTATCACACCACACAAAGTAGATGTCCAACACAAATAAGTACAAGACCTGAAATATAACTAAGTCACAACTAACAATCGGAACAGTCCGATACAAAATAAAAACTGTAAACACTAGACTAGACTAGGCACCCTCTACTGAGCTAGATGCTCCTCAGGCTCCTGAAGGTCACCCTCATGTGTCCCATAGAAGGTGGGGCAGTCACCATCATCATCTGTAATATTTTCAACAGGTCCAGTTAGGACAGGAACGAGCACAATACATCTCACGCAGCTCATATCATGTTGGAAAATATAAAGCATGCATAGAGTAAGATACATGGACTGTAAAGAAATATATATAAAACGAGAGAGATTTGATAACTGGAAATATCTATATATATGATAAGTAAGAACTGTAGGTAAACTGTGATTTAGAGCACGAGATGGTTATATAAACGGGTTTAGGACATATACAAGATTTCACAAGATTTCACAAGAATTTGTACAAGATAGGATTTTGATCACATAACCATTTCCTACTCACCCTCCCCAATCAATACACAAGGATCCAGTCAAGTTACGTTACCTTATACAAGAGGTTTTTATCATGTTTGCTCACGTGATCATGAGAGTACAAGATTGCATAAGAGTATACATGAAAGCGGTGTACATGAAATACAAGATGTTCGTGAAAAAGCACATGACAACTGTATCTGATGCACCCCGAGGGAGATAACATCGCATGACAAGATCCATATAGTACCAATCCGTGATAATGATGTGACAGCATCATGTAAGGTATTCTAGAGCAAGAATATAAATCCTAACAAGTATGAAAACATCAGAGAATGTACTCGTCTGTCACCCTGTATGACTGATATGAATAGATGTCCGAACTTGTGTCACAGAGTCCTATTTAGAGTAAAACAGGTCACAATATATCCACAATGGTAAAATTAGAGTATACAATGCATACTACATGATTCTAGGTCAATCTGGTCAAAAGTCAACTCTTGGTCAACTCTAAAAGTCAAACTAAGTCAAACTAGTCAAATACTAGCCAACATAATCAAGCTAGGTCAAGTCTAGGTCAAACTTAGACTAACTAAGGTTTGGTCAAACAAAGACTAGTCAACAAGGTAATTAGGTCAATCTTGGTCAGACTAGTTAAACTAGTCATTTTTAGGTCAAGTAGGTCATGGTTTGACCAATAGTTGACTTGGTCAACAATGGTCAACATTTTGGTCAACCTAGGTCTAGTAGGCCTAATGGTCTATCCTAACTCATTGGCCATAGGCTAATAACCAAGTTCCATAGGCTAATGCCATATGGGTATCTACCTCTATATAATATATATATATATATATATATATATATATATATATATATATATATATATATATATATATATATATATATATATATATATATATTGTATAGAGGTAGATATATATATATTGAATATATATATATATATATATATATATATATATATATATATATATATATATTCACATATATATATATCTTACCTCTATACAATATATATATATATATATATATATATATATATATATATATATATATATATATATATATATATATATATATATATATATATTCACATATATATATATATATATATATATATATATATATATATATATATATATATATATATATATATATATATATATATATATATATATATATATATATAATTCACATATATATATGTGAATATATATATATATATATATATATATATATATATATATATATATATATATATATATATATATATATATATATATATATATATATATATATATATATATACACACATAACTATATAGGCCTATGGACTAAGTATACTCATATATCATATAGGTACCCATATATAGATACCATATATAATCTAATACAATATATATATATATATATATATACATATATATATATATATATATATATATATATATATATACAACATATATATACAATACAATATATAGAGAGAGAGTGAAATAGAGAGAGGGACAGTGAGAGAGAGGGAATGGCAGGACAGGAATGGGGGGGGTGGAAAGGGGGTTTCCTGATTTTCTGGAACAGGAAATGCTCCCCCCCCACACACACAGTGACATATATACATATATATGTATATACATACACAAACACCTATACACACAACCAAATATCCTCAAAACTCACCCACACTCTCACATACATATATACTACGTATATATATATTGAAAATACACTTATACATGCATTAATCACAATCAAAATCGATTTGAAATTTGTTTTTGCAAAACTGGAAAAAATCCCAAAAACTGGAATTAAGTGCACAGTGCATAGGAAAGTAGGTAACTCGATTTACACAGTCAAAACCGAGCTATGGCTCGAATCCCTAGGTTGATAACTGATGCCCCACACATATACGTGTCATGTGTGTCAATGGCAGACCACCACGACACGACACGGCGTGTCCAAACACTTAAAAACCCAATCGGATAAACTGGGATACACAAACACGTACACAGCGTCGTGCACGTGTTCACGTGTCTCGTGGACACACCACGAGACACGACACATCTCATGGTCACACACACACGTGTAGCCCACATATAGGGCTACACGATGGACACTCTGTTACGTGTCCACGTGTCCTACAGCGTCGACACGAGAGCCGTATCAGTCGAGGAAACTCGACTGATACGCGCGGTTTTCACTGCGTCGTGCAGAGATGCACACGCCTCGTGGACACGACACGAGCCACGTGGGGCCTCGTGGTCATGCCCACGTGTAGCCCACGTGTAGGGCTACACACTCGTGCAAACACGAGGTGTCCTCGACTCGTGTCCATGCGACACGAGTCGCGTGTCTAAGTCAAATTTTCTACTGGACTGTGCGCGTGTGTGGCCAGTGCGGCCCCGATTTCGTGTCCGATACAAAACGACACATCGTGAAACTTTGGGGGCATGTTCGCAGACATTGCCTCCTCGTGTCCACCAATTTTGGTGTGTCCTAGTGGCCTGTGCAGTGCGCACAAAGGATGTGGTAGCAGGGCACTGTGCGCGTGTATCGTGAAGTGAGTTCGTGTCCATTTTGGACACGGACACGACTCGAAAATGTGTCCAGTAAGTTAGGGTTGTGACCTAGAAGTCTAGGGCTACCAGAAAATATAAATTATTTTGGAAAATAATAACTTTTGTTCCTAAGTGGCATTTCACCAAACACTGAAATTTAAACACAGATACGTGTCCGATACGGACACCAAACCAAACCTATTTTCTACCAAACTTGACACACAGCTAGGGTTTACCTATATGCATGCAATTATGAAGAGAAAACACAATATTAACTAGGTTTGGGGATATTTACCTATGAGTGCAAAATCCTCAATATTAGGCTCTTTTGAATGAAATCCTCCTTCGACTCCCAACGTCCAAAGCTCCACAATTCCTTGCTAGCAAGCCACAATTGGTATCCTCTAGTGTAGGGGAGTCTAATGCAAGAAACTAGGCTCAAATTGGAGTTGAAATGGTTAAGTGGTGAGGGTGTGAAGTTGTAGGGAAATTAGGTTTTTAGTGTAATGAAAATGAGGTGTGAATGAAGGGGGGGTGTTTATATGGAAGGGGGTAGGGTTTGGGCTGCCATGGGTAGGGTAGGGGTAGATATTTAGGGTTCATCCACCTTGCTAACTTAGCTCCTAAGTCTTGGACCAAGTAGATAGATATTTAGGTTTCTAGGAAATATCTAAAAGTAAAATATCTAGATATTATCAAACCTAGATATTTACACATAAAGCTAATATCTAACATTAGCCTCCTAGGTTAGTGACTAATCTCTAGATTAGGTTAAACTAGGTTAGGGACTAATCATGATACTAACAATAATTAAATAATATTAAAAACACATAAATACAAATAATTCCAAATAAATCCTAGAAAATTACCAAAATACCCTTTAGGCTAAAAAGCCCTAATTTGATGTTCTAAGCCTATGGCTAGGCTCACATGGTCATGGCAACTTCTAGGTTAAGGAAACTAGGGTTTACACTAAGGTTTTGCTAGTAAGTCACAAAGTCATAAGTCGTGACTTAGAAAATGGTTTTAATTACACTAATAATCACCAAAAATCATATCATGACTAAAATACTATTAATTAATAATAAAAATAATAAATTTTCAAAAATACCCCAATTTCAGAAAACTGGGTGCTACAAGTCTACCCTCCTTAGAAAATTTCGTCCTTGAAATTAGAATGGTCATACTCCTTCTAGGTCAAACACCCCAACAATCACAGTCTCAAACACACAGTCCGATAATCATATGCGTCTGTCCGAAATCATGATATTCAGAATCTTCGTCATGCTAGTGAGCAAGGCTACGATATTCACAGAGTCCTCGACTAAGGTACATACCTCTAGAATCATGGTATTTAAAATTTTTGCATTGCCGCATGCCTGGCTGCGAAAACCTTAAATTCCCACATCCGAGAAATACGTCCAAAATTCGACTATATGTCCTCACTATGCCAGCTAATATGACTATAGAAGACTCTAGATCCCATGATCGAGACGACCTAGCCCATACGACTTATATCAGAAGAAAAAATAATTCACAATGAAATATCCGAACAAAATTTATCAACTATAAGGAACAGATAGAATCAAATTTCCAAGACAGTTATAAGGAGGCAAATGCAAAAATAGAATCGAAAAGGTTGGAACCTGCAATCAGCTCTCCCTCTGTCTGGGCATCATCGACTACCATGGCGAAAGCTCGCCCCGGCTGGCCTCTCTTGGCCTGCTGCTGATGCTGGACAAACCTCTGCTGCTGAGTCTGCAACGGTGGTCCCGTCTGCTGCCTTGTCGGAGCCCTAGCTCCTGCTGCTGCCTGAGCCAATCGTGCCAAGCTCTTGGGACACTCCTTCAACTGATGCTCTGCTGAACCACAAAGCAAACACAGGCCCTGCCTCTTCCTGCAGTCGTCCCATCCGTGACCTTGCTTCTTGCAAAAGTTACACATAGGGTGCTGTTGCTGCCTGGGTGCCTGCTGGTGAAGTATATGTCCCTGGCCCTGAAACGGCTGCTGAACTGGCCTCTGCTATATATGAGGACGCTTGGCTGGCCCTGCACTAGAACTAGCCCCTAAGGTATCACTGCCCCTCTTCGGCTTGAGGCCGAAGTCCTCCTCTGTAATCTGTACGTCCATCAATATCTGATCGAACGTCGCATCACGGCGTCCCGAGGTGCGGGTGCGCACTGCATGAATAAGTCCCCTACGGAACTTACGAGCCTTCTGCCCCTCATCCTGGATCATATCGGGAGCGAACCTGCTAAGGCGGAAGAACTCAGCTGCATACTCGTCCACCGACGAGTTCTCCTACACTAGACCCACGAACTGGCCCTCCAATGCTGTAAGAGCCACGTCCGGGAAGAACTTCTCCTTGAAGAGCCTCCGAAAGTTCTCCCAAGTCAGCCCTCTCACCGACGCACGAGGATCCGTACGGTACCATGTCAGCGCAATGTCGAAGAATCGGCTGGCTGCGGCCGAAACCCAAAGCGCTCTAGGAAGCTCTGCCAGCTCCATGCTCCGCTGTACATCCTCTAGCCAGTCGTCTGCATAGAGGATGCCCTCCGTGCCTGTGAAGTCCCTGGAGCTTATCTTCCTGAAGTCCAATACTATCCCCGGCCTGGACTGCTGCTGGTACGGCTGCTGGCCAGTAGGACCCTACACCGTACCCGGTGCCACTCTCTCTACTGCTGCTAGGGCAAGCTGATGCGAGTTCTCCATACTCTGCCTCAGCATTTCGATCTGTCGGTGTGACGCCTCCGACTGGCGCTGCGACGCCTCTGCCTGGGCCCGCTGTGTCTCTATCATCTGCTGAAGGAGAAGGAACATATGGTGCGTATCCGTCGGTACCGGTGGTGGTGGCAGCAGTATCTCCGGAACAACGGCCGTAACCCTTTGGGGTGGAGGTGGTAGACCTCCCTGTGCAACTGCCTGGGTCTCCAGAATAGTAGAATCACTGGGGGCAGTCTCGTGAACCTCCTCCTCTGCCTGATCAGATCTCTCAGGCAAACTACTCGATCCAGTGGCCTGCGGGTGCGTCTTCGTCATCCTGGAGACGAATTGAAACAAAGAGGTCAATATGGCACATGAGTAGATTATCAAAGAAGGACAGTTAATTTAATACAAGGGGAGAAATCATGAAAATCAAAAGATCAGAAATTTCCTAGGTGTGATTGAGAAACTCCTATCATGTCCTAGGTCCTACGTCCTAATTGCAGGCTCGTAATTAGTACTCTAAGTCAAGCACCATTACGAGATTGCACTAATTGTGACACAGGCCTGCATGGGCCACCACAAAAATGTGTCACGACCCGCACCCTGATTAGGGGCACGAGAACGTGGGTATGTCCAGCCTACGCCGCAGTGTCGGCGGTAGAATGCTGTATAGGTCATCTATAACATCTAACATCTAATAACAAGATATATAAACCTGTCATCTCCGCACGGAGGTATAACATAACATCTCAACTCTATATCTCAAACACAAGTCTAGGAAAGATAGAACATGATATAGAATCAGATGAAAGGAAGAACTGAATATATATAGAGTTATCACACCACACAAAGTAGATGTCCAACACAAATAAGTACAAGACCTGAAATATAACTAAGTCACAACTAACAATCGGAACAGTCCGATACAAAATAAAAACTGTAAACACTAGACTAGACTAGGCACCCTCTACTGAGCTAGATGCTCCTCAGGCTCCTGAAGGTCACCCTCATGTGTCCCATAGAAGGTGGGGCAGTCACCATCATCATCTGTAATATTTTCAACAGGTCCAGTCAGGACAGGAACGAGCACAATACATCTCACGCAGTTCATATCATGTTAGAAAATGTAAAGCATGCATAGAGTAAGATACATGGACTGTAAAGAAATATATATAAAACGAGAGAGATTTGATAACTGGAAATATCTATATATATGATAAGTAAGAACTGTAGGTAAACTGTGATTTAGAGCACGAGATGGTTATATAAACGGGTTTAGGACATATACAAGATTTCACAAGATTTCACAAGAATTTGTACAAGATGGGATTTTGATCACATAACCATTTCCTACTCACCCTCCCCAATCAATACACAAGGATCCAGTCAAGTTACGTTACCTTATACAAGAGGTTTTTATCATGTTTGCTCACGTGATCATGAGAGTACAAGATTGCACAAGAGTATACATGAAAGCGGTGTACATGAAATACAAGATGTTCGTGAAAAGCACATGACAACTGTATCTGATGCACCCCGAGGGAGATAACATCGCATGACAAGATCCATATAGTACCAATCCGTGATAATGATGTGACAGCATCATGTAAGGTATTCTAGAGCAAGAATATAATTCGTAACAAGTATGAAAAGATCAGAGAATGTACTCGTCTGTCACCCTGTATGACTGATATGAATAGATGTCCGAACTTGTGTCACAGAGTCCTATTTAGAGTAAAACAGGTCACAATATATCCACAATGGTAAAATTAGAGTATATAATGCATACTACATAATTCTAGGTCAATCTGGTCAAAAGTCAACTCTTGGTCAACTCTAAAAGTTAAACTAGGTCAAACTAGTCAAATACTAGCCAACATGATCAAGCTAGGTCAAGTCTAGGTCAAACTTAGACTAACTAAGGTTTTAGTCAAACAAAGACTAGTCAACAAGGTAATTAGGTCAATCTTGGTCAGACTAGTTAAACTAGTCATTTTTAGGTCAAGTAGGTCATGGTTTGACCAATAGTTGACTTGGTCAACATTTTGGTCAACCTAGGTCTAGTAGGCCTAATGGTCTATCCTAACTCATTGGCCATAGGCTAATAACCAAGTTCCATAGGCTAATGCCATATGGGTATCTACCTCTATACAATATATATATATATATATATACCATATGGGTATCTACCTCTATACAATATATATATATATATATATATATATATATATATATATATATATATATATATATATACACACACACATAACTATATAGGCCTGTGGACTAAGTATACTCATATATCATATAGGTACCCATATATAGATACCATATATAATCTAATACAATATATATATATATATAACATATATATATATATATATATATATATATATATATATATATATATATATATACAATACAATATATAGAGAGAGTGAGTGAAATAGAGAGAGGGACAGTGAGAGAGAGGGAATGGCAGGACAGGAATGGGGGGGAAAGGGGGTTTCCTGATTTTCTGGAACAGGAAATGCTCCCCCCCACACACACACAGTGACATATATACATATATATGTATATACATACACAAACACCTATACACACAACCAAATATCCTCAAAACTCACCCACACTCTCACATACATATATACTACGTATATATATATATATATATATATATATTGAAAATACACTTATACATGCATTAATCACAATCAAAATTGATTTAAAATTCGTTTTTGCAAAACTGGGAAAAATCCCAAAAACTGGAATTAAGTGCACAGTGCATAGGAAAGTAGGTAACTCGATTTACACAGTCAAAACCGAGCTATGGCTCGAACCCCTAGGTTGGTAACTGATGCCCCACACATATACGTGTCATGTGTGTCAATGGCAGACCACCACGACACGACACGGCGTGTCCAAACACTTAAAAACCCAATCGGGTAAACTGGGATACACAAACACGTACACAACATCGTGCACGTGTTCACGTATCTCGTGGACACACCACGAGACACGACACGTCTCATGGTCACACACACGTGTAGCCCACATATAGGGCTACACGATGGACACTCTGTTACGTGTTCACATGTCCTACAGCATCGACACGAGAGCCGTATCAGTCGAGGAAACTCGACTGATACGCGTATCAGTCGAGGAAACTCGACTGATACGTGCGGTTTTCACTGCGTCGTGCAGAGATGCACACGCCTCGTGGACACGACACGAGCCACGTGGGGCCTCGTGGTCATGCCCACGTGTAGTCCACGTGTAGGGCTACACACTCGTGCAAACACGAGGTGTCCTCGACTCGTGTCCATGCGACACGAGTCGCGTGTCTAAGTCGAATTTTCGACTGGACTGTACGCGTGTGTGGCCAGTGCGGCCCCGATTTCGTGTCCGATACAAAACGACACGTCGTGAAACTTTGGGGGCATGTTCGCAGACATTGCCCCCTCGTGTCCACCAATTTTGGTGTATCCTAGTGGCCTGTGCAGTGCGCACGAAGGGTGTGGTAGCAGGGCATTGTGCGCGTGTATCGTGCAGTGAGTTCGTGTCCGTTTTGGACACGGACACGACTCAAAAATGTGTCCAGTAAGTTAGGGTTGTGACCTAGAAGTCTAGGGCTACCAGAAAATATAAATTGTTTTGGAAAATAATAACTTTTGTACCTAAGTGGCATTTCACCAATCACTAAAATTTAAACACAGATACGTGTCCGATACGGACACCAAACCAAACATATTTTCTACCAAACTTGACACACAGCTAGGGTTTATCTATATGCATGCAATTATGAAGAGAAAATACAATATTAACTAGGTTTGGGGATATTTACCTATGAGTGCAAAATCCTCAATATTAGGCTCTTTTGAATGAAATCCTCCTTCGACTCCCAACGTCCAAAGCTCCATAATTCCTTGCTAGCAAGCCACAATTGGTATCCTCTAGTGTAGGGGAGTCTAATGCAAGAAACTAGGCTCAAATTGGAGTTGAAATGGTTAAGTGGTGAGGGTGTGAATTTGTAGGGAAATTAGGTTTTTAGTGTAATGAAAATGAGGTGTGAATGAAGGGGGTGTGTTTATATGGAAGGGGGTAGGGTTTGGGCTGCCATGGGTAGGGTAGGTGTAGATATTTAGGGTTCATCCACCTTGCTAACTTAGCTCATAAGTCTTGGACCAAGTAGATAAATATTTAGGTTTCTAGGAAATAGCTAAAAGTAAAATATCTAGATATTATCAAACCTAGATATTTACACATAAAGCTAATATCTAACATTAGCCTCCTAGGTTAGTGACTAATCTCTAGATTAGGGTAAACTAGGTTAGGGACTAATCATGATACTAACAATAATTAAATAATATTAAAAACACATAAATACAAATAATTCCAAATAAATCCTAGAAAATTACCAAAATATCCTTTAGGCTAAAAAGCCCTAATTTGATGTTCTAAGCCTATGGCTAGGCTCACATGGTCATGGCAACTTCTAGGTTAAGAAAAACTAGGGTTTACACTAAGGTTTTGCTAGTAAGTCACAAAGTCATAAGTCATGACTTAGAAAATGGTTTTAATTACACTAATAATCACCAAAAATCATATCATGACTAAAATACTATTAATTAATAATAAAAATAATAAAATTTCAAAAATATCCCAATTTCAGAAAACTGGGTGCTACAGTACGACTTGGAGAAAAATGAATCGTTGCATAAGTTGGGGGAAATGATAATGTCGTTCAATACTGTCCGCGCTATACAAAACTGTTGCATATGTTAAACTGTTCACGCATTGGCATGGTCATGGACAGCTTGTGCACAAGTTGATATTTTTCCTCGAATCGATATCCGGGGCATCGAAATCGAATCGACCTAGGGGGAATGAATAATCGTGCTTCGACACTGATGTATTGCTGGACCGTCAGTCAGGCTTGCAACCTAGACTGAGCGGGCCGAAATGCCGTTGAGATAGTCCCACGTGATGTGTAACATTAATGACCGCATATAAGATAGTAGCATGCTCACCTATTGTCTTATGCAGGTGTAATTATTATCTCTGTATTTTCATGCAGGGACGAGCACGGCCGTGGTAAGGAATATGATAAACTGCTATGGTTCACTGTATGTTTTATTACGCAAAGATGGCTATCGAATATGAACTGAATTTATTTAGTTCTAATAGAAAGACAACTCTAAAGTATGCCTATCCTAACAATCAGAGTCGGTTTAGACGAGTGGGTTCGTCTCGTCCACTTAGCAAGTGTGCTAATCCTATTTCTCCAATTTCCCCAGGTGCGACGGGCGCGCCCAACTAAACTGGAGCTGAAGTAAGGAGAGGCATTTTGAAGCTCTTCCCATGCTGAAGTATTTTGAAGCCAATTCAAGTCGACGGCTTATGTATAAAGGGGTGAATGTATGGGACGGCAAGCGTTAGTTCAGGCAACTTGTCGAATGTATTTTCTTCTGTTTTCAATCAATGTAGTCGCAACGGCATCCAATGTAATTACGACTTGCACTTCGTTGCAAGCTATGAATGAAAAGCATTTCTATCTTCCTATACTGCATCTTAAATTCTGATGTGATTTGTGAAGTTTCAACTTGGCGTATTAATACAAAAAGCAACGTAACGTTCTTGCCTTGTACGAGTGCAATTCCAGACTCGTACGGCATCACGCCTTAGCGAGGACGATCGAATCGGCAAAGTAACACCGGGGATGAACGGTTTGTCGACTCGGGGCGTGACAAATTGGTATCAGAGCTCAGTTATGTTTCCTCGGATTTTTGAAAGATGTTTTATTGTTGGAATGTCCGTTGCGATGGCTCGATTGAATGCTAGTCGACATGCTGCGTGAAATAAAAGTTCCATACAGGTAAGCCCGTAGATATTTTTGAAAAATACTAACGGGTTTACTCTGTTTTGTAGGAATGACTAAGAAAAGAAACAATCCCGCCACAACCCAAACTGTAGATAGTACGTCGAGCACAAAAAGCACTGGGCCTAGCGAGACGACTATGGAGAAGATGCTACAGTTGATGGAACTGCAGCAGCAGCAGCTTCAGATACAATTCAAAACCCAATTTGAGGCGCAACAGAAACAGATGAATGCCCTGACTCAGATAGTGAGCAGAATGGCGGGCAATACTAAGACAACGGACGAAGAGCCCGAGGAAAAGCAAGACGACCAAGAAGAAAACGAGGAAGAAAAAACTCAACCGCAAATGATAAATTCTTCTTCCTTGTTCAAGGTAAAGGAGTTCCGCAAGATGAATCTACCAAAGTTCAACGGCCGAGCGGAGCCTGATGTGATCGTGGGATGGCTCGCGGAGATGGAGGACCTGTTTAATCTGCTTAGCATTGAAGGGTCCCAGAGAGTAACTTGTGCGGCGTTACAGCTGCAACTAAGGGCATACGACTGGTAGGCCGCTAAAAAGCAGGAAATCTATGAAGCCGATACAGACGCCACGATTTCCTGGAAAATATTCAAGGAAGCCTTCCTCGAACAGTACGTTCCTCGCGCCGTTCGCCAACAAAAAGAAGACGAGTTCATAACGCTGCGACAGGGAAATATGTCTGTCGACGATTATGATTCGAGCTTCTCAAAGCTGGCGAAGTTTGCCGGCGCCTTCCTGCCTAACAAGGAAGCATGGTGTGAACGCTTCCAACAAGGCCTAAATGACGAACTACGAAGGGACGTCATGAATCAAAGGTGCCGAACATACCGTGAATCCTATAATGCCGCTCTTGATAGTGAGCGCATCTTTGGTCGTAATTCGAGTAGAGGCATCCGTAACCACTTCAACAAGCGTCCTAACGATGCCGGCGCCGGGGGATCGGGAATAACAAAGCGTCCGAACAGATTCGATGATCGAGGCCATGGCAGTCAACACTGCACCAGGTGCGGTAGGCGTGGGCACCGAACCGTCGACTGCGTGACGAGATCTTGCTACAAGTGTGGCGAGGTAGGCCATATAGTTACATATTGCCCGCACAAAGGTCCGAATCAACACAACCCACCGAGGAACGTTTCGAATCCGCATAAAGCGCCGATACTGCAAGGCACAAATGCGGTGCCCGTCAACCAGCAGAACCAACGCCACGGAGCTCAAGGCCGAGTTTATGCCTTAACTCGGGACGAGGCGTACGTGTCCGATACTGTTGTAACAGGTATATTACTCTACAAAAGTATACATGCTCGAGTCCTATTCGATTCGGGTGCGACGCATAGCTTTATATCTGCTGATTTTGCGAAAAAAAATAAAATAACCATGCAATCACTAGATATAAATATTAGCGTTAGCACTCTGTCGGGAGTCGATATGCCTACGAACTTTATTTGTAGGGATGGCTACATTTGCATCGGAGGAAGATATCTATCCTTGGATGCCGTCGTACTAGACATCAAAGATTATGACATAATCCTGGGCATAGATTGGTTGGACGCTTGTCGTGCAACGATCGATTGCGCGAAGAAGAGAGTGGTGTTTCATCTTTCTGGCGAGACAGAGTTCTCATATTCGTACGGTACGGCCTCGAAGACAGCGATGATGGTATCGGCAATCTCGGCAAGGCGTATGCTACGTTCCGGCTGCGCGGGATACTTGGCATCAGTTCGAGACACGCGGACGGATAATACAAACACAATGCAGACTGATGTTGTGGTAGATTTTCCCAACATTTTTCCTGACGAGATGCCCGGAATGCCGCCGGATCGAGAAATTGAATTCAGTATCGACACCTTTCCGGATACACGGCCGATATCAAAGGCGCCTTACCGAATGGCTCCAGCAGAACTGAAGGAGCTGAAGGTGCAATTACAAGAGTTGCTAGACCGCGGATTTATTCGCCCTAGCGTCTCTCCGTGGGGAGCTCCCGTACTATTCGTGAAGAAGAAGGATGGGTCGTTGCGGCTATGCATCGACTATCGAAAACTCAACAAGGCGACCGTGCGAAACAAGTATCCTTTGCCACGAATCGACGACTTGTTCGACCAACTGCAAGGCGCATCAGTATTTTCAAAAATCGATCTTCGTTCAGGCTATCATCAATTGAAGATCAAGTCCGACGACGTATCGAAGTCTACCTTCCGCACTCGATATGGTCATTACGAATTCCTCGTCATGCCGTTCGGTTTGACGAATGCCCCAGCCGCGTTCATGGATATGATGAACTGAGTCTTCCGACCTCAAATAGATAAATTTGTAGTCGTATTCATCGACAATATCCTTGTCTACTCAAAGAATCGGGAAGAGCATGCAGAACATTTGAAGACGGTACTGCAGATTCTGCGTGAAAACAAATTATACGCCAAGCAGAGTAAGTGCGAGTTCTGGATGAGTAGCGTGACATTCCTCGGGCACGTAATCTCTGTCGAAGGTGTCGCGGTGTAAGCCCCCTAAATTTCTGGGATTATTTTCGAATTTTTCTAAATGAATTATTTTCGATAATTTATTTTATTTAATTAATTTTTTGATCATTAAATGCTCTTTACCGTGACTTAAAATTCTAGAGCATCAGGGATGCCAGTCTCTGGAAACTTCCTTATTGAAGTTTGTAGTAGACGGGATTATCTTCACATTGATATTTTGTGTCCCACTCGAACTTGCTCCCTTGTACTCTTTTTGCTTCGCGCAAGTTCGGGTCAATTTAGACTGTCACGACCCGGTCCTAATTTCTTGGGTCGAATCAGATCATGCCCAGCCTGCACCGTTGTTGAGACGGCGGCAGTAAGCTGTATCACTCATGCAGGTAAATAAAACAACACAGTCTAATTGCCACAACTTTAATAATTCGAATAGTTTAAAACTTTTTACAATAAAATAAAAAATACATCTGAAGTACATTGCTTTCCACAAACATCATGAATTATAAAGAAGAAGAAAAATCTAGGCAACCAGCTCAGCAATCTCGAATTCCTCGTCTTGGGATCGCGTAACAAAGCCTCATCAGTGATACCTAAAATGTTGGGTCTCCAGTCAGGAGGGAGCAAAGTACAATTACGAATATCCAATAATTCAAATAATAATTTGAAATTTGCAATGTTAAACAATTTGAAATACTTTAACAATATTTTCCAACAATTCTACAATCGAAAACAATGTGATTTGAGTAGGCAACGAACTATGACCGGCTTGGGATGATTCAATTATATCCTAATGATACGGTCCAGCCTATCCTCGTGTATAGGAGGAATCAGCTCGCACAATCAATACAATATGGGGGTATTGGTCATAGACGCTACACTACTCCCCCAATATCCCGAGTCAATCAGATTCAATCAATGAGTCAATATTCGAACTCTAGTAAAGAGTTCCACAATTAATACTCTAGGAGAGAGTTTCGTGCAGCAATGTGGTTTAAAATTGCAATAAAACAATTACTAGATAAATTACCAAATAGACATAACTGTACTTGCCTTTGTATTAGAATGACTGGAAAGACGAGTCGGTACCGAGGAGGAACGTCAGTTGTAACTTCGAGTTCCTACAGTTGAAAACTCGACTTAGATCCTTTGTATAACCAGGCTAAGTGTGCTAGTTGCAATCTCTAGTAGTAAGTCCTAGTCAGGTTTTAAGTTGTATTCACTACAAGAAATATGTACATTATTAGCGCGAAAAATCTGCTATCATACGTATTACATAGCGTTTTCATAAATGCTATGTCATCGGCAGCTATCTTAGGTTCCACCCATACGATAGCGTTTTTCTAAAATGCTACGATAGGTTCAGATACAATAGCAATATCTGAATGCCTTAATTTTCTTTATTATGGCACATCCGTTTTATGTTAAAAACTTGATGACAATTCATATTTTGTGCTATGATAGGACGTTCTACAATAGCAATTTTTTATTGTTTTAAAATATTTTGTTATAGCGTTAATTAATTATATCACGGCTAAAGTTTCGTGCTATAATATATGATTATAACAGTTTTTTTTTTTGCTATTAAACGTATTTTCATTCAATAAGAACCTGTTTTACGTATCTATTGTAATATTAGAGAACCTGTTTCACATGATATAAATAAGAACCTGTTTTACACAAATAAGATCATTCATAACACAAGTCTAAAACCAATCCAACATACATAACACAAGTCTAGAGTTTCATTCAACATACATAACATAGGTTTGAATCCAAAATACACAAGTCATAAGTTCATAAGTTCATAAGTTCATAAGCCTAGCTAACTCGGACCAAAGTTTGTTCATTCCCCTGCAAAAAAAGCAACAAGGTCTTACATCAGTTCAATATTAACAAGAAAAGATAAAATAATTCACTGATGCTCTACAGAGCATTTATGAATTATTACTTAGAAAAATACTTTTGACGCAGAGAAGCTACAATCAACCGGGCATTGCTTCATAAAATTCAAATACTGTATCTGATGGGAGAAAAAAAAAACCCAGCAAAGACGGTTCAAGTAAACAATAGAACTAACCTGACCAACCCCGGCAAGAAGGAAACGTCCGAACTTTGCAAAAGTGAGAGAATTTACGAACCCAACCTGTCGTCATCAAATTCTTGGAAATTAACCTTAGAGACTTGGAGAGATTATGTTAAATGCTTGAAACATCATCAAATTGAAATAAAAGAACAGAGAAATCATCTCGCACAACACAATCTAATTTTATTATATGACCTGATTATATCGATTACTCTCATTTTATCACAAACACAACAAGCAGGATGAATACAAAAACAAGAAGAACAAACAAGTTTGTATCACAAAGATGGATTCAACAATGCAGCACAATTATTAACAAGATGGCTCCTAATAGCATGAAAAAGAAAAAAATCATAACACAATCAATTTTATTACAAGGTAACTTTAATTATACCAATTACTTTCGTTTTATCACAAACACAGCACAACAAGCAGGCATGAACATAAAAGCAACGTGTCATCCAGCCTCCACCTAGCTACTAACACAGAAAAAAAAAACGAGCATGAACATAAAAGCAACATGAACAAACAAGCGTCACAAAGGTGGATTCAGCTTATGCTTCACAGCTATAAACAAGAAGGGTCCTCCAGACTCCACCTAGCTACTAGCATGAAAAGAAAAAAAAGAACTAATTACAGCAAGAGAGAGAGAGAGAGAGGGTTCTCAATACTGACAAATTTACAACTGTAAATCTTAAGTTCGTCTTGATGCTCTCAGAGTACACCCAATTGTCAGTCAATTTCGAGATAAAGTTGGTACTAAGATCCTGGCCACAAATGCTTAAGCAAGGGGCCTAGTATGGTAGCTGCAAGTTAGGGATCCTTCTTTCTTAATCACTACAAACAAAAATCATGCAGTTCAAGAGCTAGATTCCAAACTTTCTTGAGTGTCTACAGATGATAATCCATTTCTTTTACAAATACATTCATTTCCATTGCATTGATTTTAAGCCAGGAATAAAGCCAAAGGACCAAATGAAATGCATTTCCCTACCAAATGAAATGCATTTCCCTGGGGAAGCCAATCATTAACAATCCGAAACTTATAGAAAATCCAAAGAACCAAAGAAAGTTATTCTTGCCCCACTCCCAAGAGATTAAATACTCAAAGGTATTGATATTATAACTGGAAAATGCAGTATGTTGTTGTTTTGAAGACTCCCCCAGCCTCGTATAAATCTCCATTTGCCCATGACAATGTCATAGCTAAGTTCAAAAATCTTCAATCATGTCATGGACACCCCTTTCCACAGTGTTGCATCCTTATTGACGCACAAATCATATGCTAAAATGTGATCCTTTAAGTGTGCCGTCACTAGGAATAATGGCATTGGCACCTTCCATCCTCCTTAAATATTCATGAGCATACTTCAAAAGAAACTATGGGATTGTCATACCTCCTCTCTTTGGCTTAATGTGTAATAGAGATTAATGAGAATAGGGTCATGAAAGAAAAGGTGATGAAAATAACAGGCATATAAAGAAAGGGAAAGCATTTTTGCTTGTAGAGGGGATGTGATCACCCAGGCAAGCAGCCCTGGGACGAAAAGATTTGGAGTACTCGTGCAGGCGTTCCGAAGTCTTTATTGTTCTGTGTCATCTTACCACCTCAAGGCTCCTTATATTCTAGGGGAACTTGGAGACTGCACCGTGGTCGCATGAGCTTAAGGCATATATGAGGGATCATTGCCTTAAGGGTGCTCTATGTTTTATGCCTACTGATCGCCTAGGTTTTATGGCACGACCCTCTCATGATCAAAGCTACTTTAGATATGTATATAGTCCATGTCATAATTTTACCATGATTTTTTTCCAAAGAGTTGCCATGTAATTTACCTATAACATGTTCATATTGTATTAAACCTAACATGTAGATGAATTTGCCCAAAAGGATGAACCGTAATTTGATTGCCAACTTAACAGAAGTAGGGTGTTATAGTATACAAACATGAACACAATTGCCACCACTTTAGTATTAGGGCTTGTTAAATATATGCTTGAACAGCAATTAAGAAACATTAACCATAGTTAGAATGGAATACCACTGGATAACTAAATAAAGGCTGGATGCATCTATCATCACTTCTGATTGCCCATAGACGAACAACACCGTTGCCAGCTCCAGATGCAGCAAGATCACTACCTCTACAAACAGCCACCGAACTCACCCATGACTGGGCTGAAGAACAGCCGACAACTTTGCCAAAGCCATTTTCTGAAACAAAGAGCATAAACAATTACTTTGCGAATGCAGTACAAATGTTAAGATGATGGCAAGCCACGCACAAATAAACAAAGATATAAGACAGCAAAAGATTATTTTATTGTCTAAGACTCCAACTTAGAGAGATGGACAAGACCTACATGAAAGATGAATTTAGGCTATTGATCCAATCCATTTAGCACTATTAAGTGCAATGCAAATAGATGCTCTTACCTTTCTTATAACCATTAGGGACCTCTTCCTTATTCTCTTTAGGTGATTGATCATAATTTAATAACAGAGAATGTGCATTTTTTGTAATATGTGTTGGCTTCTTCCGCAACGCACTCCAATATTCAATACTTCCATCATCTGAGCCTGATAAGAACTCGCTGTCATTAATGAAACAACAACATTCTGAAGATGATGGAGCCCGGAAGAGTAACCGTTTAGCATCTGCAACCTATTACATAAAAGCAAACGTTAGTAGCAATACAGGCAGGAACATTACTTTTGGGTTTTAAGTATTTTACAACAGACATCATAAATATTAAAATATCATCAAAGTAACAGCTATTAGACAGCTCTCTTTCCTCTTCTGTTATGCCACTAATGGTCAGGCAACTCCAAAAGATTCCATGTTGTCTACTTAGTATTTTACTATGTCGAAATAATTTATTTGAACCTATTTTAGAAACCTAAGCAGCTAAATACAGTTCCCAGTTCTGGACCTCGAGTGTAACAGGTACATATGAATATTGTTTCCAATCTTAATTACTAGGCATTTTCCAATAGCAAGGCTTTGAGTGCTCTTTTGACCATTGGACTCACCTTGCATCCAAATCAAAGAATTAATTAGAGAAAGATAGCTTTCGAGATAATTTACTTCTGCCAAATAGTCTATATCCAAGGTTTCAAGAATTGGGATTTGTCCTAGATGTTCTGAGGATATTAGTTCAGTGCCATTAGAAGCAAGGTTCACAATATTGGTATAGGTTTCGGAGTCTCGGACCCTTCCTATTGAGTATCTGGTGGTTGTGGTTTCGGCAGTTTCAACGATTATCGGGTTTTTCATTTCGGAAAGGCCAAAAATGATAAAAGAGTATTTTAACATATTTTATATTTTGTTTTTCTTTAGTTTTAAATGGAAACATATTCAACATTGCTAAATTGTTCAAACGCAATAGATATTATTGTTTATTTACTTGTCCTTAGACATTGTACAACCATAAAAAATAGTTTTGAAGGGAATAATATTAATATGGATGAGTGTTACGAATTTATTGATATACAACTTTAACCAATGGTAATAGTTACCGTGTGTCGATAAGGATATCGACACACTAAACAATTGTCGATCTTCGGCACAACTGAATCATTATGTAGACACTCATTTTCGACTCTCTCTCTCTCTCTCTCTCAATTTTTCTTTGTCGAATTGAATTAATTGGGAAAGAGACCCCAACACTGATCGGTGTCGGTAGCCGGCAGTATTGGAAAGGGACATGCCAAAACAGATACGATTCGGCCAATCTCGATACATATTGGTATCGGCCGATACTGAAACTATGATTAGAAGGGCAACTAGAGCATAATAAAAGCAAAAAGAACAAAGTAGAGAATTTACCTTCCCAACTATGCAGATATCTATTATGTTATCATTATTTTTCCTCAAATGTTTTCTACTATCTATTCCAAGGAAAGACAAATACCTTATAAAGTTGGACAGTCCGATCATGCCCTGCAGTCAAAATTTGTTCCTTGCGTAGACAATCAATTGTAAGTATTTCACTTTGATGTCCATGTAGAGTGTCCATGTGAGTTCGGTCTTCTACATTCCATAGCTTAATTTGTCGATCAAAAGACCCAGAAAAGAGTTGTGGGGTTCCCTGCCTGAAAGTAAGACAAGAGACGGGTCCTCTATGACCATGGAAGGCCTGTTAAGAAAGATATTAATGATTAGAAATCAAAACAATGAATTTGCAAAGTTGGACATGCATTCTGGTAGGCCATTACACTTATAAAACTACTTGATCTCTACAAGAACTTGTAAATGCAGTGCATGCAAATTGGTTGGTCCTATTAAACTACAAAAGAGGCACTACCACTTAATACAGGTGTATTATGAAGAGACAATGAGTTTTATGTATTAAGAGAACATGTTTGGCCAACTGCAGACTTGATTATTTTGCATACCATCTACAGAGTTGCTTTTAGAAATTATACATCAATGTAAAGTTTTAACTAAAAGCAGTATGTCAGGACATGATACATATCAACACATCTTGCAGAAGAATGTTCAAATTTTCAAACATATAAAACCAAAACATAGTTATAAATGAGAACCTGAATGTGCTCCCTTGTGCGTGTGTCCCATAGATGGACATGACAATCTAACCCGCCAGTAGCCAAATACCTACCATCTGGGCTGACAGCTAAGGCTAATACGTGCTTACTTCTCTTTGCAGAGGGATTTTGAGGAGCTTTAGAGTGATGTGAAATCAAAATGTCCTCACTGGGCCACAAATACTTCTCACTTTTACCACTCTCAACATCCCAATGCACAACGTATCCATCTTTAGATGCTGAAAACCCCCTGGTATCATCCTCAGACAAAGTAACAGATGTAACGGACTGCCGGTGTTTAACTAAAGGTATATCAGCTCATCTACTTGGCCTATACATGATATACCAGGATCCATTATTTAAAGATAGGCAGAGCGCCCAGTTAAGGAAGGGCTAACTGAATAATTTCTCTGGTGCACATAAATTTTACCCTGACGAGAAAGATTGCAAATATATAATCAGCCACTGGAGTTATAAAAAATACAAGATTTTATTTTAAGAAAATGAGCTAGACTGAGAAAATGAGAAAACCATGTGGCACATAAACCACAACCAAACCAAATGAGTTTTTGCTATGGTAAAATCTAATAAAATCCACATTGATACTAAGGTTATGACTTATGATACGAAACAGGGGATTCCTCAGAATAAGCAGTCTGTAAAAAAAATCAACAAAGTGCAAGTTACCACGGGCATGTCAGAATATATTGCTTTAGGACAAATACGACTCTTTCCATACCATCATATCACTAGTGCAGAAATCAGGTGGTATCGGTACTAGCGATGAGCTGCAGCTGACACATGCGCTTTGGCTGTAAGCCGGATTGTAAAAGACGAGCAGATGGTTCTTCCACCCACTTCACTTTGGTTTTTAGTACTGATCTTGGATTGCAATTATGTTGCTTTTTGATAAGGTCTGTGTATTTTCTCTGTAAAAAAATGTAATGAGTATACTCATTGTGAGCACTCTTGTTAGAAAATACTTTTTATCTCTGTTGAAAACTAGTATTGGAAGATGAATTGAGTTTGAAAGAAGCCCATCAACTATGATACAAATCATAGAGGTGAACGCCGTCACTCAGAAATAAGCAGTACACACATTCTCTCTTCACAAAAAGATGCAGCAAGAAGAACAAAAAAGATTCAAAATTTAGGATCAGCTATGATATAACTCACTTCATACAAGATTTTTTTCAAAAAAACATACCATAAAAAAAACCCTACTTGGAGATGACACGGAAAAGCAGATTCAGCATTGTGCAACATATCAGGCACGAATGGGACACTCCAAATGCAATAGGAGTCTAGGACACACCAAAACTGGGCTGTGTCGGAATTGTTTTGTGTCTTATTGGTGTCCGTCAACACAGCTTCTTTCTTACAATAAATTCAGTAATAATAAAAAATAAAGTTTGAAATTTAAAATCAGACTGTAATTTCAAAAGCAAAGAGCTTCCTTTTCCAGAATCGAGACTCGAAAAATTGGTGAAGTGAGAAGATACAGACACTCCAGAACCGGTGCAATCGTAGTATTCGTCTCCGTGCAACATATAAATTCAATAATTAGAAGAACCAAACTTGGAGAAAGATGGAAATGCCGAAAAAGATCACCTAGAAGCAAAAATTTTCGGGACGCGGCCGCTCTCCTCGAGCTGGCTCTTCTTCAAGAACTCCGCGACCAAGGAATCCCTCCCCCCGTCCCTCTCCTCTCTGTCCTCCTCCCCATACTCCTCGTCCTCCTCCTCGATCCTCTTCATTTCTTTCTGGATCCTCTCCAAGTACTCCCTCGCGATCCGGTACTTCACTTCCGCCGCGGTCTCCCCCGCCGCCTCCTCCTCCTCCTCCTCCCCGACTACTCCTGCACCCGCCTGAGAACCTCCGGCGTCGTCGTCGTCGCTCGGAAGGCTCTCGAGTTTTAGGGTTTTTCGAAAAAGAGGGAAACTGAAAGAGGAAATAAAAGAAACCTGAAATAAAAGAGGAAAAGTATTTTTTTGGTCAAGTGTTTGGCGGTATAAGTGTTTTTAGGTTCCCGCTTAATGAAACTCTATCTTAGCGTTTATCAAATGCTATTATAAAGTAACCAAAATATCAAACTTATTTTTTTATAGCAGTTCAGCAAAACGTGCTATTACGTTATGCTATCAATGTGCATTTTTTTTGTAGTGATTAATTTACAGCTAACGATTACGTCGCAACTACGTGCGTTGATTAAACCGATTAATTTGGTTATTTTGGAAATAATAACAAGGACTAATTAACTTTGGAAAACTTTGTATTTTTGTAATATATTTATAAAATTATAGTTTCTTATAGTGATAAATCATGAACTAGTTATTTACTAATATTTTATCCATTTAATTAATTCTTGATTAATTATAAAATTACGCTCTAACTACGATTTATACGTCTAATCAAAATACCACCCAAGATCAACATCCACCCAGAAAAATAAAGTAAAACCTACGCTAAACAATACATGGGCACAGCTAATCATCCTAGAGTTATGGGCTTATGCCCGGTACAATTCTTTTTACATAAAAAAAATAAGAGGAAACGATTAAGTTACTAAATAAAATGCAGTAATTAAATAACTATAATAAATAGCTTAACTATTAAATAAAAATAATTTAAAATATAAGTTGGAGTCTCAGACTCGGTCCAACATCAAATCTAGCTAATACCTCAACGCCCGGTCGGACCGGTGCGTTTGCATTTCGCCAGGGCCCACAGACCGGTACGGTCGTCGCCCGAAAAATCAGTTTTAAATTCATTATTCCGAAAACCAATTTTGAAATAAAATTAAATAAAGTTTTGTAAAAATTTGGGCAGCATTTCCTCTATTTCGGGACAACCCAAAACTGGGAAATGCGCCACAGAAAACCTGCAATTATTCCAACCCAATAATAATCCCGTAAATTTATCCACCAAAATATTTCCAAGCCACCAGAAAATAATTTCCAATCCACAGAACTTCCCGAAATACCCGGGAATCCTATAATCAAACCAAACCACACAACCAGCAGATAAAAATCACAGAAAATATACTAACGCAGCTAACCGAAAATACTACGCAGCTAACCGAAAATACTACGCAGCTAACCGAATTTCCCAAAGGAAAACCGGAGACCGATTCTCATCACAGACTCTACGGGAGGGATGAACTACTGTGATTAACAAGGGTTTACCAGATTCCGTTGGCGGGGAGCCGCGGGAAAAGCTTGAAAAAAACCGAAACAGCGTTTGGACAGCAGGTCGCAGAATCGGACAGCAAAGAACCTTGCAAATCCGGGCAGCAAAAGCTCCACGAAGCACGGGACAGTGGGATGAACCCCACAGAGCGCTGCCGAGATCTGAACCGCCGGCGCGGGCACGGGCGGCAGGAAGACTCGCCGGGGAAAGGGTCTGCCGCGGGAAGAAGTACGGCCGAGGGGGAAAAGGCCGGTCGGTTGCGCTAGGGCACGCCTCGCCGGAAGGGTGGGGGCGCGACGGTGGCGCGGGGGCAACAGCGCCTCGGGTCGCGGGTCGGCAGGGGAAGCTCCGCCGGAAGGGTCGGCTGCGGGGCTCGGGGAGCCGCACGCAGAGAGGGCGGCGCTCGGCGCGAGGAAGAGCGCGGGGAAGCCGTGCGGTCGGGGGAAGGAGCTCGCGCGGAGAGGGGTGCTGATGGCCGGCGAATGGCGGGGAGCCGCGGAGGGGTCGGCGGTCGTCGGCCTCGGGGTCGACGACGGGAACGGGTAGGGCTTGGGTTTTCGGAAGGAGATGGGTGCTCTGTGAAGAGAAGGGAGTGGGATCGTGGGAGTAATAAAGGGAAGGGGTGGTGTGTGCTGAACATTTGAGAAGGTGGGGGGTTAGGTGTGTGCTGGAGAGCAAAGAGAGGGGAGAGAGTTAAGGAGGAGTTGAGAATGTGAAACGAGGGATTGTGAGGAGTTACGGAAATGAGGGGGTGAGTTTTGGTCCAAATTGGACCAGCTCAATTTTTTTTTAATTAATTAAAACCAAGTCAAATTCAGGATTAAAAGAAATAGGAAGAATGGGCTCGGGCCTGGGTCTGGGCTCAAAATCAAAAATCCAAGTTGTCATAATTAATTTCTAAATTCTTTCCATCCAAAAAAATATATAATAATTATAATATTAATAATAACAATAATTTTGAAAATGTTTTATTAATAATACCAAAACTCTATTTAAATAATTAGCTACAAAATACTGGGTTTCACAATCTTCCCTCCTTAGAAAATTTCGTCCTCGAAATTTAAAGTAAGGTAGGAAAGACAAACATGTACGGGTACTGCGCCCGTAACTCAGGTCCAACCATAAGGATTTCCAAGGCAGTCGTGGATGAGACGATTTAGGGACAAGTTTTATGATATTATCCACGCAGAAAAATACAAAGGCGAACCAAAGTACAGAGGTTGATCAGACCATCATGTACCGGTCCTGATTAGACAATATATTAGTGGGTGCACCCAATAAAATATCATCATGATCAAGCTTGATTTAAAGAGATAGCTTGCGAAACTAGGCTAACTTAGCAGCATTAGTCAAATTTAGAACGGGAAAAAGAAAAGATAAGGAATAGGAGTTTAAGTGATGGCTCAAATTCTGATTTCTTCTCATCTCTGACTAGACTTGCAACTGGTTTCTCTGGCACTGAAAGGTTGATTCCAATCTTGAGCTCTGAATTATCCAAAATGTGACTCGAATCCGAAATGTAGCGTCTGAGCTGTGACGTAGAAGACGTTGCACACTCTCAAGATTAGCTGGTAGAGCTAACTGGTACGCTACTTCCAACTCGTCTTAAACTTCAAATGACCTGATGTACCTGGCCTCAATTTCCAGCTCCGTCAAAACTGATTGTTCCTCTGGTAGGAGAAAACTTCACCAAAAGCAATTTGGTCTTCCCAAGACCTACCAAAATCCAAGACGCAAAATCTCAATACATCTTCAAGCGTCTGGATTATCTTCTTTGATTGTCCGCCGATTTGTACTCCATAAATCCGGTAGGGGTGCCTCTCGTACAATGCTGCCAACTTCTAGGTGAATAAACTAACCTTGAAGGGAATAAAGTGTGCTGACTTAGTCAGTCGGTCCACTATAATCCAATTGGTGCCCTTCCCTCCTTGGAAACAAGGCAATCCTTACTCAAAGTTCATTGTTATACGCTTCTACTTCCACTCCGAATTGTCCAGCGGCTGCAACAAACTTGTTGTTCTCTTGCTAAATTTTTCATGTTGACAAATTCACATCTAATCCCATACCTGGAATTGTCCTTCTTCATTCCATAGCACCAATCAATGGAGGCATATTCCGATACATCTTATTAGCTCCTGAATATATGGAAAACTGCGACTGGTGCATTTCTTTCATCAACTCGTTCCTCCGTTTGTCAGCCGATACGCAAAGTCTCGTACCATTCTTTAGAGTTCCACTGCTGATCAATTTAGAAACCCTCAAGTGTTCCTGCCAACACTTGATCTCTAAGCCTGCAAAGTGCCTCGTTTTGAAACTACGTCCTCTTGATTTTGTCCATCAGCCTCAAACTTTATCAATACTGAATCAGCATCCAGCTCTGTCCTTCTATCTCCAGGTAGTATAACCTCCAGTCCAAACTTCTCGATGTCTTCTAGTAGGTGCCGGTCCTTGGTTAAGAACTTCGCCATCAGTATCGACCAAGTGCATCAGCGACCATATTAGCCTTACCTGAATGGTACTGCAGGTTGATGTCGAAATCCTTCATCTGCTTCAGCCATCTTCTTAGTCTAACATTCAGCCCTTTCTGAGTGAAGACATATTTCAGATTTTTGTACTCCGTATATATATTTTCACTCCCTTTCCATAAAAATCCTGCTTCCATAGCTTCAAAGTAAAGATAATTGCAGCAAATTTCAAATTAGATGTGGGATAATTCTTCTCATGAGTCTGTAGTTGCCTACATGTGTAAGCAATTACTTTCCCATGTTGTTGAAAAATGCAGCCCAGTCCTTTTCCAGAGGCATTACTGTAAATTGAGAACCCACCGGTTCCTGCGGGTAGCGCAAGGATTGGTGTAGTGGTAAGTATCTTCTTCAGCTCCTCAATGCAGCATGGCAAACTTTCGTTCAGATGAACTCTTCATTCTTCCAAGTGAGCTTCGTCATTGGCTCAGTCAATCTTGGCGAAATCCTTCATGAACTTCTGATAGTAGCTGGCCAAGTTCAAGAATCTTTCGAATTGAACTTGGGGTATACCACTTTTCAACAGCAGCTATCTTCCATCGAAATTTCTTCTCTTGACAACATGGCCAAAAATCCACCTTGTCAAAGAAAAATCCACGTTCAGATAACTTACCATAAAACTTCTTTTTCTTCAAAGTTTCCAGAACTTTCCTCAGATGTTCTTCACGCTCTTCTTCAGTCTTCGAATATATCAGAATGTTATCTATGGAGAAGATAAATTGATTCAAATACTCATGAAAAACTATGTTCATGAGATTCATGAACACAGCAGGAGCATTTGTCAGTCCAACGTCATGACCAAATAAAACTACCCATACTTAGTGTTGAATGCCGTCTTGGAAATGTCCTCTTTTCTGACTTTGATTTGATGGAAGTCAAATCTTAAGTCAAACTTCGAAACACCCTAACTCCACACAACCAGATCAAACAGATCCTCGATCCAGACAGAAAGTACTTGTTCTTTAGTATCTGGTAATCGATGCACATCCGTTGTTCCATCCTTCTGGGCACAAACAAGATAGGTACTCCCTAAAGTGAAGTTCCACTCTGAATAAATCCTAGAGCCTTCATTGATCTGGTCCTTCATCTTCTTGGCCAACTTCGGGTTGACTCTGTAACATCCTTTAGAAATAGGGAAAGAGCCAGGGACTAAGTCAGGGGTGAATCCTATGTCTATATCTGGGATAATCCGGGGAGACTATCAGGGAAAACATCTGCCATAAAAGTGTAACTAAAATTTCTATTCATGGAGACAATTACAGCAAAACTCTTATGATTGATCTAAGGACATCCTGTTACAACTTCCAAAAAGATGATGCTATTCTGCGGTTCTAGGTACTATTCTTCATGGTTCTGCATGAGCAGTCTCCAACTGCTTCCCTTTCTAAGAACCTCGAGTATACATCATGCCTTATTGTAAGGGGTAGGGTCTGCTGGATAGAAAGAGAGTCCCTAGGTTGTGGCCTAACAGGTGTTGCTGGGATAGGTATTCTGGTATGATGGAAAGATAAGGGGCAATCCTTTACCCGATGTTCAGCAGATCCACATGCCAAACTTCCTTATTAAAGTTTGTAGTAGACGGGATTATCTTCACATTGATATTTCGTGTCCCACTCGAACTTGCTCCCTTGTACTCTTTTTGCTTCGCGCAAGTTCGGGTCAATTTAGACCATTTAATTAATAATTGATTTCCCACTCTTTTCCTTGATCATCGTTTGTACGTTACCGTGACTTTTAATTTAGGAGCACCAGACCAGTCGTTTTCTCAGAACCAACTTGTCATGCCTGATCTACTCGAGACGTTCTTCATTCCTGATCTTCGTGTCCCACTCAGACACTCCATTTTGTGCTCCATTTCCTTCGCACAACTTTCGGTTCAATTTAGACCAATTAATTATCTACCGTAAAACCTGATTTAATTTCCAATTTAATTTTTGGGCCGACATCGGTCCAATCCAGTCGACCCAATATATGGCCCTGGCCTGTTTTGAGTCTACTATGCACGTGCCACTTGCGTGCCATTGAATTGATTTTCCTTGTGCTCCCATTTCGTCAATGATTTTAAATAGTTTAAATTATTATTTTAATTAAATTTTGGCCCCAACTCAACCAAACTTGGCCCAACACCCAATCTAATTTGGTGTATGCCCTATCATGACTGCCCATACACACCACTGTTGTCTTGTCCTTTTTCTTACTCAAAATATCTATTTCCCTCTCTTGTATATATATATATATTTTTTTGTATATATATATATATACATATATATATATATATATATATATATATATATATATAATATTTACAAATATCTCTCTTTCTCTCTCTCATTAACCCACTTCCACACATACACCCCCATCACCAGCACACCCTCTCCCCCTATTTCAGCCGACCATATACCCTCCCTCTCTCTACTTTCTCTCTCTCCTCTCTCTCTAATAATATCTCTCTCTCTCTCTCTCTCTTTCTTCTATATATGATATATATATACTCACACACACATATACTCATCCCTCTCTCTCTCTCTCCACTCCCACAAACACACCCCCTGCCATCAGCCAACCTCCCTCTTTCCTCTTCCCTACCTAGCCGACACCCCCACCATCTCCTCCTCCTCCTTCTCTATTCTTCATCATCATCTTCCACATCTTCACTACACACCACCACCACTTTCAACACCATCCCGCCGCTGCCGCCGCCACGGGCATCGCCGTCACCGCCCCGTCGTGCGTGGCAGCAACAGCAGCGAGGTGGCAGTGCAGCAGCAAGCGCCAGCAGCAGTTGCAGTAAGTAGCGGCAGCAGCAGCTCCATTTAGTGGCGCCGGTGGCCGCGCACCATCGCGCACCACCGCGCACCACCGCGCGCCACCGCCGTGGTCGGCCCCTACTTTGACCGTGCGTACCCCCGGGCAGGCCCCCATGGCCACCGCCCTCTTCCCCGGCGCGTGAAACACACGATTCGTGCGTTTTGCACAGAATCCCGTCGACGCGCGCGCGGATGAATTCAGAAAGTGTATTTCGGGACAGCAACTTAGCGCGTATTTTTTGGGAGATCCGACCGTTGGATCGGTGAACTCTTTGCTCCGTCTCAATCTCGGTATATCCCTCTTCACCTCTGTCAAGTTTGAACCATTAATTTCGTCGTTTGATGCATCAAAACCGGCCACCAAGTTGACATTTTAATTTGTACTGTTTTTGGACAGTTTTGCGACGCCAACTTCGCGGGTTCGTATCTTCGCCGTATCAGCTCCGTTTTGCACGCTACCAGTTCCGGTGCACAGCTGGTATAACCCTCTTCCTGCCCCCCTTTTAGATTTCATTTCAGTTTGAGCTTGTTAGGTCAGTCGAATTCGACGCCAAAGTTGGCCATTCGAATTCTTAGTGTTGCACTTGTTAAATTCCATTTTTGAACCCGGGACTCCGGATTCAATTTCTGACACCACCAGTAGACTCGTGGCGTCGTTCTGGCCTGTTTTCATATAAAGTTTGTTAGATTTGGAGAACGTGGACCCTGGCACGCATATCGGTACAAAGCGGGTCCCACTTTCTGGGTCAACGGGTCATTTAGAGTTCGGCTCATCGGAATCCAATTCCGGATATACCGTTGAGTTCGTATCGTCATTCTGGACTCGTTGACATATAATTTGCTGAGTTTTGAGGACATTAGCTCCGACACGCTTTTTCGTGTAAATCGGTTTCCAATGTCCTTGTCAACGGACCAATTTGAGATCGGGTCAACGGAATCCAATTCTGGATATACCGTTGGGTTCGTATCGTCATTCTGGATTTGTGAAAATATAATTTGTTAGGTTTTGTGCACTTTTATTTTGGCACATTTTTCGGTGCAAAGTGGGTCCGACACGGACACCATTTTGGCCCAAAATTACTTTTTTGCCCCTGTGTCCAAATTGGACTTTTGGACAGGCTATCCTAGCTGATTTGACCATTATGGACACGTTGGTGATATTTATTTTATCATCCGACAATATCTGTAGGTTTTTACCCTATTATTATAATTCCTCTCCTTTTGTGGTATTTTGAGTTCCATCGATTCCGGTGATTTCACAATCTCTAAAATTGAATGGGTTGACCCTGTAGATGTTTATAGGGACTAGTCTTGACCCTGTTTGACCATGGTTGACTGCTTTGACTGAACGTCGAAGTAGAGTTAACATTTGACCTAGTTTAACCTAGAGTTGACCATAGTTAACCAGTTGACCAAAAGTCAACTGTAAGTCAACCATTGACTCAGTGTGACCTAGTTTGACTTAGTTGACTGAGTCTGACCTTAGATTGCGTAGCTTATACTATAGAATCAAGCCTAACACTGTTGAACCCTAATTAGCTTATATATATCTTATCTTTAGGTCTGGCATCACTCTGAGCATCGATCCCATTTGACAGCTCAGGACCGCAGGCGAGTACATTCACTGATAGTTTTCATTATCTTGATATCTTCTATATCCGATTCAGTCATAGTGTCTTACTTGATTCTCAGTCACGATAGTTCACGGACTAGTATATACCGGATTCCTGTCATGAGATGTCATTCTTGGATTTTCTGGGGATACTGGTACTTGCTCGATCTTGTTCTTGTACTTGTATTGACACCGATTCCTGAGAAGGAGTAGCTACCTTCTTAGGAAATCTCGTGCCATGACGTGCTATGTCCCGATCCGTATACTACTCGGGGATGGGGAATATTATAGATAGTGTGATCAATGCCCATCTTGAGTTACTACTTGTATCATAGCTATACCCTCACCTCACGATGGGTATAGCCTGACCTGTGCTACTACTTGCTCCATAGCTTACCATCCCGGCCGGGCCGAGTCCACGTACTTGTAGCCGGTCGGCTGGAAGCCTGATCTTGACCCATACCGATCACATTATGCTATAATATTCTAGGCACA
Organism: Iris pallida; assembly: GCA_029216955.1. Taxonomy (NCBI): domain Eukaryota; kingdom Viridiplantae; phylum Streptophyta; class Magnoliopsida; order Asparagales; family Iridaceae; genus Iris; species Iris pallida. The sequence continues at coordinate 2,800,883 of JANAVB010000398.1, read as the reverse complement.
TTTTATATTTACTTATCTTATCACATATCCTGTTCTGTTCTACATTCAGTACTTTCTCACCATGCTATGATATTCAGTTACTCACATGTTCTACATGCCTTTATATTGTACCTTGATTGGAGACTAAGTTCTGCTCGGGAGAAGGGTTACAACCTCGGTCCTTGTTTGGTTTAAGGGTTGTAACTCGGCTTCCGAACGGTTCTCAAGTTTTCATATATCTTTGTCTTGTAGTTCATTATACTGTCTCTTATAGAATTTGTCAATTCACATGGAACTGTTGTTAGTGTTTGTACTTGCTCATTTTCCTGACAGGATATCGTTGATAATATTTTAGGAGTTGTTATACCATTAGTGGACTTCATGATGTTGCTAGCTGAGGTGGATCTCACTATTCTTCTATGTGAGTTGCCTGGTAGTTATTCTTAGTTCGTCTTGTTTTTCCTTCTTTATTTTCCTGTCTTATGATTCCTTCTAGTAGTTTCTAGTTGTTCTTGTGCTTTAGTTATCTTCTTGTCTTATCATCCCTAGCTGTTGTGATGTGACTAGAGTATATTTGTAGTTATAGGCCTTATAGACGTAGTGTACATTTTTTGGTACTGGACAGCGTTCTACCGCCGATACTGCGACGTAGGCTGGGCATCGTCTACGTATTCGTATCCGTATATCCGGGTGCGAGTCATGACACGTTTTTAGTGGTGGCCCATGCAGGTCAGTCTTTATAATTAATGCGAAGTCGTGGTAGTACTTGAGCTTTTCTGTACTACTGCGAGCCTGCCCTAGGATTGAGATTGAGTCATGGAATATTTTAAGAATTTTGTACTCAGTCACATATTAGAAACTCTTGGTAGATTCCAGGGATGACCCCTGGGAATCTTATTTCGAACGTTTCGAAACTTTTCCCATTTGTTCCTGTCCGTCCTGATTTCTGAAATATCTGTCCGTATCAACTTTATTCCTTCTTGGGATAAGTTTGTGGACCCCAGAGGGAAGGCATAAGTTGGACTTATATATCTTCTAGGTTGAGACGAGAATATGATTTGCCAGTCTCATATCAGGTTGGGATTGTTTTAGATTATATTCCAATGATTTCCTTTTATCTTGACCTAGATAGTACCTTTGGACATCTCCTGAGAATTTTCTTCTAAATCCTATCTCGAAATCTGTTTTCGCTAGTTTCCATTTACTTATCTTTGATTCCTTGTTGAATTTTAAATCTTGATGTTCGTTCGTTGTTGACTTCGATTTTGACTTTGTTTGAGATAAGTTTTTAAGGATTGAGTTAAGATATCCTAATAAACATATTTGATGGAGACGATGGGAACGATAAATGTCTACTTTACTTATGGAGTTAGAATTTATCGCAGTCATATTAGCTAGCCTGACAGGGACATGGAGCCTGATTTTGGATGTACTATCCTAGTTATGAAATTTAGATTCTCTTACAGCCATACCGGTTGGCATGGTAAAGAATCTAGATGACATGATTATAGGGTGTATACCTTAGTTATGGACTCTATCGTTTATTGCAGCTATGCTTACTGGCGTGGCATAAATTCTGGTAGCATGGTTTTGGATAGACGTGTATGGTTATCAGGTCGTATCTTAAATTGATTCACTTCTTTTGACCAAATGATGAGGATAATTCATACCCTTATTTCTCGACTTATCATTCATCGTATGATGATTGCCTCATCTTGCCATCATCTCCTTTAACTTGTTTGGCTATGTCTTGATTACACCAATCAACTATCTCGTATCTACTTCTGTCATCTATACTTTGAAATCTTTTTGAGCTCTTGTATCTTTTTATCTTGGGAAAAGTCGAGAAAGTATCGTAATCATCTGTTTCGGAGTAGACGTTGGATCTTGTTAGTAGTCGAAGCAGAGCGAGATGATTACCCCGACTTCCTTCTACAATCCTACATTTGGTTTTCTTCCATAACAGATGAAATTCAATTCCTTATCCTTGAACTGTTTCTAAAAATTCAATATCGTAAGATTGATTTTCTCTGATTTTGACCAGTCGATTTGGTCGTCTTGTTTATCGTGCCAAAGAGTCTTGGTTGCTGACTAGACTTTAGATGACTTTAAATTCCTTTGTGACTTGGATTTTCATCCTTGGATTCTCGTGCCCAGCCTTTGTTGATCTTATTCTCCATCTTGCCCAAATTCTGATTTACTCGAAGGTTGATCAACTTAGATCGTGTTGAGACAAATTTCTTTATCGTGGTTGGATTTCAATGCTATTAACCCTCGTGCGTTGACTTTCGATTCTGATCATGTTTGGATTTTGGACACTCGTGTCTATACTCTGTTCGATCCTGATTTTATTTCTTGATTACATCCAAATTCCTTGTGATTATTCGTACCTAGATGATTGGCATGACTAAGACAACGTGGGATTTTCTTGACCGTGATTTTAACGATCATAACTATATATTTTTTTATCTTGCCTCAGACTCGTGCTAAATTTTTTGACTTTCAATCACGACTAACTAGTGAGACTACGAAATTATTCGTGTTAGAATTAAACATGTTTGACTTTCTACCGTGTCTAATTGACTTGGGTTCCTTCCTAAATTGTGCTCTTAAGACCTTGATTTTGAATTCAAGATTTATCGTCTTTCACAAATGAACTTGGATCTTGATCGTGCTTATGTGACCTATAATCTAATTTCATCAAGCTGAAATTATGTTAATCAAATTTTCGACTTGATTGTAATCGGACAAAGATCAAGTTTTGATTTCATTGTCATATCTAAATCGTGCCAAGTGAACTTAGACTATTTCCAATTTTAATCACGTTCGAACTTGGATCGTATTTCATGATTTTAGTAATCATACTCCTTAATCTTTGATCGGGCCTATAAGACCTTGATTTCGATTTTTGTTTGTGTTTGAAATTTTATCTCAACCATGCCAAACCTTGTTTTGGTCATGGTTAGCTTTTACTTGAACTTCATGTATATCTTCGAATCTCTTGATCGTCTCTAAAAATTTTGCCCCAATGACTTGACTCATTTTGAAATCATGCACATAATATTTTGTTCATATCATGATTCTATCGTGCCAAATCCCTTATCGTGCCTGAACAATTTTGCATCGATTATCTTGATCGTGCAAAACTCGTCATTCTTGGATCGTGACTAAAATATTGCCTAAATCTTCTATCCTATTTTTAACCCCACTACCAACCTTTAATTTCGAGGACGAAATTTTTATAAGGTGGGTAGGATGTAAGCCCCCTGAATTTTTGGGATTATTTTCGAATTTTTCTAAATGAATTATTTTCGATAATTTATTTTATTTAATTAATTTTTTGATCATTAAATGCTCTTTACCGTGACTTGGAATTCTAGAGCATCAGGGATGCCAGTCTCTGGAAACTTCCTTATTGAAGTTTGTAGTAGACGAGATTATCTTCACATTGATATTTCGTGTCCCACTCGAACTTGCTCCCTTGTACTCTTTTTGCTTCGCGCAAGTTCGGGTCAATTTAGACCATTTAATTAATAATTGATTTCCCACTCTTTTTCTTGATCATCGTTTGTACGTTACCGTGACTTTTAATTTAGGAGCACCAGACCAGTCGTTTTCTCAGAACCAACTTGTCATACCTGATCTACTCGAGACGTTCTTCACCCCTGATCTTCGTGTCCCACTCAGACACTCCATTTTGTGCTCCATTTCCTTCGCACAACTTTCGGTTCAATTTAGGCCAATTAATTATCTACCGTAAAACCTGATTTAATTTCCAATTTAATTTTCGGGCCGACATCGGTCCAATCCAGTCGACCCAATATATGGCCCTGGCCTGTTTTGAGTCTACTATGCATGTGCCACTTGCGTGCCATTGAATTGATTTTCCTTGTGCTCCCATTTTGTCAATGATTTTAAATAGTTTAAATTATTATTTTAATTAAATCTTGGCCCCAACTCAACCAAACTTGGCCCAACACCCAATCTAATTTGGTGTATGCCCTATCATGACTGCCCATACACACCACTGTTGTCTTGTCCTTTTTCTTACTCAAAATATCTATTTCCCTCTCTTGTATATATATATATATATATATATATATATATATATATATATATATATATATATATATATATATATATATATATTATATAAAAATATATATATATATATATTATATATATATATATATATATATATATATATATATATATATATATATATACATATATACATATATATATATACATATATATACATATATACATATATACATATATATATATATATATATACATATATATATATATATATATATATATATATATATATATATATATATATATATATATACATATATATATATATATATAATATATTTACAAATATCTCTCTTTCTCTCTCTCATTAACCCACTCCCACACATACACCCCCATCACCAGCACACCCTCTCCCCCTATTTCAGCCGACCATATACCCCCCCTCTCTACTTTCTCTCTCTCATCTCTCTCTAATAATATCTCTCTCTCTCTCTCTCTTTCTTCTATATATGATATATATATATACTCACACACACATATACTCATCTCTCTCTCTCTCTCTCTACTCCCACAAACACACCCCCTGCCATCAGCCGACCTTCCTCTCTCCTCTTTCCTACCTAGCCGACACCCCTGTAGCGCCCCGCTTTCGATAGGCGACGGAACTTCATAATATGCTAGCGCCGAGTCAGATCGGCCGGGAACTTAGATGGCCATCTGACTCGATCGCTAAGCTTGGTAAACGTTAACGCCTTGCGGCATCGATTCAATTCGATTTGGACGGAAGATACGAGAATCGATCCAACTAATGGAACGACTTCTGTTGGAACAAGTCCTACATGCAGCGGGCTGCGTCTCGGCGCACGAGCTCTCTATAAGAGTCCCTTCGACGGGACCGGGCCGCTGTATGGTTTTCTTGGAGCTTTGCCGCTGGGCTTGATTGAAGTGCTTTCGCGTCGTTTTCATGGATGCAATTACAAATTTCGATGCAAGGGGAAAAGAAGAAAATTTAACAAAGTGTTGATGCATTGCAGGAGCTCGCGTAACTAAGGATTGACGTTGCGTAGCGCTTCGACGACCTGCACGAAGCCAAGTAATCGGTGGGTGATTCGGCCTTCTTTTCTATTCTGTCCCGCAAACTTAATCCTTGCTTCGAATCCATTCAAATCGAACGATGCCAAGTTAATTGCATGCCAATCCACTAAGTCAAGAACTCGGGAAAAACGTATCGATTTACAAATACAAGTTTTTCACATAAACCAAAAAGTTTAAGGTTTACAGAAAAAGATAGACTATTTCAAGTGCTGCAAAATATTATGAAAGGTGAACATGGGATTTGATGCCTCGGATAAATTTGGTGCCTACGGGACGCTAAATCGAGTGTATGGCTTCGGGGAAAATGAATCGATGCATAAGTTGCCATAAATGATAATGTCGTTGAATACTGTCTGCGCTATACAAAACTGTTGCATATGTTAAACTGTTCACGCATTGGCATGGTCATGGACAGCTTGTGCACAAGTTGATATTTTTCCTCGAATCGATATCCGGGGCATCGGAATCGAATCGGCCTAGGGGGAATGAATAATCGTGCTTCGGCACTGATGCATTGCGGGACCGTCAGTCAGGCTTGCAACCTAGACTGAGCGGGCCGAAATGCCGTTGAGATAGTCCCACGTGATGTGTAACATCAATGACCGCATATAAGATAGTAGCATGCTCACCTATTGTCTTATGCAGGGTAAATATTATCTCTGTTTTCATGCAGGGACGAGCACGGCCGTGGTAAGAAATATGATAAACTGCTATGTTTCACTGTATGCTTTATTACGCAAAGATGGCTATCGAATATGAACTGAATTCATTTAGTTCTAATAGAAAGACAACTCTAAAGCATGCCTACCCTAACAATCAGAGTCGGTTTAGACGAGTGGGTTCGTCTCGTCCACTTAGCAAGTGTGCTAATCCCATTCCCCCAATTTCCCCAGGTGCGACGGACGCGTCCAACTAAACTGGAGCTGAAGTGCGGAGAGGCGTTTTGAAGCTCTTCCTATACTGAAGTATTTTGAAGCCAATTCAAGTCGACGGCTTATGTATAAAGGGGCGAATGTATGGGACGGCAAGCGTTAGTTCAGGCAACTTGTCGAATGTATCTTCTTTCTGTTTTCAATCAATGTAGCTGCAACGGCATCCAATGTAAATTACGACTTGCACTTCGTTGCAAGCTATGAATGAAAAGCATTTCTATCTTCCTATACTGCGTCTTATATTCTGATGTGAATTGTGAAGTTTCGACTTGGCGTATTAATATCAAAATTTAACGATAACCATTTGAGAACTTGTCATCTTGCCTTGCACGAGCGCAACTCCAGGCTCGTGCGGCATCACGCCTTAGCGAGGACGATCGAATCGGCAAAGTAACACCGGGGACGAACGGTTTGTCGACTCGGGGCGTGACAACCCCCACCATCTCCTCCTCCTTCTCTATTCTTCATCATCATCTTCCACATCTTCACTACACACCACCACCACTTTCAACACCATCCCGTCGCTGCCGCCGCCACGGGCACCGCCGTCACCGCCCCGCCGCGCGTGGCAGCAGCAGCAGCGAGGTGGCAGTGCAGCAGCAAGCGCCAGCAGCAGTTGCAGTAAGTAGCGGCAGCAGCAGCTCCATTTCGTGGCGCCGGTGGCCGCGCACCACCGCGCACCACCGCGCACCACCGGGCGCCACCGCCGTGGTCGGCCCCTACCTTGACCGGGCGCACCCCCGGGCAGGCCCCCGTGGCCACCGCCCTCTTCCCCGGCGCGTGAAACACACGATTCGTGCGTTTTGCACAGAATCCCGTCGACGCGCGCGCGGATGAATTCAGAAAGTATGTTTCGGGACAGCAACTTCGCACATATTTTTTGGGAGATCCGACCGTTGGATCGGTGAACTCTTTGCTCCGTCTCAATCTCGATATATCCCTCTTCACCTTTGTCAAGTTTGAACCGTTAATTTCGTCGTTTGATACATCAAAACCGGCCACCAAGTTGACGTTTTAATTTGTACTATTTTTGGATAGTTTTGTGATGCCAACTTTGCGGGTTCGTATCTTCACCGTATCAGCTCCGTTTTGCGCGCTACCAGTTCCAGTGCACAGCTGGTATAATCCTCTTCCTGCCCCCTTTAGATTTTATTTCAGTTTGAGCTTGTTAGGTCAGTCGAATTCGACGCCAAAGTTGGTCGTTCAAATTCTTAGTGTTGCACTTGTTAAATTCCATTTTTGAACCCGGGACTCTGGATTCAATTTCTGACACCACCAGTAGACTCGTGGCGTCGTTCTGGCCTATTTTCATATAAAGTTTGTTAGATTTGGAGAACGTGGACCCTGGCACGCATATCGGTGCAAAGCGGGTCCCACTTTCTGGGTCAACGGGTCATTTTGAATTCGGCTCATCGGAATCCAATTTCGGATATACCGTTGAGTTCGTATCGTCATTCTGGACTCGTTGACATATAATTTGCTGAATTTTGAGGACATTAGCTCCGACACGCTTTTTCGCGTAAATCGGTTTCCAATGTCCTGGTCAACGGACCAATTTGAGATCGGGTCAACGGAATCCAATTCTGGATATACCGTTGGGTTCGTATCGTCATTCTGGATTCGTGGACATATAATTTGTTAGGTTTTGTGCACTTTTATTTCGGCACGTTTTTTGGTGCAAAGTGGGTCCGACACGGACACCATTTTGGCCCAAAATTACCTTTTTACCCCTGTGTCCAAATTGGACTTTTGGACAGGCTATCCTAGCTGATTTGACCATTCTAGACACGTTGGTAATATTTATTTTATCATCCGACAACATCTGTAGGTTTTTACCCTATTATTATAATTCCTCTCCTTTTGTGGTATTTTGAGTTCCATCGATTCCGGTGATTTCACAATCACTGAAATTGAATGGGTTGACCCTGTAGATGTTTATAGAGACTAGCCTTGACCCTGTTTGACCATAGTTGACTGCTTTGACTGAACGTTGAAGTAGAGTCAACATTTGACCTAGTTTAACCTAGAGTTGACCATAGTTAACCAGTTGACCAAAAGTCAACTGTAAGTCAACCATTGACTCAGTGTGACCTAGTTTGACTTAGTTGACTGAGTCTGACCTAGATTGCGTAGCTTATACTATAGAATCAAGCCTAACACTGTTGAACCCTAATTAGCTTATATATATCTTATCTTTAGGTCTGTGGCATCACTCTGAGCATCGACCCCATTTGACAGCTCAGGACCGCAGGCGAGTACATTCACTGATAGTTTTTATTGTATTGATATCTGCTATATCCGATTCAGTCGTAGTGTCTTACTTGATTCTCAGTCACGATAGTTCACGGACTAGTATATACCGGATTCCTGTCATGAGATGTCATTCTTGGATTTTTTGGGGATACTGGTACTTGCTCGATCTTGTTCTTGTACTTGTATTGACACCGATTCCTGAGAAGGAGTAGCTACCTTCTTAGGGAATCTCGTACCATGACGTGCTATGTCCGGATCCGTATACTACTCGAGGATGGGGAATATTATAGATAGTGTGATCAATGCCCACCTTGAGTTACTACTTGTATCATAGCTATACCCTCACCTCACGATGGGTATAGCCTGACCTGTGCTACTACTTGCTCCATAGCTTACCATCCCGGCCGGGCCGAGTCCACGTACTTGTAGCCGGTCGGCTGGAAGCCTGATCTTGACCCATACCGATCACATTATGATATAATATTCGAGGCACATTTTATATTTACTTATCTTATCACATATCCTGTTCTGTTCTACAGTCAGTACTTTCTCACCATGCTATGATATTCAGTTACTCACATGTTCTACATGTCTTTATATTGTACCTTGATTGGAGACTAAGTTCTGCTCGGAAGAAGGGTTACAACCCCGGTCCTTGTTTGGTTTAAGGGTTGTAACTCGGCTTCCGAACGGTTCCCAAGTTTTCATATATCTTTGTCTTGTAGTTCATTATATTGTCTCTTATAGAATTTATCAATTCACATGGAACTGCTGTTAGTGTTTGTACTTGCTCATTTTCCTGACAGGATACCGTTGATAATATTTTAGGAGTTGTTATACCATTAGTGGACTTCATGATGTTGCTAGCTGAGGTGGATCTCACTATTCTTCTGTGTGAGTTGCCTGGTAGTTATCCTTAGTTCGTCTTATTTTTCCTTCTTTATTTTCCTGTCTTATGATTCCTTCTAGTAGTTTCTAGTTGTTCTTGTGCTTTAGTTATCTTCTTATCTTATCATCCCTAGCTGTTGTGATGTGACTAGAGTATATTTGTAGTTATAGGCCTTATAGACTTAGTATACATTTTTGGGTACTAGACAACGTTCTACCGCCGATACTGCGGCGTAGGCTGGGCGTCGTCTACGTATTCGTATCCGTATATCCGGGTGCGGGTCGTGACACGCGGTGGACCCAAAGAAGATTGATGCGGTGGTGGATTGAAAACGACCTGCCTCGGCTAGCGACATTCGGAGTTTCCTGGGCTTAGCGGGCTACTATCGTAGATTCGTGCGAAGCTTCTCAAAACTAGCGTCGCCTCTGACTCGCCTCACCCAGAAGGGAGTGGTATTTGAATGGAGCGACGACTGTGAATCCAGCTTTCAAGAGTTGAAGCAACGGCTCGTCTCAGCTCCAATCCTTGTACTTCCAGACGGTCCAGAAGGCTTTCAGATATTCAGCGACGCGTCGGAAACTGGCCTCGGGTGCGTACTCATGCAGAGAGACAAAGTCATCTCCTACGCTTCACGGCAGTTGAAGCAGCACGAGAAAAACTACCCGACGCACGACCTAGAATTGGCGGCGATCGTCTTTGCGTTGAAGTTATAGCGACATTACCTCTATGGTGTGGCATGCAGAATCTACACAGATCACAAAAGCCTGAAATACTTATTTACGCAACGGGAACTCAACCTACGACAGCGACGTTGGCTCGAACTCATAAATGATTATGAGCTAACGATCGAGTATACGCCGGGCAAGAAAAACGTGGTGGCCGATGCACTTAGCAGAATGTTTATGGGAACACTGGCCATAAACAGGGAGATACGGCGAGACCTTGAAGCGATGGATATCGAACTCGGAATTGAGTATCGACACCTGCACCTAGCTCAGCTGAAGTTAGGATCGAGCCTGCTTAGCAAGATAAAGACCGCACAGGAGGGCGACTCATTCCTGAAGAAAATGCGTGAGCTGATCTCAACGGGAAGGGCGACTGACTTTGCGGAAGACGGAGACGGGACGATGCGACTAAAGGAAAGGCTCTGCATTCCTGAAACTGCCGAACTTAGAAAAAAAATTCTGACGGAGGCGCATTATGCGAAGTACTCGTTACATCCTGGAAGCACCAAGATGTACAAGGACTTGCGCACAAACTTTTGGTGGTACGGCATAAAGAAAGACGTGGCTACGTTCGTATCGCAATGCATGGCGTGTCAGCAAGTGAAGGCGGAACACCAAATGTAATGACCCGCTCTGCCCTAGCGGAATGCTGATTCAAACGGCAAGTACAACGACTCAAACGAGCCGTCGACCCGAAGAGTTGGCATCGACCTGATGAAGAATCGATGCAAGGCTTACATTGGCCCGTCAAGATGAATCCAGACTTAGACTTTCAAAGGCGCGCTCGGAGTATCGCTCGGCCGATACGAACATCGCTAAGGTGGGTGGCTCCGATGAACCCGTCTTTGCTTAGCCTAGACACATAACAATGCGGACGCTATCACGAAAATCGCTAGGCGATAATCCCGTGCATGCTAATAAATGACTCAATGCACCTAGCTAAGGAAATAATCCCATCTTGTATGCTTGTATAGAATATGGAAAGAAATATGAAAAATATGAGAACTCTCGTACCGCGCTCCACGCTCGTGCTACGACACAAGCTTACGTTCAAGTTTCCTATGCGTTCAACAATCAAACAATGAATGGGTTACAACAATGAAACGGGAAGACTATCGACATAGTCGTTCCGAGTAGAGTTAGCAACATTGAAAGACTATGGGACCGATGGGTCGCCAAGGCGACTCCCACACTAGGAGTTGCAAAATATATGAATGAATGAATGAACGAATAAGTGAATGAATGAATCAACGAATGAAAGAATGAATACGTGAATGAATCGATGAACAAACGGACAAGTGAAAGAAAGAAAAGAAAGAATGAATGAAAGATAAGAAAAGAAAGAATGGTTAGCGACAGGTGTGACGGGCACGTACAACGGGGCTCACTACCCGTGCTGCACGGACGCCAACCTGGTCGATAACGCATTATGGCTAAGGGTTAGCCTACGGCTCGGAGATAGCCGTTAAGTTAAATGACAAGATAATACAAAATGGTCGTGGACAAACGGCACGGGCGTTGTGTGGAGTATACCGTGACCGTGGTAGTGGAAGGATTCTGCGGCACGGGCGTTGTGTGGAGTATACCGTGGCCGGCCTAGGCGGAATCAAAAGTCGGGGCTTACGGGCTGCCTGGTGCGGGCTTGGGCACCGGGAGACGTAAGTGCAGGGTATTTCAAGAGACTTAACGGGGTGTACCAGCCATCATCCTACGCTAAGTTGAGAAATACCAAGGGGAAATGTCCAAAATGGCTTGTCATGCCAGCGACCGGTGCATATAGATTAAGTGGACTTTGCTGGTGGCTATCCACGTGCAAGTCCTTGCATTGAAATCAAAGTAGTCTAAGTTAAATGAACAAGCGCCTACCGAACGGCTGGAAATGTATCACACCAAACAACGAAGAGTGCTTCATGCAAACGAGTTAAAAGAACACACACCTACGACGCGCTAGAACCCGAGGCAGGGACACGCTTTTGATATTGAAAGTTTACATGAGACACGTGAAGTTATTCCTTATGAATTATTGACTAACTTGGTTTACTTTGGACAGGAAAGGCCGGACGGTAAGTATGGGTAAGTCGTACATGTATTTTCATGCGACAATTGAATTCGGCAACACGAGATAGGTTATGGAATATGCCATGAAACTGATCCTAAGGCAAGATTAGAAAGACAATGAATGATAGACGGGCACAAAAGTAAATATAACGTGTTTGGTAATGATAGCATTGTGGGCGAGCTAGCCTCCCCACCAGTGCATAATAATGTACTGATAACCCTACAGTCTGCTTGCAGGAAGCAGGAAAAGTCGGCGGGTGCGGAGCTTCCCTCGAACGTGCTAAGGCGCAGAGCTATCTCTCGAGCCTTGGAGCGTTGCAAGGAGCTGGAGCACCATATACAGGATATAATGTATTGGAACATCGCCATGAATCATTCCATCTTGTAAGCCACTTGGCACGCCTTTTATGTTTCAGAGAGAGAGAGCTTGAGCGACTTGTAAACTCGGCCTAGCGCCGCTTGTAAACTTCTTGAATATCAATAAAGAGTTTGAATTCCCTTCTACTTGTGTTCATTTACTTTCCGCTGCAAATGGGGACACTCTGTGCGACTCTGTGGCCTAGCTCAAATCGGCCGTTTCTGGACTTGGTCTTGTACGGGCGCAACCTAGGCCCGTGTGGCATCACGCCTTAGCGAGAACGATTCGCTCCAAAGGGAGCGGGGCGTGACAGATTGGTATCAGAGCACGGCTTTACGTCCTTGGACATCATTTTGATTCTCTCAGTTTTGAAAGCTCGATTTTAAAACAAAAGAAGTGTACGCTCTCTCTCATTGTGCCTTAGGATGTTCCATACAATAAGTCTAATATTTTCAAAAGCTCGTACAAGTACTCGGTTGAAGGGATCGATAGGCGAAGGCCTTTGTGCCGAACCACGACGTACTTGAGTTGGAAGGAACCGATGCTAAGAGTTAGCAAAACGCAAGACGTGCTTGAATAGCCTTACGCTGACAATTGAGAAAGAGCACGCGAGACCGAAGTATAGTTCGAACGGGATGGTTATGCACGCAGCCTTTTGGCTAAGTTGTGCAGAGTATCGCGCACCTAGACCTTCTGGTGCAAACGAGTTGCGAGTGAGATCGATTATCGCTCGAACGAGAATAAGTGAGCATGCGAACTCGAATATAGTCCGCACGGGATAGCTATGCACACAACCTTTGGTTATGTTGTGCCGCGTGTCGCATACCTCGACTTTTGGTGCAATCGAGTGCGAGCAATATCAAGTACCGCTCGGTCGAAAACGAAGCTACACTTAGAGTGTATATCGATAGGAACGCTATCAAACTAACGCTTAGGCATGCACGAAAGATTGGCTTGGATTTTAAGGATTTGTGCGAACGACGTAATACGTCGAGGCGACGTGAGCGATTACGTTAGAGATTCGTCAAACGAATCTGAAGGATGTCTTAGCGCATGACACAAACGTGATTGAGGACTAGATCGTATGGCTTGAATCCGAGTGGTGTATACGATAGGTTCAGAGAAGAATAAGAATGAGTGTCGACGACTAGTTGAGTGGCTCAAACCCTGAGTGGTATATGGACGTCATAGAAATTGTTCGAGCGAGACTAAAGGATTTACGGATCGTACGAGTATGTCGGCGAGGCGATGCGATCGCGCAAAGCCTTAGAACGCGTCACGCTTAGTTGGTCGTGACTTCAAAAGTCTCGAACGAGATATCGCTGGACAACTTGTCATTGGGCAACGCGAGTTAGAAAATGGTTCAGAACGATGAATGAAAATGAATGGTCTTGATCGAGGAAACTTAGATGATCGCACGTACGATTTCGGATTGATTCAAATGAAATGTGACTTGAGTTTGAACAATGATCTTGAAACTAGCTTGAGGAATAGCGATCGAACTTGATCTTGAATATCGAGAAAATTATGGAATATCCAACTCGGACAACAGCATCAACGCACGACTCGAAATTGGTTGCAAAGGAAGATCGTCAGGTTACGCATATCGTCGATGGTATTGAGGCGTATCAAAGATCGATATGCGATAACTCGGGGGTACTCTGACTCGGCGAATGACGATCGTGCAAATGTTATTGTTCCGTTGGATGCTATACTTGGGATATTGAAACGTGTCGAGGAAAATATAGACGTGGCTCGAGGATTTTCTAGTTGAACGAAATGATGAATAGACTATCGATCTTGGCTTGGATAGAAAATGAAATGTTGGATTTGCTTCGACGATAACCCCAACGTCGACATTCTTGTCTTATGCGAGCGCAACTCCAGCCTCGCACATGCGTCGCGTCGGATTAGGACGATCCCTCCGCGTGAGCGCTGATATGGTGATTCATACAGCGGGAGTGATTGAACTTGGATGGCGTGGCAATTTGATTGTTTTGACTTGTGGTTTGACGCGAAGGTAAACTTGAGAATGACTTGGTGTGCTTGATGATTAAACTTGAGGATTGAGTAGGTCCAATCCGTGTATCGAGAATGAGTTAGTCTAAACTCAAACAAGAGTTACGCCCCGATGAGAAGGATTATTCCACGGGAGTGTTGCATGGTGATTCATGAACCACCGTGGATAATCGAACTCGCGTGAGATTGGGACGCAATGTATTGTCGAGCTGGATGACCTCGTGATCGAATACATGAATTGGTTAGAATAGATATGTGAAGTATGTCGATTGGGTGATTTGAATGTATTCGAATATGTGCAACGAATACATTGATGCGAATAGGTGATCGTGCTCGATGTTTAGAAATCTGAGTGACACGAGCTTGGGTAGGAAACTCCCGTACTACCGACTTTGGTTTGACCCTAGGATTGGGGTCAGAGTTGGCATTATTGTTGGGGAACTATGATTTCAATCCTGACATTGACTTAGTCTCGAAAAGAAATAGCCTAGCGGTTAGGCGAGACACCCTGTTGAAATTGTTAGCACTCGAAGGATTGATCTTGAGGATTGGCATGGATGGATAGCATGAATCACGAATATAAGAAACCCTGCTCACGAGATTCGGCTGACATGCATATATTTCAGGGACGCTTGAGTATGTGCACGATGCGACTCGAGTGAGAATAACAAATTTCTAGATCATGCGGCTTGGCTGAATGCATGTATTTTGGGGACGCTTGGAATGCGTGCACGATCCAGCCAAGTGATACATTGAGTTCAAGCAAGACTTGAGGAATGAAAGAGTGTCAAAGATCTTGAAATTGCGTTAAGTAAGGGATCGATACTAGTACGAGCGTGGCTCGGAATCGAAGAAACGTGTGAGTGGAGTGTGCGTGAACGACACCAAGATTGGCCCTAAACAAGCGAGTGATATGGAATCGATATTGTGAAAGTAAAAGTTGGTATAACGAATTGAACCATTGATAGGAAGATATGCTCGACGATAGTGCAATACTTAGTCTTGAAATGGACGGAAATTACTTAGACCTGGTCGACCCCGCTAAGAAGAAATCATACTGATTTCGTGGACAAGAACGCTTGAGAAGTGAATCGGGTCATCTCGATGACCGAGATAAACGAAAGTGAGTTTGCCTCAGCCTACGATACTCGCATTTGACGAATTACAACGTACCACGTGCAAATATTTCCGTTCCATGACACAGAGAGATAGCAACCAAGACGAAGAAACACTTGAATTGAATAAGTACCATCAACTCTAAAATAAATGAAAGGCAATTTAATAAAAATCGACCAAACGCGTGCGACACGGAACTTAGAAAGATATCAAGTATGGTTCGATGCCATCGAACGATAGATCCATTCGATGAAATTGTCTAAGAAATACGACGACACGGGTTAAGAAATGGTAGGATGACCTGCACTCAGAAAGTCTCGAGGACGAGACTTATTTTGAGTGGTGTATTATGTAATGACCCGCTCCGTCCTAGCGGAATGCCGATTCAAACGACAAGTGCAACGACTCAAACGAGCCGTCGACCCGAAGAGTTGGCATCGACCTGATGAAGAATCGATGCAAGGCTTACATTGGCCCGTCAAGATGAATCCAGACTTAGACTTTCAAAGGCGCGCTCGGAGTATCGCTCGGCCGATGCGAACATCGCTAAGGTGGGTGGCTCCGATGAACCCGTCTTTGCTTAGCCTAGACACATAACAATGCGGATGCTATCACGAAAATCGCTAGGCGATAACCCCGTGCATGCTAATAAATGACTCAACGCACCTAGCTAAGGGAATAATCCCATCTTGTATGCTTGTATAGAATATGGAAAAAAATATGGAAAATATGAGAACTCTCGTACCGCGCTCCACGTTCGTGCTACGGCACAAGCTTACGTTCAAGTTCCCTATGCGTTCAACAATCAAACAATGAATGGGTTACAACAATGAAACGGGAAGACTATCGACATAGTCGTTCCGAGTAGAGTTAGCAACATTGAAAGACTATGGGACCGATGGGTCGCCAAGGCGACTCCCACACGAGGAGTTGTAAAATGTATGAATGAATAAATGAACAAATAAGTGAATGAATGAATCAACGAATGAAAGAATGAATACGTGAATGAATCGATGAACAAACGGACAAGTGAAAGAATGAATGAAAGATAAGAAAAGAAAGAATGGTTAGCGACAGGTGTGACGGACACGTGCAACGGGGCTCACTACCCGTGCTGCACGGACGCCAACCTGGTCGATAACGCATTATGGCTAAGGATTAGCCTACGGCTCGGAGATAGCCGTTAAGTTAAATGACAAGATAATACGAAATGGTCGTGGACAAACGGCACGGGCGTTGTGTGGAGTATACCGTGGCCGTGGTAGTGGAAGGATTCTGCGGCACGGGCGTTGTGTGGAGTATACCGTGGCCGACCTAGGCGGAATCAAAAGTCGGGGCTTACGGGCTGTCTGGTGCGGGCTTGGGCACCGGGAGACGTAAGTGCAGGATATTTCAAGAGACTTAACGGGGTGTACTAGCCATCACCCTACGCTAAGTTGAGAAATACCAAGGGAAAATGTCCAAAATGGCTTGTCATGCCAGCGACCGGTACATATAGATTAAGTAGACTTTGCTGGTGGCTATCCACGTGCAAGTCCTTGCATTGAAATCAAAGTAGTCTAAGTTAAATGAACAAGCGCCTACCGAACGGCTGGAAATGTATCACACCAAACAACGAAGAGTGCTTCATGCAAACGAGTTAAAAGAACACACGCCTACGACGCGCTAGAACCCGAGGCAGGGACACGCTCTTGATATTGAAATTTTACATAAGACACGTGAAGTTATTCCTTATGAATTGTTGACTAACTTGGTTTACTTTGGACAGGGAAGGCCGGACGGTAAGTATGGGTAAGTCGTGCATGTATTTTCATGCGACACTTGAATTCGGCAACACGAGATAGGTTATGGAATATGCCATGAAACTGATCCTAAGGCAAGATTAGAAAGACAATGAATGATAGACGGGCACAAAAGTAAATATAACGTGTTTGGTAATGATAGCATTGTGGGCGAGCTAGCCTCCCCACCAGTGCATAACAATGTACTGATAACCCCACAGTCCGCTTGCAGGAAGCAGGAAAAGTCGGCGGGTGCGGAGCTTCCCTCGAACGTGCTAAGGCGCGGAGCTATCTCTCGAGCCTTGGAGCGTTGCAAGGAGCTGGAGCACCATATACAGGACATAATGTATTAGAACATCGCCATGAATCATTCCATCTTGTAAGCCACTTGGCACGCCTTTTATGTTTCAGAGAGAGAGAGCTTGAGCGACTTGTAAACTCGGCCTAGCGCCGCTTGTAAACTTCTTGAATATCAATAAAGAGTTTGAATTCGCTTCTACTTGTGTTCATTTACTTTCCGCTGCAAATGGGGACACTCTGTGCGACTCTGTGGCCTAGCTCAAATCGGCCGTTTCTGGACTTGGCCTTGTACGGGCGCAACCTAGGCCCGCGCGGCATCACGCCTTAGCGAGGACGATTCGCTCCTACGGGAGCGGGGCGTGACACCAAAGGCCAGGCGGCGAGCTACAGAACATCGCCATTCCCGAGTGGAAGTGGGACAATATCTCGATGGATTTCATTATGGGATTTTCGAAGACGCCGCGGGGAAATGATGTAATTTGGGTCATTGTTGATAGATTGACCAAGTCGGCTCACTTTATCGCAATCAAAGTAGGATGGAGCGTCGATCGGTTAGCACAAATCTACGTCGATGAGATTGTTCGACTGTACGGGGTACCGGCCTCAATAATTTCGGACAGAGACGGGCGATTCTTATCACGTTTCTGGACGAGCCTCCAAGCGGCGATGGGGACCAAACTGAACTTTAGTTCGACGTACCATCCCCAAACAGACGGTCAGACGGAGAGAGTCAATTAGATCTTAGAAGACATGCTGTGTCTGTGTGCGATCGACCTAAAGACTAGTTGGGATACGTATTTGCCGCTTGCGGAGTTTGCGTATAACAACAGTTATCAGTCGAGCATTCAGATGGCTCCATATGAAGCGCTCTACGGGAGGAAGTGTCGTTCGTCGATATGCTGGGATGAAGTCGGAGAGCGACAAGTGCTTGGACCGGAACTGGTAGAGCAGACCGTCGAAAAAGTCCGCTTGATTCGAGATAGACTCCATATTGCACAAAGTCGACAAAAGAGCTACGCAGATCTTCGTCGACGACCGCTAGAGTTCTTGGCCGGGGACCATGTGTTTCTAAAAGTAACGCCCATGCGCGGTATGATGCTGTTCGATGTTAAAGGCAAGTTGAGCCCGAGATTTGTAGGCCCCTTCGAGATCATTGAGCGAGTTGCGACGGTTGCTTATCGGATCGCACTACCTCCTGCCTTAGCTGATGTGCACGATGTTTTCCACGTTTCACAACTTTGAAAATATTTGCACGATCCAAGTCATGTGGTTAGCTTCGATCAGTTGGAGCTACGTACTGACTTGTCTTACTCGGAGGAGCCTATTCAAATTTTGGACCGCAAGAAGAAGGTGCTACGAAATCGGTCGATGTCCTTGGTTCGCGTGCTTTGGTGGAACCATACAGTCGAGGAGTCGACGTGGGAGATGGAAGCGGAGATGAAAGAGAAGTACCCTGCGTTGTTCGTCTAAATTAAGGTCAGACCCTTGTTCTTAAGTTTCGGGACAAAACATTTTCTTAGTGGTATATTATGTAGCGCCCCGCTTTCGATAGGCGACGGAACTTCATAATATGCTTGCGCCGAGTCAGATCGGTCGGGAACTTAGATGGCCATCTGACTCGATCGCTAAGCTTGGTAAACGTAACGCCTTGCGGCATCGATTCAAATCGATTTGGACGGAAGTTACGAGAATCGATCCAACTAATGGAACGACTTCTGTTGGAATAAGTCCTAGATGCAGCGGGCTGCATCTCGGCGAGTGAGCTCTCTATAAGAGTCCATTCGACGGGACCGGACCGCTGTATGGTTTTCTTGGAGCTTTGTCGTTGGGTTTGATTGAAGTGCTTTCGCGTCGTTTTCATGGATGCAATTACAAATTTTGATGCAAGGGAAAAAGAAGGAAATCTAACAAAGTGTTGGTGCCATTGCAGGAGCTCGCGTAACTAAGGATTGACGTTGCGTAGCGCTTCGACGACCTGCATGAAGCAAAGTAATCGGTGGGTGATTTGGCCCCTTCTTTTCTACTCTGTCCCGCAAACTTATTCCTTGCCTCGAATTCATTCAAATCGAACGATGCCAAGTTAATTGCATGCCAATCCACTAAGTCTAAGAACTCGGAAAAAGTGTATCGATTTAGAGTTATTCACTCTGAAAATACAAGTCTATCACATAAACCAGAAAGTTTAAGGTTCTAGTAAAAAGATAGACTATTTTACATGCTGCAAAATATTATGAAACGTCGATCGTGGGTTATGATGCCTCGGACAATTTGGTGCCTACGGAACGCTAAATCGGGAGTACGACTTGGGGAAAAATGAATCGTTGCATAAGTTGGGGGAAATGATAATGCCGTTTAATACTGTCCGTGCTATACAAAACTGTTGCATATGTTAAACTGTTCACGCATTGGCATGGACAGCTTGTGCACAAGTTGATATTTTTTCTCGAATCGATATCCGGGGCATCGGAATCGAATCGACCTAGGGGGAATGAATAATCGTGCTTCGGCACTGATGCATTGCGGGACCGTCAGTCAGGCTTGCAACCTAAACTGAGCGGGCCGAAATGCCGTTGAGATAGTCCCACGTGATGTGTAACATCAATGACCGCATATAAGATAGTAGCATGCTCACCTATTGTCTTATGCAGGTGTAATTATTATCTCTGTATTTTCATGCAGGGATGAGCACGGCCGTGGTAAGGAATATGATAAACTGCTATGGTTCACTGTATGTTTTATTACGCAAAGATGGCTATCGAATATGAACTGAATTCATTTAGTTCCAATAGAAAGACAACTCTAAAGCATGCCTATCCTAACAATCAGAGTCAGTTTAGACGAGTGGGTTCGTCTCGTCCACTTAGCAAGTGTGCTAATCCCATTTCCCCAATTTCCCCAGGTGCGACGGACGCGCCCAACTAAACTGGAGCTGAAGTACGAAGAGGCATTTTGAAGCTCTTCCTATGCTGAAGTATTTTGAAGCCAATTCAAGTCGACGGCTTATGTATAAAGGGGCGAATGTATGGGACGGCAAGCGTTAGTTCAGGCAACTTGTCGAATGTATTTTCTTCTGTTTTCAATCAATGTAGCCGCAACGGCATCCAATGTAATTACGACTTGCACTTCGTTGTAAGCTATGAATGAAAAGCATTTCTATCTTCCTATACTGCGTCTTAAATTCTGATGTGATTTGTAAAGTTTCAACTTGGCGTATTAATACAAAAAGCAACGTAACGTTCTTGCCTTGTACGAGTGCAATTTCAGACTCGTACGGCATCACGCCTTAGCGAGGACGATCGAATCGGCAAAGTAACACCGGGGATGAACGGTTTGTCGACTCGGGGCGTGACAGTTAATCTGTTAAGTTTATCATTTCATTATCACTAATCTTCATACTATCACTATAGCATTTCTACTTATACTTATACCTTTGGTGATATATGCTTATTGTTTTACATATTAGTGATATGAGTTTTCATTATATATATCTTAAATTTAATTAAGTTACCAAAATTAAAATTATGTTTTGATTATGGTTATTCAATTAAGTTTAACATTATGATATCACTAATATTTATGCTATCACTATAGCTCTTATACTTAAACTTAACATTGTCCTACTGTGCTTTATCTTATCATATTTGCTACATGTATATTGCTTTGTTCGTCTAACATGTATATGCAAAAAAGCAATAAGCAAGATCAATGTGGACATATGCGATGAAGAAATCATGGTGGACCAAAGACGATGGATCCTAGAAGATTTCTCTGAACCACCCGACGACATCTTCGGAGCCACGCACTCGGGGGTTCCGCTGTCCGGTCAGCGGACGGAGGTCGAGGAGGCAGCGCACCCCGTGGGGGTTCGGGGCCGAAGCTCCCGAAAGGTATTCAGTTTTCACAAACTGGATATCTTTGGATAGCTGTCGTCAAGGAAGAAGCCAACGTCTATTAAGAAAAGAAGCCATGCCATGCCATCATCATTTCAAGACTCTGAAGAAGCTTGCACCTGCTACAGTGTATCTGGAGTCTGTAATGAGTCTTAGGAATAATTATAAACACAAAAAATGGACGACAAAATCGAAAACTATGGTAGAAATTAGCCCAGGATCATTTTCGAATAAAAACCGGCATACCGACGGTATACCGGTCTATACCGACGGTATACCAATTTTTGTTCATAGAAAGTTTCTGTCAACAAAATCGGCATACCGACGAAATACCGATCTATACCGACGGTATACCGATTCAGTAACGTTGAAAATCCAACGGTCGAATTTTTAACATTTAATGATCCCAACGGCTATATTTCTAGCCGTTGCAGTTCCAGACCGATATTCTGACGGTATACCGGTTCGTACCGACGGTATACCGATCGCTGACTGAAAGTTGTCTTTGAGCACTTTTCAATGCTTTGGTTATAAATAGCCTTGAACCCCTTCATTCAAGGTTGATGCTTTGAGCCTAAAAATTTCTAAACCACCAAAGCCTATGTAACACCCAGTTTCTAAAATGAGAGTAATTTTGAAATTTTGTAATTATAATTATTAATTAATGATATTTATTTCATATTAGAATTTTTAGTGATTTTTAATTAATTTTAAACTATTTAAATTTATGACTTGTGATTTTGGTGTTGTGCTAGTGATTAGTAGATACTACCTACCCTAGAGCCTAGCCATGTGATTAGGGTATTTTTTGACATTTTTAGGGTTATTTGGATTTATTATAATTTATTAGAATTTATGGGAATTTTTAGGATTTATTTTGGATTTATTTGGACTAGTTTGATTTTGGACTAGTTTTGACTCATGTAGACCAAACTAGGAACTAACCATAGTTAGTTGGGCTTGGTTAGGTCAAGTGGACCCTAGTCTAACCTAGTGTGACTCAAGTTAGTGGTTAGTGATTCCTTAGAACTTGAATTAGGAATTTAGGAATCAAGTTATTTGTTAAATGGCTTGTGATTACACAAGTCATTTTGTGACTAAACTAGATAGGACTAGCCAAACCTAGCTCAACCCTAACCCAAAGCCAATTGGTCAGCCACCCTAGCTGAACCTAGGGATTCCCCCATTATAAATATTCTCCTAGTTTTTAGGGCTAGCCTCTTTTAAGGTTTCTTCAAGAGTTCTAAGGAAAGAGGTATTTTCCATCTTCCATAAATCCTAGTAAATTCATTTTATTTCCTTTTTAACCCAAACAAATTGCATTGGGTTCTAAATCCTTCCTACTTTCTGTTGGCTATGAGTATTCTCAGATTTGGGAAGATTTGGAGGAGTTCCACCATTGGGAAGAACCCCACTCTTTGAGCTTTTTGGAGGGTTTTGATACATAGAGGTAACTCTACATTTCCACCATGAAATTCTGGTTTAAGTGCATGAATAGGGAGCCCTAAACCTAACCTAACTATAGGAATAGGAAACCCTAGGTTTTCGTGTCCTTTCGTGTCCAAACAGGACACGTATCAGTGTCCTATGCAATGTGTTTGATGAAATGCCACAGAGAACTTTTTGTGTGAATTTTTGAATTGTAATTGAATGGAAATTTGTATTTTAATGTCGCTTAACCATTTTTGGAACTCTGAGCTAATTTCGTGTTTGTGTCGTGTCACTAGGGCTCTCGTGCACGCGCACTTGGACACGCGCGCGCGTGGGAACAGTGATCTCCTGCATCTCGGGGTCTCTGTTGGACACGACACGGCGTGTCGTGACACGAAACTTCGTGGGGGCAATGGGGCACCCACTGTCACCATGCTCCCCAAGTTTCGTGGGACTTCGTGCTTTGGTTGGCGAGTTATCGTCCACGCACTGGGTTCTCACTGACACAGTGCACGTGTGTTTTTAGCCACTGATACGGCTCTGGTTCGTGGACACGGCGGCGCCTAGACACGATGCAGGCACCTAGACACGAGCACCTAGACCTAGCCTAGGTGGGGATACGAGCACGAGGCCTGGGATGGCGTGTGTAGGGTGCACGACACGCGTGCACGCCCGCACGAGGCTGTGTTTCACTATTTTTCTGCTACACCACGTTTCACTGTTTTGACACATTTGTGTCCTATTTTTTTTTGACACGAACACATCCTTTTGACACGTTTAAATATGAGGAACACTCCTACACACCTGACTTTGGGTTTTCATAAGAATTTAGGTTTAAATTTGGGTTCGACTGTTGTTGACTGATACGTGTTAACATTGGTTTTCAAAATGTGAATCAAAAGAGTAAATTCGAACTTGAGGTTTTCAAATGAGTTTCAGTTATATCACCTAGATTAGTTTGTTTCTAAGATTAGGTTTCATGGTTGTTTTGATTTTTCAATTCGAATTGGGTTGTATGTATCAGTATTTTTCCATTGGATTTTGAAATAACTGTCAGTTAGTGATATCCTGATATTTCAATTGGTTAATGATAAACTGAGTTTGAATGTTAAATTTGAATCTGGTTTGAGTTTTGATAAGTTTCCTGTTGGGTCTTCATGTATGGTTTAGGTTTGAATTCTAGTTTTGGGTTCGAAATCTGGATTTCAGGTTTCATGTTAATTTCCTGTATATATGTATGTATACAATCTGAATTTATATAGAGATATGTCTATATGTATGTTGTATGCTGTGAGTGTTCTCAGGTTGAAAACCTGGGATTGATTCTCATGTGAGATTATGAGCTAGGATGTTTTGACAGTTAATGTTTTCAGAAACCTGAGATTGGGATAGGTTTTGGTGCTTAACAGTGAACTAAAATTTTAGTTTTGGATTTATATATGAGTACTAGATGAGATGTGGTGTTAAAATGAAAACTGGGATTTCATTGTAGAACTGAAAACTGAGTTTAATCACCACACTTTTCCCTCTATGCATTGCCTACCCATATCCTACACACAAACCTGTTACACCACATGATTAAGACATATGTACACACACCATCTCACTTTCCTGTACACATGTCACATTCACTCACACACATAAATCAGTACACACACACATTTGATTTCCCTTTACTGTCACATTAGTCACAGCCACACATGTGTCTCCCTCTCCCACACCCAGCAGCACACACACACTTGACACACACACACAGTTTACTATTGTATTTTCCATTCACTCACACACTCAAATTCCTGCCATTTCACTACTGTCACACACAATCTGAAACTCATGTCCTGTCCTGACACTTGACACCCACACACATTGATACATCTCAAATACACATGTGCACACATTGTTCCTACACACACAGGTAGCTCCTCCTATAACACACATGATGTAATGCCCCGCTCCGCACGGCGCATTACGCTGAAGCGTTGACTCAACGAGTCGCGTGGACCGAAAGAATGTATCGATGCAAAACGATACGATAGCTAAGTTGTCCCGAGCAACGCATCAAACTGAGTCGATGCGAAGAGTTGCCTTGTCCCTAAGAATGCATCGAGTGAATCGATGCGAAGCGCCGCGTTGCCCCGAAGGATGAGTGCATTGAATCGGCTCGAAGATTCTAAGAAACCGAATCGACCAAGGCGCAAGTCCGAATCGAAACAAGTATTGATTTTAGTTAGTTTCGTGTGCAGGTCATACTTTGACGGGAAAATATTAGAGGTCGATCTTTTGCAATATTTAGTAAGGGGTCCGCGAAATCAAATCGTCGCCTTGCGACGGGCCGAGACTTGGGCACGCTAAGGCAAATCGGGCGTATGATTCAATGAAAGCACGAAGTGCTCGAATGGCTAAGTCAGGAGAGTGGCCGTGCAACAAAGTTAGGGAATCGAGCCGCATCGGCTCGGCGAAACGACGAAGGCATATCGACTCAAGGTGGGAGGATTGACTTCTTTTTACTCCTCCATTCGATAAGTCAAATATATTATTTGTATGCTAAAAGTTAACCTATCGACGCCACGGGCGTGGCCGATCGGAGATAAAATCATAGTGTGAGTCGAACACTAAGTTAGAACAATTGAAATGATACGTGCATCCTAT
This sequence comes from Iris pallida, assembly GCA_029216955.1. Classification (NCBI taxonomy): domain Eukaryota; kingdom Viridiplantae; phylum Streptophyta; class Magnoliopsida; order Asparagales; family Iridaceae; genus Iris; species Iris pallida. Next base: position 2,775,367 of record JANAVB010000398.1, on the reverse strand, counting down.
GCACGAGTCGCTATGGAGCATTGGATATCGCAAAGGCGAGCGCCTCGGAGCGCAAGCCGTAAGAACATGGGATAACTGTAATCGGCGAGTGCCTTAGTGCACGAACCATACCGTGCCTTTGATGCACGAGTTAGACGGCTAGAACATTGAAAGACAATAGGCGAGCGCCCTAGCGCGCAAGCCCCGAACCTTGAATGCTAAGTTATAGAACATGGGAATATGGTCGGAACGTGCCTACGGGCACGGGATAATAAAAGATGGCTTCGTTGCGAGAGAATACAGTTACGGTATGAATGTGGCGAAACTGTCGGATATGACATGTTGCCTCGAAAGGTGTTCGAGACCCTCGGGTCGTTCGGTTGACGAGCATTGAGTTGAGGCACGATGCCATTGAATCATCGAAACGAAGTGCGAAACGAAAGAACATAGAAAGCTAAATAGAAGAAATGCGAGACGATAAGTCTGAGTCTCGGACTCAAGACTATGTTTGGTTGTTTGAAATTGATACTTGAATGATAGGGCGTTGCATGGTCGATTGGAATGGGCTCGAGATAAAATGTGATACCGCCCGTGCACGGGTGTTTCCCCTAATCGGATAGATACCGGATGCGCCCCGGAACCGATTGGCCGCGGAGGGATTCGAATAATCTTTGTAGGCGCACATCAAAACTAGATGGGAAATGCCGCAAATGATGGTATGCAGCGGGAACGTTTCGGTTGTTTTGGGATTGTAACCCAACCCGTGAAACGCCGGGCAGCCCAACCAAATAGTGAGAAAAGAAGGAGAGAAAAGAAAGGAACTCCTTTAGTCCATTTCGGCGCGGATACGCCAACGGCCCTCATATAGTTAAGGAACGATGGATTGAAAGTGTAGGCGCGAATGCGTCCCGCACATAGATCCTGCCTAGAGATGCACCTATAACATGACAGGGAAGAAATGGGGCGTATTCACCTTGCGTCAGTGCAAGGGACGCAAGGGCGAGTGCGTCGACTTGGTAAGCCACGAATCAAACACGAGAATGCTTGTTGCTTGTACATTTCAATTCGATAACATATGCTATGATAACATGCTTTACGCTTTCGAAGATGCCATGAAATTGACCCTAAGGAGAACATAGCAAGATCATAAGCTAAGTTGCATGATTCAACGTAAATATTAAAGATGTTGGTTTGGAAAGATGATCTTTGTTATCAGTACATGCGAGGACGAACGTACTGATCCCCCACCAGCTTCATGCAGGGTGCAGGGAATGGATTGCTCGCGGCGAAGCATTGCTTGAACGTGTTAAGGCTTGGAAATGCCGAAGCGCATTGAAGCGTGCTATCGCATTGACGCTCGGACTATGCAGCTGGATTGATGCGGCCGAGATATAGAAGGCACGATGTATGGAACGGTGAAATTCTTGTGGGCAAGAGAGAACCTGAGTGTTGTAGCCAATCTGGCATATATTGTTAGGCTATCGAAAGCCATTGTAATCTCAGTTTCGAATATCGATAAAGAGAATTATTTTGTATACTCTGTTTCCTTTCGTTGTTAATATCGAATCAAAAGATAACCATTTGAGAACTTGTCATCTTGCCTTGTACGAACGCAACTTCAGGCTCGTGCGGCATCACGCCCCCTGCGAGGACGATGATTCGGGTGATTCCGGGTCGGGGCGTGACACATGACACAAAGGCCAGGTACCTACACCCTAGCTTCCCTGTCATCAGGACAGTCCCCTCTCACTCACTCTTAAACACACACCCATTCCTACTAGTCAGACACACAACCACACACACACAATCTTGAACCCATATATGTTTCCTGTGATAATTTACCCACACACACACACACTCTATATTTTTCCTATCACATACAACTTTGTAAGCATACACACACATGGTTTCCCTTTAGACACACACCCATCTATGTTACCCCATAACCCCTCTCTATTTCCCTATGTATAAATACATGTAAATATATATGTATGTATGCTATATTAATGTATGTAAATATGTATATATATTGATATTGATATTGGTATTTGATATTGATATATATTGATATTGATATATTGATATTGATATTGATATTGATATTGATATTGGTATTTGATATTGATATATTGATATTGATATATGGTTTGGCATAGGCTTGGTATAGGCTAGACTTGGTTGAGTCTAGATTGGACTAGATAGACTAGTTTAGACTTGATGAGCCTAGATTAACTTGTTTAGACCTAGTTTGACTTAGTTTGACTTCTAAGGTTGACCAGAGTTGACCAAGAGTTGACTTTGGCCTAGATTGACCTAGAATCATGTAGAATGCATAGTAGGACTTCATTATATCATTTTAGACTGGTTGTGACTTGTGCTGTTCTGATTAGGAGCCAGGCACCTCTCCTCGGACAGTACATTTACTTCAGACATTCAGATACGAGGCGAGTACATTCTCTGATCATTTTATATCCTGCTTAGAATTATTTTCCTGCTTTAAATTACTTTACTTGATACTGTCACGTTGGTCACACGGATTGGTACTATATGGATCTTTTCATGAGATGTTATCCCCTTCGGGAGCATCGGATACTGCATGTTTTGTGCGTTTCACGAATCATCACGTATCTCTATGCTTCCTCTGATTCACGAATCGCTTGTGACACATGTACTCTCATGTTCACAGAGCCATCATGAATCACCTTCACGTATCACTCATTTTATGAGCCATGTGAAGTTTTACGAATCTTAACATAACTTGAACAGATCCTTGTGTATTGATTGGGGATGGGGGAGTAGAAATAGACATGTGAATATTATCCAAGTAGCTGTAGTCATGAATCACTCTCTTAGCTGTAGTCATGAATCTCCTATGCCATTCACATGTTTATATTTTACTCTGACTCACTAGTCACTATTAGTTCTCTATGTATAGTAGATATTTCTATTACAGTTCTCTTTCTGATTACATACTGCATTTCCTTCAGTATCTATATCTTACTTTACTGCATGATTATATTTTCTAACCTGCTATGAACTGTTGAGATGTACTGTATTCGCTCCTGTCCTGACTGGACCTGTTGAAAATATTACAGAGGATGAGGAGGAGGCCCTATGTACCACCTATTACGGAGCAGGATTAGACGACACCTGCGACCTGGTTCCTCTGGAGGACCCAGCTGCAGCACAGGATGCTACTCCCAGAGTCTAGGCTAGATAGCTAGGCTTTAGCTTTTCTTTCAGCATTGTTATTTGAATTTCAGTTGTTGTTCTGAGATGTAGTTTATATTTTGAGATATGTTTTGAGCTGGATGTTCTTGAGTTGTTATCTTAGACACTTAGACTTTCTCCCTCTTATTTGTATTACATTGTGCTTTTGATCTCTCTATCTACCTTTACTATTCTGTATCTGCCTTAGATGTGATTGAGACTGTTCTGTTATGTCACCTCCATTCGGAGTGTATATACTGTACAGGTACCTTTTTATTGTTAGATGATTGACCTAGGACAGCGTTCTACCGCCGACACTGCGGCGTAGGCTGGGCGTTGTTACGTTCTCGTACCCTCACAGTGGGTGTGGGTCGTGACAGCCTATCCAAAAAAAACTCTACAAAGCTTTCATTTGCCATCCACAAATTGTGTTAGAGTTATTGAGTTGAAAGGTAAGATATTCATCTTGTTGTATAAGGAGATCAAAACCTATTGTGAAAGGTTGAAGTTGGAGAGTCTTCGGATCCAAACTCTCGGTTGAAGTTGGAGAGTATTCGTATCCAAACTCTCGGTTGAAGTCGGAAAGACCCTCGGACTAAAGCTCTCGTGTAAGAAGTTAGTGAGCTTCGTATGAAAACTCACGTTGTACTATTTACGATAATAGTGGATTAAAGCCGGAGAGAGTTCCGGGACTGGAGTGCCCCTTGGGAGGATATCAGGATACATCGGATGTCGGTATTGTTTTGCTTCTTCTCTTGCACTTATATTTTTAAATTGTCCATTAGCTTGTGCTAAGTGCTTGATTAGTTAGCTTGATCCTATTCACCCCCCTAGGGTTCCTACAGGACCTCCCCGCCACCTTTAATTTACTCGAGCATTAGCTTGGACAAAACTGGAATAATCGATTCGGTTTATTCAATTGAGATATTTGTATTGTGTAATGGGTTTGACCCAAAGTTGAGATCATGGTTAAATTATATTAATTTTACACACATTTGTTGTATTTCAAAGTTGTACCAAAAAAAGTTAAATTTTAAAACAAATACATAAAACTGTTGTTTTCAAAATATACACATTTTTTAATCACAAAATATGCATAGAATTGAGGATATTTACATAATCACATAATTTATTTTTTTCGGTTTTCGATTTTGGACCGAAACCAAAATCCAAAACCAAAATCGAATAATTTTTTTTTAGTATTTTCAAAATTGAGACCGAACCAAAAAAAATTCAAACCGAAGCGAAGTTCGGTTCGATTAAATTTTTTGTCCAAAACCAAATACTTCTCGCCCTTATGTATGCAGAGCCGGCTCAGGATAAGCCATACAAGACTTCGGATTTGAATAACCAACCTCTCATTAGGGCAATTCTCTAGACTTAGCATGTCGCAGATGACCCTCTAGGATGAGACCACAATAAGGACCAAGAGACAACTAAAATTAATTCCTAATAGAAATTCCCGATCTCCCGGCCGACCCTATGGTCTCGTTTGGTTCGCGGAATCAGCGGGCTGGGAAAGGAAAATGATTACTTTTCTATGTTTGGGTGCCAAAGGAATTGAGCAAGAAAGAAAATAATTTCCAATGAGAGAAAAATTAAGGAAGAAAGTGATTCATCCATCAAAACAAGGAATAACTTTTCTTTTCTTTATTTATTTTTTTTTTTTTTTGTGTCCATTTTTGAGGCCGCCAGCTCGGGACCGTAGCCGTCCTGCGACCACCCAACCATCCCATGCCCACGGGAGGGCTCGAACTTGGGACCTCCCCCAAATGAGCCCCCCTCCCTAACCACTTAGACTAGGGAGCTTGGAAAGGAATAACTTTTCCATATTGAAGTATTTACTTTTTTTTTTAAAATTTTTGACATTTTCAAATATCGAAAAAAAAAATTCAATAAAAATTATAATTTTTCAAAGAAAAAAAAAAAAAAACAAGGAATTGAATTCCTTTCCCTTCCATTCCGCGAACCAAAGTATGCCTATATGCATGTTCTATGAGCCCACACGTAAAACGGAACCACCCGGAAAATGAAATATCCGTGACAAACAGACAGATTAATTTGGGGGTTTGGGTCTGCAAGCCCTTGGACAAATTCTTCCTCCCTCCTAAAATAAATGAAGATGTAAAAATATAAATGCTGCACTCGTCTTCTCGGCCATCCATCCATCACTCTCTTCTCGAACAAGGTTCCGCAAATTCTATTTATTGCGTTTTTTATTGATTAATTTCCATTTCAATATTTTATTGTGTAAAACCTTCTATATAGTTGTCTTTGGATTGGATTGAATCGCTGTTGTTTTCGAATCATATTTACTGTGATCGTTGCTATTATTTTCATCACATTTGACAATATTTAAATCTAAGCCGATTGTGGGAATGGTGGCTGTAACCATTAATGGATGCTTCAACTAGAAGGTAGGGTCTGGATCAACTAACCCGAGCAATCTTGGAAATTACCAATTTGGGACACGATAAGGACACGGCTGACACAGATACCGCACCTAGTGAATTTTGGAGTGACTGCGTGTGTCATTGTTTGTGTGACGTGTCCGATACGTGTTCGACACAATGTGACACGCTGGCACTGATTTTTTGGTGTGTCCGTGCTTCCTAGTTCAGGATAGGGAACCAGACGACATTGGTCATAGATGCCCTCCCCGTGATGGGTAGCGCCTTCCCTTCCCATGCCTCTAGACCATGACATGCCCAGTTAAGCGAGCGGGGAACTCTTCTGCGGACAACTCAAGGTAGTTGCTGAGTTGCCCAGCCCTATTTGATCTTGGCGAGATATTTTATTGTGGTGGTCCATTTTTCTGTCCTGGTCAATTGGCAAAACAATACAAGACCCATTTATCCAGTGATCAGTAGATCTGTGGAGTGTGGATTGGAAATCTTCAGACGATAGATGCAAATTTGAAATGTGAAGCTTTTGAAGGTCTAAAATAATCTATTCCTGAAATTGTTCTGGATTGCTTTGAGGTCGTAGAAAATGTCAATATATTAGGTTCTGTACAATCGGGAAAACTTCACAAAACTTGATCCCAACAATCTTCTCCATTCTGGAGGCAATAAAGAAGTCAAGAAAAACTGGAAACGATGATAAAGAAATAAGAGAACTATGTGATGATGCAGTTTGTAGTGCATCTATATAAAGGAATTCGTAGTCAGGCATGCATGAGCTTTCAAAAAGCTATCAGAATTACTTTGCAGACAAGTAAGGATAAAAAGTACGGATGCAGAGAATATATACACTGTCTGTTCCATATCTGATCATGCTAACTATAGCATAAGTGAAAACATGGATACATATATGGATATAACTTCGTAACATTGTAAAGATAGAGCAGAATTATAGGCTATTACCCCAAATTTAGGAAGCATGGACACTCCCAAAATTGGGCCGATGTACATGTCATGTCGTATCAGACACTTCAAAATACACTAGGACACATCAAAACAGGCAGGTGTCACCATGTTTGAATTGCTTCGTATTCGTATCCGTGCAACAAAACCCATAATTTGGTTTTTATTGTTTTTGGTATTACTGCGTGTGGATTATCTCACATTAATATCAATCACACAGTAGCAAGAATATCCAAAATTGATTGATGAACTTGAACATGCATGTTTAAGTACATATAAGTGGATATTGGTATATTCTGTGTCAATCACACAGTAGGACGTATACCAGAAGGGATTGGAACTTGAAGTTGATCTTTTCTCCTCCATAATTACTATAAATTTCAGTAATATCTAGTTCATAAGTGAATCAGCTATCTACCATTAAACTTGAGTTCATATTTGCTTTCATTGATTATGAACATCTAACTTGGTATCCAGTTAATGCACAGATTCGTTTCTGTATTTGCTTAGAGAAGAAAAGTGCAAATGTGCTAATGCCTATATTCAATTTGTTTACGTTCCATTAGCACCATTAATAGATATGTTCCCCTTGAGTTTAACCTAAGATTTCAAAGCCCCTCTAATCGCTCCTCACATGTTTCTTTGAGTTGTGAAATGAAGATGATCTTTCTATCAATTACAAACGTGTATAAAATCATTGGGGATTGATTGTTAGTATTATGTAGGTAAGAATCGGTTGATAGAACACTATTCTGTGGTTGCCTTTTTTGTTTGCAGAGAGGTTACTTACATTAAAACATGCAATCTACAAGGAAACCCTTGTAGTTTCTATTGTTTTTCAGTTATTCCTCCCATGATGTTACCATATACTTCCAGCAAAAAATTACTAAAGGAGGATTTTGAAACGATAAACATCCTTAGGTCTATAAGTAAATTATTACTTTTGTCTCTCTCCTGTGGATAGTTAACGGCAGCTGGGAATTATCAAAGGTCAGTTTCCTCTTTAGAAAGTTCCTTTCTCCTAGTCTCTCCTGTTAGTGGTTAGCGCTACCCGAGGACTACTCTGCCACTAACAAACTGAATTTTGGTCTCCTCTTCTTTTATCTTCCTTGCGTTCCTCCCTTCTCCACTTTATCTGTAGCAGTAGAGAAAGGAGGGCCAAACGGGGTGGAACAGGTGGCATGCTGCCACAACCATTAAGGAGAAAGGTGAAACCATGAAAGAAGTTATAATTCTTCTTTTATTTTTTGTTTATTTGACTTGAGGGTGCTTCTGTTGCAATGTCATTTCACAACCCTTATCAACAACTTCGCTAAAATAGTCGGCTAGCATTACTAATTTCAAGATGGGATATTAAGATGACCAAGGAGGCGTAGCAACTTTTGGCATGAATTGCGAACTGTCAATTTCTTGGGAAGATCTTGATCTGGCTAGGGTCAAGCTAAGATCCTTCTTGCTTTGTTTATATTTTTTCTTGTTTTCAAGGCTGAAAGAGTTAAATTTTTTATAGTGTCAAATTCTTTTTGTTACATTTTATTTTGTACATTGTTTTTTTTCTTTCTTACCCTGCTTGCAATTGAAAACTTGAAATGGTTCTCCCTGGTTGCTCTAACGTCATTTTCATGGACATACAACCTAAGGCAAATAAAATTATTCTCCCTTGTTTAAGCTCTTCTGCTCATTCTCATTATCAAAACATAGCCTGAATTGTTGTAAAAAATCTTCGGTAGAAAGAATCAAGCATGGCAATATATCATTTGCTTTCATCCTTATAAACAAGTGGATGATAAATTTAATATAGACATCTCCACAAGGGTAGACATATATATGGTCCAATGGGGTGGAAAATTTGTTCAAGGACTGCTTGGATAGGAGGTGTTTCAAGTAAGTCAAGCAAGAAATTGCGGTTGTGTGCAAAGCGCTTCACCTACAATTCAAGATGAAAATAAAGACATATATGCTAACTCAACCTTTTGGCTCTGTTATCAGTGACAACCTTTTCTCTTTGTATTCAGGCAGAGAAGCAAGGAACAGGTCTATTCAGGAAAGACACTAATGGGGATATCCAAAGTGGTCGGATCGGTCGCAACTGTTTTTCTCTTAGCATCTATTTGCCTGATAAAGTTTGGCATGACATTGTTTTTTATTCCCATTCTATATGACTCTTTAGTTGCATATGTGGTTGCTCTTGCATCTCATCAATCCATAAATTTCCCCTTGATATTGGGAAAAAGACCTGACGGGACATTTCCACTTTGGTCAAAACTTCTTTTTGGCCCATTTATGATGTTCGCTCAGATGTATTGGCAGTTTAAAAAGTTAAAGAGGAAGGAGGCTGCATATAATGAAATTTCTGAAGGTTTGTATGTTGGAGGATGGCCTTCTTCTCCGGATCGTTTCCCTCCAGGAGAACCAGCTGTCATCGATTGCACATGCGAACTACCTAGGACATCTGTTGTTCCTAAGGATGCATATCTTTGTATTCCCACATGGGATACGAGGTCCCCACAACCAGCTCAAATTGAAACTGCAGTTCGATGGGCATGTCGTTTTAGGGCCCAAAAAAGGCCCATATATATCCATTGTGCATTTGGTGAGTTCACTTTTATTTTGTACAGATTACAACTTAGACATATCTAAGTTCTTTTCTTTAATATTTGCTAAACATAACTTTTTAATCATTTTCATTGTACATCAGTAAATAAACATTTTTTAAATCATTTTCTTGTGTTATATGTGTTTCTTTTGTGTTATATGTGTAAGAACAATCTTAAGATCATCATTTAACTAATTATGGTGCTAGCTTCAGGGTTGGAGAGAGTATCTTTTAAGATAGTAACTTTGCAGAATGAAAAAATTGTCTCTGTTTCTTTTTAGTGATACGTTTCAGATTTGCTTTTTGATATTGATATCGTATATTTTAACTTTAACACCTTAGATTGCTAGAACAAGTGGCCTGTGGATGGTCTTCTAGTTCTATATTTCATGTTAAAGATGATGGATGAACAAGGTTAGGTGCATCAGTGATCCGGGGTCCAGATATCTACTTTTGGATTGCGTTAGAAAAAGGAGAAAAGAAGACGACTACTTTGGATTAGAGCCCAGGTTATATAGGTTTTTGGTTGAACACCACTTGCCTATTTTTGATACACCTTATTGTATAAGCAGGGGACACATGAAGGTCCGTTAAACTGTATGAGTTAGAAAGGACTAAACTTGTAGAATATAGGGAGATTTTACAAAATCTTATCATCCACCTGTAAGTCTATGACTATGAGGTCCTTCTGAGATTGCTGATTGAAATCTGTTCAATAATAAATCTATAAACTAAAATCACTTCAGGGTTTGATTAAAACCTTGACTTGAACTTTTTAGTTCTTGAAGTAAGGAACTATGCTGCAAATGAATAACGCTTGCGATTGTAGAAGGTCAGTTTTATCATAAACCTTGAAAAAATAACTTTTGTAAAATTTTGTGTTATAATTAGTGTGACATTGCGGGTTAATGTACAAAGCTGAAGATGATCAATTGATATTTATGTTTCCAATTCATTTTTACTGGCGGAATTCTAAAACCTGTAAGTTCCAATGAATGTAATCTCAGGGAAGGTAATTACTAATTAGTTGCAACTCTGTGTCCATGACAACTCTAGATGAATAGTTAAGAATAAGAATCCCAAATCATTCCAAGCATCAGATTCCGAATGTGCATGTGTTGTTTTCAGTCAGTGCGAAGAGTTTAAGTTTGATTAGGACTAAAAGCTTCCATGGCCATGGTAAAAGGCACCACCTAGCTCTCCCATCAAATTTGTCTTATTTCAGTAAGACATGCAGGGAAAAGCTAATGCCATGGGATCTATCTTACCTTCACTTATTTTTACTTCAGAGTAACTCCAAGTCCAACCCCAACAATCTTACATGTACATTATGCTTCACAAAAACATTGTTGGAAAAATTCATGTAATTGGATCTTAGTTTTGTTAATTATCATTAATGAAACAAGGGAGGACAAATTACTAGCGTTTAGCTTCAAAATTATATAATTTGGTAATAGACTGTGTTGCTGTTGTCTGATCCTTCATCAGTTGCAGGTTCTATCTGTTTTAGTTAAGATTCTTAAGAAACATAAAAATGTAGTTTCACTTTCCAGAATTGTATAACCTTTTCATTTGGTATCAACTTTTAGGGGAGAAGTTGAAAATAAAATTTTGGGTTACAGAAAATATGTGGTGTAATGGTTCCTTAAGTTGCTTCTTCTCCTTTTGGATTACTACGACTACCCTAAAAGGATCAGCAAAGCTATTTTTTAATTTAGACGATGAAGTTATTGATTAACTGGTTCTTTCTAACTCATTGTGTCAATCATTTTGTGATGTCTCAATATTACATCATTCAACTTCGCCTAATGTTTTGATACATGATGGAACACACAACAGGTCATGGGAGAAGTGTTTGTGTCATGTGTGCACTTCTAGTTGCAGTAGGTGTGGCTGAAGACTGGAAGGCTGCTGAGAAGATGGTACGAGAAAAGCGACCTCGGATTAGAATGAACGCCCAACACCGGAAAAGCTTGGAAGAATGGTCAAAATGTCGGCATTTGTCAAAAGGAGAATCTTCGGATGATTTATCTAAGAAACAATAGACCGTACGATACACTCAACCAACCTTTTTCTTTTATCATTGGGATTATATTAATTTATTAATAGAGCAAGCAGGGAATTCATCTTGATGTAATTCTTCTTCTGTTCTACTCTGGATTCAGATACTTGTTAGGAACTTTTGTGTACAAGGGATGTTCTTTGAAAAGTCAAAGTAAATGACAATTTCAAGTTTTGATCTCAATAAACTCAATTTATCAAACACAGCTCTATTGACAAGCACCATTTCTTCTGCATTGTCAATCCTCACATCGACACGTGTGGTAGCATTGTTTATCATTAAGGATTTTAATAACACTTCCTGAAAATGCCCCTTCAACTTTGGATGTTCATCAATAACCGAGAAAACTTTCTTTATTTCAGGTGCGGTGTTATGTCTCGACCTGTTTCTGAAAGGTACATATAGATCAAGCATGGTGGTTACCATTTGTCAACTACCAGGAGAGCATATCAGTCTTTCTCCTCCTCTGTCAGCCTCAATTCTTAGAACTTTTCTTCCGTCTTTTCCCCCCTAATGAGGATTAGGTGGAACTAAGCTTTCAGGTGGCTATCGACCTTCCAAGGTCTATATAGAAAGCTAAACATCAAGACCAGGAAAAAAAAAAATGTTATCTAGGTTTCTCATTTGCAGAATGTCTAAGGGACATCTTGACATCTTCAGTTTCTTGTTCCATTGGCAACAATTAAGTATCTTTTGCTTTCTCATTAACTCCCTAGAAGACATTCCCTAGATAGGAAACTATGCCAATGAAACATTTATGTTAGGTATGTCACCAAATTGGTAGATGTATGTTATATTTATGATATGTAATGCGAATAATGTTTTATGTGCTTGGGGAGAATGGGGGTGTAGAAAATTTGTATTGCTTCTAGGGTATGAAGAATGGAGAACTCTTTCTTCACTTTTAGAATGTAACGGGCAGTGACTTGTGTTATTTTAAGGTGTTTGCATCTCGAACCTTTTTATTTCACATTGGTGATAGGATAGGTATCTATCGCTTTATCAGGGTTTGGTCACACATCTACTGCCTTTCATTTTTGAACTTCGTTTGTCATTCCTGTTACCAAGTAGACGTTCTAAAAGAAAATTCATGTAGCAAACGCCCCTGAAATGTTTTCAGCCTTTTACCATCTTGTTTCTACAGAATTAAGACGAGAAATATGTTCTACTTGAGGTTGAGGGCTCTCGATGAAATTGAATATGGGCACGAATCATATATTACTAAAAGCTACAGAAGAAATTAAGTTTCCACATATATTTCTAAAAAAAGCTCCTGAATTATTCGGAGAAGAAGAATAAAAAAATGCATCATGTACTTGTATTCAATTCTTTTGTATTTGTCTTCAGACCTACCACTACCCTTTGAATAATGTGATGGGTTACCTATATTGATGATAATAGAGTAAGGTACAAATGCATAATAGTACCAAATCCTTCCAGATTTGTGCAGTTTAACCAATAAATTAAGGCATATTAAAAAGTCTTAACCAGTACTGACTCCAAATTATGCTTTCACAGCTTTCCTCTTTGTAATTAAACCCCCCAATATGCGCTTCCTGTACCCATGAGCAACAGCCTAAATTTAGGATTGGAATGGAAAGATGAAGAGACAGAACTGACTACAGAATGGAAAGATATATTAGCTCTCTTGATACACCGTTGAAAGGTTTTGGGGTTCACACTTGGTAAAGATATATTAGCTCTCTTGATACACAGTTGAAAGGCTTTGGGGTTCACACGGTTCGCAGAATCGAGCCCTTCAAAAAGAAAAGTGATTAATTTTTTGTGTTTGGGTGGCGAAGGAAAAGAGAAGGAAAGAAAAATAAGGAAAAAATGGTTCCTCTTTCCCACCCCAAGATTCAATTTTCCTTCTAATTTCTTACATTTATTACGAAAAAATTAGGACTAAACTATCCCTGCTCAAAGATGCATTCTGATTATATTTCTGACCTTTACAAGCACCAGAAAGAAAAATTGATAGAAATTTTAATTTTTCATGTCCATGGAAGGAGCAAAAAAGATCAATTGATTTTTTTTTTCTTTCCTTTCCGCGAACCAAATGAGGCTTTAGTGTTTGCCGTAGGCCGAAGCATTGTTGAGATGAATATGTTGTTCTTGTTTGAGTCTCTATTAGGGTTTCCCTCTGTCAAGGAGATTACTATATGAAGTAGGATCTTCGTTTTATTAACGAAAAAAAAAAGGATCCATTTCATCTACCTTTTCTTCTTTTAAAGATATTGCTCAAATTTTAAGCATGCATAATAGTGTACAAGTTCTTCCGAAACCAATCCAGATCACACCATTATGACATTTTTCGTGTGATCAATGGAGGTATTGAACTCTATGCTTCAGTCAGTGCTAAGAAAAGCATGATAGTTTGAACCTACGGAGGGAAAAAAAAAAAATTTGGCTCCATAGACTGACAGAGAATCCAACCTAAAATCTATGGAACAGTCAGAAACATCTGCTCACCATAGGGTTCTTATTAATTGGATTGATAGGCCATCTACTTGTTGATGGTGGAACCAACACCCACAATTATATAACCACACATTATCTTAACTATTAAAAGCGCTCTCGCTACATCCTTATAAGTAATCAGAAAGTAGGGAGATTTGTTGGCTCTAGCAAATCCATTCATATTTTTATATTACTTATTAATGCTATAGCCTCCTAACTTGTCCTTCTTGTGCTCCAACTTGTGAAAATAGATAATGATCTATGTATAAATATAAGGACACAGTCACACATTGTTAGCGAAAAAAAGAAGAAGAAGAAGAAGAGAAATGCTACTCATTCTTATCTACAACCTAATAGAATATTTAGCCCTGCAATTACTTAAAACAACAGCCAACAATTAAGACCCTACCATCCCTTCCTTTGCCTAAAAACCCTCTTTTTGTGCTTTCCCTCCCTCCTTAATTTCTGCATATCTTTCTGTTTCCTGCTACAATCATTGATCATAAAACATGTTAAGCTCTCTCTATCTAATCAGCACCAATGGACAACCTAGATAATTCAGTCAGAAGGCTGAAAAATGGCTTTGGACTGGCTGATGAATAAATTGTAGGTCTGCAGTTGATGATGGGCAAGTGCTCTCAGCAATCATGTTCCTGTAACAAGAAGAAAAATTATTAACTTCATAATCTCAACACGCGATTTTTCAAGTGAAGGGTACTAAGGAGATTCTACTACTCAAAACATGATAGAAATTACTAGACATCATCACTATTATGTGCTACTACGAAAATCACAGGGTAATTTGTTGTATATGACAATCTCAATAACAGGAAAAGGAAACAAATCTCTCTGGAAAACACTAGGAAAGTGTCATTTTATTAAAAAGAACATATTGCCCTCCTCACTAGAGTTTTGGTTTAAGAGGCAGGGTCTTCAACATTTACAAAGGGACACAAGGAAATTCCGCTGTGAACCATCCCCGGGATTGCCATGTATATCACACTGGAGCCTGGTGGTGCAATGTACGTGAAGGTTGGGTGATTAGCATGGTATTCCCGCGTGCGGATGGACTGTGACAGGGTTTCCATCATTCCTTTCACGGCCCAGTGCTCATTGTTTATTAAAATAGAAAGTTACTGATCAGAAGTGCAAGTGAAATAACCCAACATGATCATGGATGGAGACTAAGCTATATCCACTTGTAGGTGGGGTTGGTCCATTGCTGGATCCTGATACCAGTGAGACCAATAATGAGAAGTTAAATGAATGGCAAGGTACCTTTCACTCTATATCAAAGGTGGAGTGGCCCTACACTCTATTTCCCTAAGTTGGTGAATTATATGAGACGTACAATCATTAACCATTAATGCAAGCCTTGATGGAACTCATCTTAAAACAACCATATACTTGATGATTCATATGACACCATACTCGATCAATATGGGAGGAGTACGTTGCAGTCTACAGAGTATCGGTAAATCATGAATTAATGCATATTTAGTTCATTAAGTTTGTTGGTTAGGAGCGCTTACTCTCGAGGGCGAGAAGCCCAGAGGGAGCTGAGAGCACGCAAGCGACTCTGGTACTCTCCGATTGCGAGGAAACACCGGGCTGCCTGCCGAATTGTCAGGATGCGACGCAACTGGTGTAGTGTTTGCTGCCTCAAATTATCAGCCTACATAAAATTCGAAAGGAAATGCTTAACATGACCACAGTAAGACGAAATAAATCTCAAACTTCTCATGCCTCTAATTAATTATTAGCCTACATATACATACAATCTCAACAAGCTTGTAAAAATGAGTCAATTAGACTTTATTTATGGGCCCAAAAGAAAACAATATAATTGATGTAGACATATTGAAATATTAGGGTGTATAAACACTGGCGACACTTTTATATATAATTATATATTGTGTGCTTGGTTTTAGCTCAAGTATAAGAAAGGTATAGGTTGTTGCATCCCTTTCTTGCTACTGCATACTGATAGTAACATGTGCAACTTCTTATGAGGCAGAAATGTTTTGAAAAATGTAGCCCTATAATAGCTTTTATATATATTGAAGGGTCTGCCGAAAGCACAAGAAAATAACATAACGTGCATCAACCTAGAAACGTAAAATATGGCATCCTTTAATCAACAATGGCTAATGCTTTGGCAGGGATGCCACGTGGGTGCTATAGGGATCGATACGTTGAGGTTATTTCCTGCTGAACTTGCCTAATCATGGAGACTAATGCGTTTGGATTAGGTACGTCTTTTAGGTTTATATATTTTCTTGTTAGTTATTTGTATTTTGTCCTTTAATTTGAACAAAATTTCCATTTTTAGAGTATTGTTTACAACTAGTTCTCTCTCAATCAACATGGTAGGCGCCAATAACCATTCAGTCAATATATATACAGGGAATACGGAATTATGAGCCAATGGCGCATGTTGTAGAATGAGTCGTGTCATATTAGACCAATAGGAGAGAAGTTTAAACATGGTCCACTATATGGAAAAAAAAAAATTGCGTAATTGATAGAAAGGAGAATAATGTACACAGGAAGTTGCTGTCAAATTCCAAATAATGTTAATTTGTCCGTGGTTTATATTCTAAGATCCGGGCAAGTGTAATTGGGAATAACACTGCCTGTCATTTTCACAACAGAGTTTTAATTTTGTGTATGTCACTCTCACCTTTTTTCTACTGCACGAGTTAATGACAAAACATATACTGGCCTAGGGTTTCTGTTCAAGGAATATTTGAACTTTTGTACATAAAAGATCTAATATATCTCCCATTGAAATTTGGAAGAAGTAATTAATCAATTACATTTGATACTCCGATCAGTGTTGCTTAGTGTCCAAGTTGATGTGAAAGCAAGCAAACTAGACCACCCAACTCACATAACATCCATGGTACAACAAAATCTGCCATTGTTCTTAGTCTACAACTAGCTAGTATGGGTATTTTTTTTGTCAGCAATCTCCCATGAGGAACACATGGACGACCCTCCCTCTCATCATTTAATAGTATAGTACTAGCTACTTATCATTATATCATTCTCCGGCAGTACGTTAACAAGACGATGAGCATCATAATAACAAGTGCGTACGTACGTACATACCTGTCTGACGAACCCCTCAAGATTGGCTAGTTTTCCGAGTGCCATGGCCATGTGGCCCATGTAATTCCCAACATTGGTGCCTTCGTCGAGAGCCCCACTTGAAACCGTGTCAGCCAGGGATTGTTGCAGCTGCTCGAGGCCCTGCGTGAAGGCCTCCTCCGCTTGTTGTGACGACTGCTGCAGGTTGCAGATCCCCATCAGTTGTTGCTCCGTCAATGGATCCAGTTGAGGCATCAAGATCTGTTGTCCATCATAACCAATAAGAAATCAGACCCAAATTTGTTAAAAAGTGTAATATCATCAAGGGAGATACGTACGTACCTTAAGCAGTTCGGACGGTCTGAAACCGCCAATCCAGAGGAAACAACGCTCAGCAGGAGTAGTCCACATTCCGGTCACAAGGTGGAACACATCGGATTTGGCTGCAACGCCCTTCAACCTGAACATCTCATCGTAATGTGCGAGGCAATCGTCTACTACGACCCTGAGATCGCCGTCTGGTAGGTGTGCCTGTAACCCTCCTTGCAGTTCTGCCATGTGCTTGTAGTTCTCTTCCAGCCATCGTGCGTATTCCAGGTCGAACATCGCAGCACCTGACAACAAAGTTTTATCTTAAACATTTCTGCTTGTTAATTTTTTTGAGACACTGGTTTTGGTCGGCTCAAAAATTCTCCGAAATCGGTGTAATGTAATTTTGGGTGTCTTTATAAACATCCCAAATAGACGGAGTTTGAGGAATTTTTTTTTATTTTATTCCATTTATATCATCACCAAAATTATATAATTATAACTTACTGAGATCCTACCTTTTTATTTACCATATGTCTCTCTCTTTTTACTTCTTCCAAACTACTAGTACTTTTTTCCAGTAAGTTGTTAAAATATTTCTCTCCTACTTTTATCCATATGCTTCTATTATTTGATGTGTTTCTATTAATTTGATCAAATATGGCACTTCTTCCAAACTACTACTTTTTCCGGTAAAATATTTCCCTCCTACTTTCATCCAGACGTTTCTATATTTCATATGCTTATATTATTCATATAGGTAATTTTATTGGTGTAAAACATAAACATACATGACATTTCCAAAAAACAACCAACTTTCTTGAAGGTTCAGAAACTAAAATTTACCAGAGCTAATATTTCCTCCTGCGGTACCGCCCCCAAAGAGGAGTCCCTGCACACCACCAAAAATGAATAAGATTTAAGAGTTGAAAAAAAAAAAAAAGTTATATGAGAAAGATTGACAAATGTTTGTAAATACTACAATATCAAACAACCTGTGATCTTGCTCTGTGGAGATCCTTTTCTAGTTGTGCAAGCTTCATTCTACTTGTTTCTAGCTGTTGCACATAAGCCTGTTGAAATAGGAAGAGAGGGAGAGAGAGCTATGTAACGTTGGACCATTTATCATTAAAAATATATTATGAGATGATTTCACAGCTAAGCCCGAACCACCTTCTTTCTCAGTCTGCTCTTCCTTGCGGCCTCCCTATTTTGAGCTAAGCGTCTCAAAGTCTGTAGTCGCAAGAAAGATGAGGGATCATTAAGAAACGTTTGTATGATCTTCCAGTCAAAATGCATGAGGTCATTATATATAGAGCAAAGTTCAAGATTGAGAAGGCTACAAGCACATGAAAGGGGGGAATTGCTTTTGCATGTAACGCGAGTGGGTGGTTAGCGATTTGTACATTAATATACAAATATATAACTATATATGTCCATGAACGTAATATATTAAATTTATCTTATTATCTTTTATTTGCTAGCTAGCTAGGACATATATTCTAGTAACATGTTCTGTAATCCCCCACCTTCGATCTTTACAAAATATGTACAAAATAAAAAAAGTAGTAGCAGGGAATCTTAATATTATCTTTTCCCAACAGGACGTGATGGCAGCAGCAGAATTAAGTAATTAATCACAATTGTAAGTTTGTAAATAGTATATATTACCAATTTAAAGCCTATATATTTTTATAGTATAGTAGTCACATAATGATACTCCTATGATTAAGTCCTATCATATAGATTCATAATTGACCAACCATTTTATTCTACCATGCTGGCCGGCAGATGTTCTTTATATTACCATAAATTAGTTAGCACCCTCCATAGTTTACTTCTTAAGAATATGCAGGTGGAGGAGATCCAACTTGTATAGGACACGGTTACATATTATACAGAAATAAATACACTAAACCCCTCCCGCACCCCCCCCCCCCCCCCCCCCCCCCCCCCCCCCATGTTTACACTGCATTATGTTTTATTCTTGAAATTGGGGTGGTTAGTTATAACTCTCTATAGAAAATATAAAATATATGGGTGGTCCGTGTAATTAGTTTCAAAATAGAGATGGCTAGGGTAATAAGTGTAAAATATAGGAAATAGTTAACGTAAATTGCCCTTATATATATATATATATATATATATATATATATATATATATATATATTTGTTGTTATAGAATTTGATAATCAGGCTGCAATGCATGCTTCATGCATATACTACCAACACAAAGATATGCATGCCTTATATTTTGATGTAGAAGTTAGAGAAGACCAGACCTTGGCATCTAGTGGTTTTCCATCTCTCTCTGAAGTTGAACCAGCCAGTACTCTTCTCTGTACATCATGAGAATGCAAAATATATTAGGGTGCGTTTGATTGCAAGGTGGAAAATGTGTGGAAAAGAAATTAATTCCATGGAATTATTTTCCTAGGAAAAAAAATTCCACGGAATTTTAAAAATTTTCTATGGAAAACTTAATTTGGGTGTTTGATTGACATTATTTTCCACGGAAAATAGTTATTTTCCATGGAAAATGATATTTTCCTATGGGTTGGACAAGTTTCATTTTCCACCATTTTAGATGAAAATATGGAAAATGAAAGTTTTTTGGAAAATAATTCCATGGAAAATATAAGCTATCAAACACTACAATTGGTGGAAAATTTGTGATGGAAATATTTTCCATGGAAAAATAGCCCAATCAAACACAGCCTTAGTATATTATTATATACTATAAGATTAATGTTGTTCAAATAGCAAGTAAAATGGACAAGAAAAGGAAGCAAAATGGCTAGTACGAGAGGTTGTTAGTGCACGATTGGTGTGCATTCAAGGCTTAAAACAAGGAAGACAAAGTAAATATTCTTAAGTTTACTTGTATTATTCTTGGATATACAAGACAAAGTAGCTAGCTAGCAGTACTAGTAGGAGACTAAAAAAAAATACACAATCTACTTGGAAGACCGAGGAGGAATTAGTACGTCTTATATGTAGGGCGTTGTTTTTATATGAAGTGGTTGTAGTTAATCCTATCAAGATCACACTTGGGTCCGAGATCGATGTCCTTTTCAATTTTAGTGCAATTATGTTTAATTAATGCCTTAAGCTACCTCTAGGCCTCGTTTGGTTCACGGTTTTAAGGAACCAAGAAAAAAAAGTTGTTCCTTTCCTTTGTTTGGTAGCCACAAACTTGGTAATCAATTTCCTGACAAGGGGGAAAATTAGTGGGAATATGGTTCCACTCAAGACCCATGGGATTGATTTTCCCTCCTCCTTTCCCAACATTTATTACAAAAGTTATGACAAAAGTAACCATGTGTCATTACTTATTTTACCATTAATGTTATTTTTATAATATTATTTTTATTTTAAAAGGTAAGGATATTATTGGAACATTGTTATATTTTGCTTTCCTTTCCTAGATAATTTCCTTGTTTTACCAAACAACGGAAAGAAAATGTGACAGGAATCCTAATTTTCCATTCCCATGAAAAATACAAGAGAATTCATTTCCTTTCCGTGAACCAAACGAGGCCCTAGGGTTTGTGGGTTTGGTTGGAAGAGTGTAGTAGTAGTAGTAGTAAATGTTTCCTTTGAGGAAGGAAGGTGTTTCATATATATATATATATATATATATAGGGATCTGTGTTGACAATATACTGTGCTAAAAGAGTAAGATTCTGGTCAAACACATCACTCAGTTGGTAACTGGGTTCGTGGGTTTAAAGCTGAGAAGAGACATAAATATAGCACAGGCGCGATTAACCCTTTTTATGGGGTTCTGGGGATTTGTGTCCTTTGTCTGTTGTAATAATAATGAGCAGGAAGAAAAAGAAGAAGAAGAAGGGAAAATCATTGACAGAGAAGACACAAACACAAACAGTAGCACCTTGTCTTGGGCTCTGGGCTGATGATTTGCTGGCGCTGTTCCTATTCTTGGGGCATCACTTGCCTGCATCATCGTCATCATCATCACCTGCTGCTGCTGCTGATCAGAGGACTGCTCTGAGGAGCCCTTATTATTACTCACTGGGGAGTCTGATTCCAGCTGAGAAATTGTGTGCTGGCCTGACCCAGAATCACTGCTATCATCTGCTGGTGATTGTGAATTTCCCTACATACATACGTATATAAACAAAGAACAATTAAGCTTAAACAGGAAACAAGAATGTTCAATGTTCATGCATGCATGTTTAAACCATATATATCATACATACATACCTTGGTGGTGGTCTGCTGAAACCTCATTGGCCAAGAGGGGAAGATCTCAAGAGTGGGAGGGGGTCTGCTGCTGAAAAACGCTGCACCAAAAGTTGCAGAAAATCAAATAAAGCCTGTCTCTATATACATCTTTGTGTACACTTTCAGAGAGACTAAGAGAGAGAGAGAGAGAAGAAAGAAAGAAAGAAAGGACTCAGGTGTCAGTCTTTGGAAAGGAGCTTATATTCCTTCCTCTCTCTCTCTCTCTATCTCTCTCTGAAAGTGCTGCAGAGAGTTATTAGTAATGGAATGCTTGCTTTAAAACCAACTCTCAGTGAGTAGGTTGAGTTTCCTCTGTTGGGAGGAATCACACCATTCATTCAAGTTTTTAACTTTTTTTTTCTTTCCTTCTTTCCCTTGTGCCATCATGTTCTCTCTGTTGTGGAGACCATTTCAAACATCTTTCAAGGATGGTGGTTATGTTTAGAAAAGAAAACGGGAGAGAGAGAGAGAGAGAGAGAGAGAGAGAGAGAGAGAGCATAATACGTTTCTTGTCCTCTTCATGATTTCTCATGCCAATAACTCCTTGCATGAGAGCTTCTTCAAGCTCCCCAAAGTAGGCAGCTCCATCCTGATGATCACTGGTGAAGCAAACAAGGTCCATTTCATTCACAAACATGTCATGACTCCACTTGAGGATCATACATGAAAACGAATCAAGCTAGCTAGGCAAATTTGGTATACTATTAATTAAACAAAGAAGAAGAAGAAGATGAGCTTATTTAAGTAAAGGAATAAGCCACGAATATTATTATGGATAAGGCCCAAATTAAGGACTATGGAAAACTGGTGGGAAGAGGTGTAACCCATTACTTGCATGCTGTGGATATAATTTATTGGTGATAAGTGATAACCCATTTAAGGACTACACATATAAATGTAATTAGTTGATGCTTTTTAGTATAACTAGCTAGCCAGCAATAAAAATTCATGGAAGAAAGCCATCCATAATTTAAAAAAAAGAAAAAGAAAAAGCAGCTCAGGTTGAGATGTATAAACTGGTACTTGAACTTAAATTGGCTATAGCTAGAAGAGTAATTAGTAGAGCTCATGTATGTTGAAGAAGAAGAAGGATGTACAAGAAATTGGTACTGGGAACAGGTGGGATGCCGGGGATTCCGTATGGAATAGGCTGATTTGAAGGTCCTGAACCAGAAAGACCAGTTTCACCAACTCTATGACTTGCCATCCAAGAGTTCTCTCCTCCACGGATCATCTCTATTTAGCTTTCTCACGGTGATGATACTCCTCTACATGCTGATCATCCTTTCTGCCTTGAGAATTATTTAAAAAGAAGGAAAAGAGAGATAAGTTATGTAAGCTACAAGGGAAAGAAAAATAGAGAAAGACTAAAGAAAAATACGTACCATGTCATATGGTGCTCAACTTTAGAACAAAAACTGAGGCAGCTAAGAGAATGGAAGAGAGGATTTTCAGAGTCTTGCTTCAAAGTATGGGGCAGGGAGAGGAGCTAGCTTTCTTTTATATCAATGAATAAACTGATGTTAGACCTTGACTTCTTTTTTTTGATTCATTGATCCTCTCTCTCTCTCTCTCTCTCTCCCCCAGCTCTCTATTCTTTTGTTGTGAAAAGTTTTTTTGAGTTCTTGTCACACTCTTGTAATAATTTCACCCCAGGAATACATCCATAGTACACAGAAAGATCTTGTCCTTGTAGACTTTGTCTCAAAAGTGGGGCGAGAGAGAGAGAGAGAGAGAAAAGAAAAAAATATGAATAAAAGAGGTGGGGTCTTTGGCAATAACCCACTAGAATCACTGACTCCTACTCCATTCCTTGTAACCAACTGTAGAATCTCATTGGCCCTTTCTTGGGGCTCTTCAAATATTAGAGCATCTCCAACCCTATTGTGACTTTGGAAAAAAGTTAATGCCACATAGGAATGGCAAAATTTTATTCAAAAGTTCTTCTCCAATGCAATTGTGAAGCTTATGTGGCAAAAATTAAAGAAGACATTGTGAAGTTGAATGTCTTGTTCTAGACAATGCACTTGACAATGTCTTCTCTTCCATGTCATCAATTATGAATAAAAAATATTAGAAAAAAGAAAGAAGATGAGTAGTTGTCTTAAAAGTTGTCTTGGAAGTTTGAAAAAATACTTTTTATTGTCTCCTCAATACTTTTGCATTGGAGAGAGTTTTTCTATCTCATTGTCTTTTGAGATATAATTTTGCCACATAAACAAGACATTGTCCTGTGGCTCATGCCACATAGGAGCCACCTAAGACTCACAACACTTAACAAGACAATAGGGTTGGAGATGCTCTTATAAAACCTGTCAACAAAACCAGCAATCAGTAGGGGACGCACAAATCTCTCCATAATTGAGCAATGTTAGATCAGTAGTTCATTTTGGCAACCAAGTCCCCCCTAATTAACCTTCTTAATCCCTTCTCAACCGAAACACTACAGTAATAACACACTAGCATTTTAAATGGACCCCCTTTTCAAATGGCTTTGTTTGGTATAATCCCTTTGTTGAAGGGTCAGCATCCATGCCTTGTCAAATACCTAAAACCATCCCACACCCAAGATTCCTTTCCACAAATAGGTGCTTGCTAAGAGAAGAGGCCATAAAACAGTTGAGGTTGACACCCTCCCTCTATTAGGGGTGAGCCAGGGACGGCCCTAGCCCAGGCCCCCAGATGAAAGGGGAACACCAATATGGATCCATCTAAAATATAACTAGTATGTATCATATGTCATTCTTAACAAAAATACATTGTGGTATAGTGGTTATAATGTTAGACTTCTACTTTAGAGGTCCTTGGTTCGAGTCTTATTTAGACCAAATTTTGGTCATATTTACACCTTTTTTATACAATATTATTTATGGAGGGTCCATTTTGGAAGTTTCACCTCGGACCCAATCAGTTCAGGTCCGGCCCTGGGGTGAGCATTATTCGGTTTTGGACCGAAAATTGAATTGAACTGAAACCGAATAAGAGATTCGATTTGGTTTCAAAAAAAAATCAGTTCGGTTTCGGTTTTCAAAATACTAAAAAAAATTATTCGGTTTCGCTCCATAACCGAAAACCGAATAAGAATTATACAATTATGTAAATACCCTCAATTATTTGAATATTTTGTGATTAAAAATGTGTATATTTTGAAAACAACAATTCTATGTGTTTTGAATTCCAACTTTGATAATTTAACAACCAGTCCAACTTTGTGCACAACTTTAAAATTCAACAAATGTGTGTGTAGAAATCATAATTTTTAATATAATTTAACCACGATTTCGGAGGTCACTATATCTTTGCCATATCAAATTAGGTTCTTCAGATTTCTTTGCTGACTAGCATGATCACTTGCATGTGGAAATTGGCATAATTCTCATTTGTCTCCATTTTCTTTATCCTCTATATGGATTCTATGAGTTTTCAGTCAAAGTTACTCTAGCCAAACTGGATAAATCACAAAAGTTGGAACAAATCTCATTGAACTTGCAGTGGGAGCCCACCACATAGATCTTCCAAGTTTTCGACATTTCATGGCACCTGACATGCCCTTAGGGTACCCTTCCCATATTACTTGAGTGATATTCATTGAACATTCACCAAACTTGTTATCAGGAGCTCAAAAGACAATTGAATGTGTGTCAGTGTAAGTACCCCTCTATCAAATGGAGGGGTCATTTTCAAAGAAGAGATGAAGCTGAATATTTATATCTTCTACCAATTATTCCTTTTGATGCCAATAATTGACCTAAAAACAAGTTTGATGTACAGGAAATACTCTGGATTATGTGATCTGAATATAATTATATGGAGCAAAGAATAACATCAAAACTTTTTAGCTTGTCCATAGTCTTATATATTGTTTGGTAGCCGGCTACTTGTTTAGGGTATCAGGGATCCTTCTGGGTATAAGATTAGAAATGTAATTGTGAATGTAAGTAGATATTTGAGTATAACAAGCACATATGTATAATTAATCTATGGAGTTAATATTTACTAAAAGGAGACAATGACATTTGTTAGATTGTGGTTAATTATTGATTTTGTCATCTCAGAGCAGTAAGCTTATACGTCTCATCATTCAAGGAAGGAAGCTCGATTTCTTAGAATTGTTAATCAAACTTTATTATCTCCAATGAAAGAATGTATTTTGCTTCCGACCATGATATATGTCGATAAAAATAAATACCCATATGAATATATTAAAGAAGGACAAATAACAGTTTGGTACCTATATATTTTTTCAATGGAAAACTCTTTTCTGTCCGCGCTGAGGGTGATCATGTGTGTGCCCATGCCGACCTGTCAATCCCCCCCCCCCCATTTGCCCCCTTCCCTTCCCGCACCCTTCAGGGCCCACCCCCGAAATTCTAGAACCCCCCCCTCCCCCCCTCCAATGGGGTGTCGACACGTGGTCGGCGAGCCAGAACCGCGGGGGCAATATAGTAAGGTTGTTTTTCAATATCAGAAAGTCTATATTAAAGTTTGCACGAAAGAAATATATTTTTACAGTGCCATTGCAGTTTCTAATTCTACATGGGAGAAGAGATCTTTGGTAAGACCACAATCCATTGGAAGCTCTTTGGAACCTGAGGAAGAAGACTTGTATCATGCCCACTCATGCCCTGTCCTTAGTCTCCTTGGAACTTATAAGAAAAGTTTGATGGTTACTACAGTAGCATGCAAGCATCCAACATCACAGAACACTAGCTACAACTCTCCTGGTAAGCTATATACAGCCCCCCAGTCTACCAAAAGGCACCAAGTTTCAGTGCTTTTATTACATGAAACAAAACTAGCCATCACATCAGTTACTAGCTTTTGTTTTCAGGCTGAAGATAGATATGGATCAAAATTGGGCTTACAATGTTCAACTTACCAATCTAAGCCCACTCCAGCCCCAAGCAAGGTTACTGCTTATGGGCTGCTGGATTGAGGTCGAGATTCTACATCTATCTAACCATGAATTGGATTCAACAAAAAGAAAAAAAATAAAATAAAATAAAAAAGAACTGTAGACATACTGGATCTAAGAAGAGGAGTAAAGGAGAGAATAACTGAAGAAGACATTCAAGGGTTTAAAATATACAACATATACCTATGCAGCATGCAGTTTTGTTCAATTACTAGGCTCAAGGGAAGATCCTTAGAGAACTCCTAACCATGTATAAATGCAGATATCTAAAAGCAAGGCTTACTCTATTAGACATATCATTTCTATATGAAGAGGAGCGCTGGAGCAGAGCTCCAGATGCCCTTGCATAGGTAGCAACAAAGTAATTGCTTGTCTACGTACAAATTTTAATTTATTTGCTTTTAGAGTGATGCTTCAGTATACCACAAAATAGCGTTCTCGTCTAAAACCCATTTCATCAATGCTAGGCAGTCTTCAGGATAAATCGTAGAAAAACATCAACAATTTCCACACAAATTGCATACTATTTCTAGTCGAACTTCATTTCACTTGTCACTTAAGTTTATTGGCTGGCGGTCGATGTTTTCAGGTACTTCTTTTGTTTATAATCACCAGGTAATATGACTAAGCTTTGTGCAATGGAAGGGAGCTACCATGTTGATAATTGAGACCCACATTCCTAAGATAGGAAGGGCAGGCATTCTGTCCAAGAGCTTAATAGTATTGTGTTTAAGTATAATTTTCACTTGTTTCACTTATTCCTAGTGCTTCTCACTTCTCAGGTTTCAGTGTTAGTAACCAGTACGTAGTCGTAAACTGATGATGTTCCTGTTTCCATATTGATTCCATTTTAACCTAAACAAGAAGCATAGTTTTTTCCAAGGCCAATTGTGTTTCTCATTTGTAGTTTAGTTTTCTCATGTCTTCCCTTGCCAAGATTACAAATGAGACGGATTGTTTTATCAGGTGAATTCAAGCTACTCAGAATGAAACAAAGCTCATAGTGGTAAGTTCACGCAATTCAAAGATCCATTTAATTGTAAGTTTCAAGGGGTAAATATGCCCACAAGATGGAAAATTACAGGGTAGTACAAGATGAAAAAAAGAAAAAAAAACTATTATGTTTTGAGCATCTTATATACTTGTACAACATGAAAAAATAATTTATAACTAAATACATGGAATAAAGCTCTATAGCTAACAGTGAGAATATCGGTTCATACCATCCCCCAATTGCAATTCTTCCTTTCTTTCCCCTTGTAGTCACCATCTTCCATTAAAATTGAGACCTTTTCAGACTGGAAAGGGTGCAGAAATCAGCCTTTTAATCACACACATTCTTTCCAATGGAGGCAAAGATGAGTGCTGGTGATCCTGTCTGTATACAAATAAATAATGCAGCTTCATCGCTTAGCTTCATCCTGACATATATCACCAGTAATCTCCACAAGAACACAAGCCATCTGCAAAATGATGGAACCTAGCATTGTCCCTGAGAATAATCTCCCTCCCCTCAACCTTTGTTATGAACTTAATTGCCGAGTGGCAATCTACACACACCCGCAAATTCTTCTTCACAATGATAGGCTTTGATGACGGTGTTCTGATGAGCGCAAAAGTCACTGCAATCCTCTCGCTATGATGCTGCAACATCTTCTCCTTCCACCTCTCTTCCACATTCGAAGGCACAGACGAAGTTAAAGGGATATACCCTTCTTTCTTTATACGAACCATGAGCTCTTCTAGCTTCTTATAGATCTCCTCGTGATGCGGGTGTGACCAGTCCTCGGCTCCAAACAAATGGGTCTTATTATCGATGTCTACCCAGCTGAAGCCTGGCAGTTTCTTCAGTCCAGTATCCCTCATCAACTTCCTCACTGCTTTCACATCCTCCCACTGGCCTGCAGAAGCATAAATATTTGAAAGCAGGACATGAAGCCCGCTGTTCTCTGGCTCAAGCCTCATCAATTTCTCTGCTGCAAGCTCACCCAATTTTTGAGCTCCATGAATCTTACATGCTCCGAGCAAAGAGCACCAACCATAAGCATTGGGCTCCATTGGCATTCTGCCGATGAATTCTTGGGCTTCTCTAAGCCTTCCGGCTCGAGCTAGCAAATCGATAACACAAGAGTGGTGTTCTTCCCTCGGCTCAATGCCATAAACATTTTGCATTGAATTGAAATACTCCAGTCCTTGATCTACCATTCCGGAATGGCTACATGCCATCAAGAGGCTAACAAACGTTACATGGTTCGGTTCTAAGCCTTCTGAAACCATCTGGTCGAAACATCGGATAGCTTCCATCCCACGACCGTGCTGTGCTAGGATGCCTATCATTGAATTCCAAGCAAAGTTGGTAGGATTTTTGATCTCTTCAAACAATTCGACCGAATAACTAAGAAGCCCGCACTTGCCATACATGTCGACAAGGACAGCAGAAACAAAAGGATCGAACACGAAGCTCGTCTTCACAAGTTGGGCATGGAGTTGTATGCCCTGTTCGAGGGCAGCTTGGCCAGCGCAACCCTTGATCAAGCTAGAGAAAGTGAATTCGTTCGGCTCGACTCGTAGCCGTCTCGATTCGATGAACGTCATCACAGCCTTATCAATCCGGTCCATCTCTACGTACCCATCAATCAAACAACTGCAAGACACCACATTCCATCCCACCAACCCCATGCTAACCGCATCGAAGGCGCCCACCATGTCCCCACTTTTCGAATACATATCGATAAGTGCATTCCCGAGGGCTTCCTCCAATCCCAAACCCAATTTCACAACAACCGAATGAACCGACCTCCCCTGTCGTCCGCTCTTCATCCCTCCGCAGGCGACAAGAACGCTACAAATGACGTGCCGATCGACCCTGACCGACCCCTCTCTTAACATATCCACAAACGCCACGAGAGCCCGTTCGTGATCCCCGTTCTTCGCGTACCCATCGATCATCGCCGTCCATGAGACCTCGTCCTTATCGGGCATCGCCTCGAAGATCCGGCAAGCGTCCGATAAAGACCTGCATTTGGAGTACATATCGGAAAGATTGCTGCCGACGAACAGCTCAAGGTCCAGGCCGCACTTGACGCTGAGCGCGTGCACCTGCTTCCCGTGCCGCAAGTGCTTCGTCGACGCCAGCGCCTGGATAGTACTGGAGAGTGCGAACTGGGTCGGGTTAGTGCCGGAGGAGTGCATCAGGGAGAAGGTTTGGATGGCTTCGGAGAAGTTCCGGTTGTGGGTGAGGCCGGAGATGAGAGCGGTCCAAGTGACGAGGTTTCTGTGGGGCATTGTGTCGAACAGGATGAGGGCGCTGGTGACGTCGTGGCATTTGGAGTACATGTTGAGGAGGTGGTTGGAGAGGAAGAGGGAGGGGGAGGAGGCGACGAGGAGGTGGGAGTGGAGGTGTTTGCCGCGGCGGAGGTTTGCTGCGCGGGCACAGGATTGGATGGCTTGGGCTAGGATGCTCTCTTTCACTTTTAGCATGTCACAATTTTTTTTTTCTTCTGTTTTTCCTTTTTTGGAGGGCATTCAGAGGTGGGTGGTGGTGCTGATGGTGGTATGTATTTTTTTCATCATATTTTTTTTATTTAAATTTCATACATTACGGAAAAACTCGATCGGACTTTGCTGAGTTAATATATGAGAAGAAAAAAAATTTAGTGTCCGACTAAACACACCCCACCACTTACTTTACACACATTATTAAAAAAAAAAAAAAATCTATTCTACCCTCCCCCTCCCCTCTGCTCCGCCGACCCCGACCCCTCCGCCTCCCGCCCCTCCTCCTCCTCCTCCCTCCTGATCCTCCTCCTCCGACTCCACCTCCTCCCTCCTGAGGGGGCGGGAGGAGGAGGAGGAGGAGAAGGAGGGGGCGGGAGGCGGAGGAGGAGGAGGAGGAGGAGGAGGAGGCTCGGGAGGAGGGGGAGGAGGAGGAGGCAGGGGAGGAGAAGGAGGAGGATCGGGAGGAGGAGGATGCGGAGAAGTCGGGGTCGGCAGAGCGGGGTCGGCGGAGCCGGGGGGAGGGTAGAATAGGATTTTTTTTTTTTAAAAAAAAAATTGGGGTGCGTAAAGTAAGTTGTGGAGTGTGTTTAGCCGGACCCAAAAATTTATTAGGGGCAATACACAGGCTATCACATTTTTTTAAGACTTTTTCTAAGGGCCCTACCACTTTTACTT
Source organism: Iris pallida (assembly GCA_029216955.1). Classification (NCBI taxonomy): domain Eukaryota; kingdom Viridiplantae; phylum Streptophyta; class Magnoliopsida; order Asparagales; family Iridaceae; genus Iris; species Iris pallida. The sequence continues at coordinate 2,744,957 of JANAVB010000398.1, read as the reverse complement.
GGGGTGGCCCAAAAAATGTTCAAAAAAATTACAAGTTTGCTATCTATTTTTTTTACTTGGAATTAGCCCAAATTTTTTCAGCAAGTATGGCTGCAACTAAGTTGGCAGTCCTACGTTATGTTAGGACTGCCAACTTGTTAGCAGTCCTAACATAAAGTATAACTGCCAACGTAATTGTACATTATGTTAGGACTGACAACAAGTTGGTAGTCCTATTTTTTTTCTCCATAGAATGTGGCATTACCGACACGAACGAGAGGGAGACCGGCAGCATACCCATCGCAGTTGCGACCGTCTCCACTACGGAGGCCGATAACCGTGTTGACGACACAACCGAGCCAGTCGAAGCATACATCGGTACTTCCTGGGGTCCCTCCTCCTCGCGTTTTCCCCTGGGTGGACGAATGGGCACAAGGTCCAGTCGTGGGAGTACGCCCTCGAGCACGGACGTAGGTGAAGGAGAGGACACAGCTAGGGTTAGGGTTAGGGTTTCGGAGAGGAGGAAGAAGCCGATGAGGGAGGGGTCGACGGAGGAGGGGGCGGAGACGACGACTGTAGTGCCCCGTCCCGCTCAGTCAATCGGAGGAATCGAAACGCCGACGGCGTTTGGCTTGGCCTTACAACGGCGACTCGAAGACATCGCTCAGGTGGGGTAGTTTCGGTGAACTTGCCTCATCTTAGCCTCCACATAATAAATCGCATGTTTTCAACTTGCACAAGTAGGCTTAATAATAAAAGAGACGAATCCACATAGCTAAAGGGAGTAATCCCGACGGGTCGAATTGAGATAGAATATGGAATGGTCCAACGGTCGGTTTAGAGTTGGTGCACGGCGTGCTTTGGAAATGACACTCGGTCCTTCGTCCCGTGGCTTGGGAGAAGGAAAGTTGGTCTTCGACACAAAACTATGAACTTGCCTAAGTTGTCACGCCCCAGAACCAGAATACTGGACGGAGGCGGACACAGCCAGCTACGCAATCCCAAAGTACGTTAATACTCTGAAATCACGTATAAGCTGTCAAGACATGGGGGTTACTCTACAAGCCATCAGTCAATCCTATGGTTTAACAATCCTAGGTATCTCAATCACAGGCAAATATACAGGAGCAAAGAGTACGATCATCATACATACAATAGTAAGGCGTCCCGAACCATATATACATGACTGATCATGAAGCCAGTACCACAAAGCTGATGACTAGCTAGAGTATTAGTCGTACATGATAAGGACTAGCTATAGTCTAGAATACACATATCATGTTTATGCCCGTAGGCTACAATATTAAGAAAAATACCAAAACACGAGCTAAACACGTGCTCGGGGCAAAACGTTACAAGAGGAGAATTTACATGTCAGTGGGAGAATGAAGAAAAAATCCACTGAGGCACTCTGGTGCTCCGGCTGGTCACCGTCGAGTAGATGGTGCGGTAGATCCTTCGGGCTCTTCTATCAGAACCTGGCCATGCAAAACCAGTGGGGTCAGACCCCAAATAGCAAGTACCACAAAGGAGGCCAAACTATGAACTTAAAACCAGCAATCATTAGCAAACAACAAGCAAATAAGTAAGGGAGGATCGAGATTTGTGCAGTACCAATGCACTTATCCCGAACATAGGAAGACAGTAAGTAAATCATCATTGAGCAGTAAGTAAACTGGAGAACATGTTAAGGTGACAATTATTGCAACCATTATCTAGCAGGGCAGGTGATATACGATGAGATAACCATGGGACTATTCAGATAACCAGGTTACAACCCGTAAACCAAACAAGGATCGGGGTTGTAACCCTTCGTCTGAACAGAACTTGGTTTCTCCCACCATTTATCGGCAAGATAAATATAAGAAATCTGGACATGTAACATTCAGGTACAGGATCAAGACAAGACTTACACTGAGTAGACTCCATTCAATCAATCACGGCCAAGCAATAAGTACGGCTTGATACTTTAACTAACTAGGGTTATCACAGACCTAGTTACTAGCAAGATGCAATGAGATTTCCAAGTCCGGTTACCTGTTTGTTACTACCTGAGTGATCCCAGCAAAGAAAAGGAAAAGATAGCAGGATATAGCAGACACACTGTAGTAAATACATGTGTCCTAAGGTACCACACTCGACGGCGGGCTGGAAGTGCGCTCATCTCGACGGATAGCAACAAATCCCATGTATATATATATAAGGCCGGGATCAAAGGGGCAACAGGTAACTGGGAAAGTCTCTCCATGAACTACTGGATTATGCTAGTAATTAGCCTTAGTCCATTTCAGTATGAATCCCTGACCGTGGGAAACCAGGGATTCATGTCCTAGACATGATGCAAGACGAGACGGTAGCTTATACAAGCACATTTAATACAAACACCCACGGTGTCAGGATACTAGTTACTTCTTGTCAGGAGTGCGCCACGACGGGCCACTATCATTATCATTATTACTTATCAAGAGTGCGCCACGACGGGCCACTATCAAGTAATTCTTATTTATCATTTCAAGTTATCATGTCAAGATTACTAGTCAAGAGTGCACCCCTACGGGTCACTATCATGTCATGCTACTTATTTCTGGTTACAGGTTACAGGTTAAGAGTGCACCGTGACAGGTCACTACCATGGTTATCATGTCGTGTTCATGCAGCAAACAAACATGCTAACAGAAAAGAATCATATCCTGAGTGCACCCAAACGGGCCACCGATGAGGAAGAAACATGTTATAGAAAATAGGGCGCAATATTATCAAGTCCTACTAAGGAATTTCATTTATTAAAGAATTATTAAACTATTGAATGTGGGGTCTTCGTATTTTAGGCCTGAATAAAAGGACGTACGAAGTCATCCGAAACACCATCAGGGGACTTGCATAAAATAATTAAAAATTATAATCATGAAGCCAGTGGAAAAATATTCAACTTTCATGTTGGGAGCGGGAAGAAATTTGGGCCACAAGTCAGATAATTAAAATATATAAAATAATCAAAGTGGGACCCCATGCGGTCCAAAAGTGGGATTCCCACGCGGGAGTCCATGCGGCTCAAAAGTGAAATCAAGTAAGACAAATAGTGGGACCCAATAATGCCAACTTACATTCAAGAAAAGAAATGAGCACGTGGCCACTAAAGTACAGTGGCCATGTGGGACCCAATCAATAAATGCAGTCGGAAAAGGTTCACGTGGCCAAGCAATTATTATATTATAATATACTATAATAACATTCATGCGGTTCTTGCTTCAGCAAGCAACCATGCCATAATATATTATATATGATATAATATACTATTCTAACTATACTAACATGTTCATGCGGTTCTTGCCATAATATATGATATATATATATATTAATATAATACATACATGTATGCTATGCGGCTGGGATTGTAGAAAAAGAATTCCTTTGAATCCGTACATGCGGATTGGTTAGAGAGTGTTATTAAATGATTCCCCTTGAATCAGAACATGCAGTATTAAATTATAAAAGCTAATGCATTGCTACATACCTAAAAGCTAGCATGTTTCTTGTATGCGGCTCACGCATGTAAATGCATGCGGCTCATGCACGTAACCACATGAAGCAAAATGCAAGGCAAAGACTTATGCGGTTCTGAATACTCATGCATGCAAATTATTCCAAATAAATAAATGGCTTATGCGGATTGCTACTGTGCATTATTAAAAAAAGTGCATTAAATGCTTTCCTTAAAGCCTATGCGGCTAACTATAAAAAATGCAAGCATGCATTTAATGCAGATGCCAAAGCCCTGTAGCTCCCTTCCATGCGGCTCAAATGGAAATGGAGAGCAAGTATTAATACTGAAGAAATACTGAGGACAAATATTAATGCAAGTGGCAAGCAAAAATGCAAGCCTGCATTTAATGCTATTGCCACAGCCTAAGCGGCTCACTATTTCCAGAACAACAAATTAGTCCGAGGAGATGGCCATGGAATCCATGACTCAAGCTCCTACCACTAACACTGAGAGCCCTAAATCCATATTGCAGAGAACAAACTACATGAAAGCACTTGCTAACCAAGAACATGCAGTCAAAATAGATCAAGACCCATAAAAACCAAAATTTCTTCAAAGTTAGATCTACAACAATCTAGCCATCAAAATGGAAAACTCCAAGTTCTAAACATGCTTAGAATTTAACAATAAAGAGAATGGAACAAACGAAATTGAAATCGTCCAACATTCGGCAAGGTGTACTTGCCTCTCTCTAATGGCTAGGGTTTGGTGGAAAAGAAAATGAATGATGGTGAATGAGGAGGGAGAGAGAAAAAGTGGCTTATATAACAAGCTCAAGTGATCTCCACCATTCATTCCTCTCCACTCAATCTAAGCCATACACCTCATCTCATAAGAAACCAAACTAAACCAAACCAAGTCAAGGTAGAACCGAACTAAATAAAACCAAGTCTAAGTTAAACCAAGTCACGAAAATCCTACACTTAGGAAAAATTTAAAATATCACGCAAATCGATAAATACGAAATACGGCTCAAATAAACACGTATCCGTATAAAATACTGATACAGTGAGACGGGTCTCACAACTCTCCACACCTTAGAAAAATTCCGTCCTCGGAATTTCCTGAGGCTAGTCGAGCAAGATAACAAAACAAAAGCTCCAGGAAACTCAACAATCTCAATAAATCAAGCACGGCAAGTAAGGAAAATAAAGTAATCAGGAATGTAAATAAATGCGTAAGCAGTAAATAAATGCACAAGAACAAATACAATCATGATCAAGAAGGGCTGGAGGCATATGGATTAATATGTCTCCTGAGACAGTTGTGTAGAAACCAACGTCCTTGCTGGCCTAAGCTGACTCCCAAAAATGGATAAAAGTCAAGCCTCAAGGTAAGTCGGTACCAATGACTTAGTTCAAGACATGACTCTACCCAGAACGTGTCATCGTAGTTAAAACAGACGCATGAACTTTATCACCTGTCTCAAGATACGAAGACAGAAGCGACTGGCTGATCGGGACGGACTAATATCTCTGCCTGCATGCTGAGACTGATCCTCCATAACTGGCCTGGCTGAAGAATGCTGAGCTGTCCTCGGCAAAACACGAACAAGATAATCTGAAGGATCAAGAACAATGCCCTTGAAAGTCGAAGGACACAAGATTAAATTATGGGAACAGGAATGATCAATGATCAAAACAGATATCAAGTCAAGTATCAGAGGTAGAGAATAATCCGAAGGAGATCAATAAGGATAATCGTGATTGAGATATCTAAACATGGTAACCCCCATAAATCTGAAAATTGAGATTCAGACCTGCATGGGCCACCACTAAAACCATGTCACGCCCCAGAACCAGAATACTGGACGGAGGCGGACACAGCCAGCTACGCAATCCCAAAGTACGTTAATACTCTGAAATCACGTATAAGCTGTCAAGACATGGGGGTTACTCTACAAGCCATCAGTCAATCCTATGGTTTAACAATCCTAGGTATCTCAATCACAGGCAAATATACAGGAGCAAAGAGTACGATCATCATACATATAATAGTAAGGCGTCCCGAACCATATATACATGACTGATCATGAAGCCAGTAACACAAAGCTGATGACTAGCTAGAGTATTAGTCGTACATGATAAGGACTAGCTATAGTCTAGAATACACATATCATGTTTATGCCCGTAGGCTACAATATCAAAAAAAATACCAAAACACGAGCTAAACACGTGCTCGGGGCAAAACGTTACAAGAGGAGAATTTACATGTCAGTGGGAGAATGAAGAAAAAATCCACTGAGGCACTCTGGTGCTCCGGCTGGTCACCGTCGAGTAGATGGTGCGGTAGATCCTTCGGGCTCTTCTATCAGAACCTGGCCATGCAAAACCAGTGGGGTCAGACCCCAAATAGCAAGTACCACAAAGGAGGCCAAACTATGAACTTAAAACCAGCAATCATTAGCAAACAACAAGCAAATAAGTAAGGGAGGATCGAGATTTGTGCAGTACCAATGCACTTATCCCGAACATAGGAAGACAGTAAGTAAATCATCATTGAGCAGTAAGTAAACTGGAGAACATGTTAAGGTGACAATTATTGCAACCATTATCTAGCAGGGCAGGTGATATACGATGAGATAACCATGGGACTATTCAGATAACCAGGTTACAACCCGTAAACCAAACAAGGACCGGGGTTGTAACCCTTCGTCTGAACAGAACTTGGTTTCTCCTACCATTTATCGGCAAGATAAATATAAGAAATCTGGACATGTAACATTCAGGTACAGGATCAAGACAAGACTTACACTGAGTAGACTCCATTCAATCAATCACGGCCAAGCAATAAGTACGGCTTGATACTTTAACTAACTAGGGTTATCACAGACCTAGTTACTAGCAAGATGCAATGAGATTTCCAAGTCCGGTTACCTGTTTGTTACTACCTGAGTGATCCCAGCAAAGAAAAGGAAAAGATAGCAGGATATAGCAGACACACTGTAGTAAATACATGTGTCCTAAGGTACCACACTCGACGGCGGGCTGGAAGTGCGCTCATCTCGACGGATAGCAACAAATCCCATGTATATATATATATATAAGGCCGGGATCAAAGGGGCAACAGGTAACTGGAAAAGTCTCTCCATAAACTACTGGATTATGCTAGTAATTAGCCTTAGTCCATTTCAGTATGAATCCCTGACCGTGGGAAACCAGGGATTCATGTCCTAGACATGATGCAAGACGAGACGGTAGCTTATACAAGCACATTTAATACAAACACCCACGGTGTCAGGATACTAGTTACTTCTTGTCAGGAGTGCGCCACGACGGGCCACTATCATTATTATTATTACTTATCAAGAGTGCGCCACGACGGGCCACTATCAAGTCATTCTTATTTATCATTTCAAGTTATCATGTCAAGATTACTAGTCAAGAGTGCACCCCTACGGGTCACTATCATGTCATGCTACTTGTTTCTGGTTACAGGTTACAGGTTAAGAGTGCACCGTGACAGGTCACTACCATGGTTATCATGTCGTGTTCATGCAGCAAACAAACATGCTAACAGAAAAGAATCATATCCTGAGTGCACCCAAACGGGCCACCGATGAGGAAGAAACATGTTATAGAAAATAGGGCGCAATATTATCAAGTCCTACTAAGGAATTTCATTTATTAAAGAATTATTAAACTATTGAATGTGGGGTCTTCGTATTTTAGGCCTGAATAAAAGGACGTACGAAGTCATCCGAAACACCATCAGGGGACTTGCATAAAATAATTAAAAATTATAATCATGAAGCCAGTGGAAAAATATTCAACTTTCATGTTGGGAGCGGGAAGAAATTTGGGCCACAAGTCAGATAATTAAAATATATAAAATAATCAAAGTGGGACCCCATGCGGTCCAAAAGTGGGATTCCCACGCGGGAGTCCATGCGGCTCAAAAGTGAAATCAAGTAAGACAAATAGTGGGACCCAATAATGCCAACTTACATTCAAGAAAAGAAATGAGCACGTGGCCACTAAAGTACAGTGGCCATGTGGGACCCAATCAATAAATGCAGTCGGAAAAGGTTCACGTGGCCAAGCAATTATTATATTATAATATACTATAATAACATTCATGCGGTTCTTGCTTCAGCAAGCAACCATGCCATAATATATTATATATGATATAATATACTATTCTAACTATACTAACATGTTCATGCGGTTCTTGCCATAATATATGATATATATATATATATTAATATAATACATACATGTATGCTATGCGGCTGGGATTGTAGAAAAAGAATTCCTTTGAATCCGTACATGCGGATTGGTTAGAGAGTGTTATTAAATGATTCCCCTTGAATCAGAACATGCAGTATTAAATTATAAAAGCTAATGCATTGCTACATACCTAAAAGCTAGCACGTTTCTTGTATGCGGCTCACGCATGTAAATGCATGCGGCTCATGCACGTAACCACATGAAGCAAAATGCAAGGCAAAGACTTATGCGGTTCTGAATACTCATGCATGCAAATTATTCCAAATAAATAAATGGCTTATGTGGATTGCTACTGTGCATTATAAAAAAAAGTGCATTAAATGCTTTCCTTAAAGCCTATGCGGCTAACTATAAAAAATGCAAGCATGCATTTAATGCAGATGCCAAAGCCCTGTAGCTCCCTTCCATGCGGCTCAAATGGAAATGGAGAGCAAGTATTAATACTGAAGAAATACTGAGGACAAATATTAATGCAAGTGGCAAGCAAAAATGCAAGCCTGCATTTAATGCTATTGCCACAGCCTAAGCGGCTCACTATTTCCAGAACAACAAATTAGTCCGAGGAGATGGCCATGGAATCCATGACTCAAGCTCCTACCACTAACACTGAGAGCCCTAAATCCATATTGCAGAGAACAAACTACATGAAAGCACTTGCTAACCAAGAACATGCAGTCAAAATAGATCAAGACCCATAAAAACCAAAATTTCTTCAAAGTTAGATCTACAACAATCTAGCCATCAAAATGGAAAACTCCAAGTTCTAAACATGCTTAGAATTTAACAATAAAGAGAATGGAACAAACGAAATTGAAATCGTCCAACATTCGGCAAGGTGTACTTGCATCTCTCTAATGGCTAGGGTTTGGTGGAAAAGAAAATGAATGATGGTGAATGAGGAGGGAGAGAGAAAAAGTGGCTTATATAACAAGCTCAAGTGATCTCCACCATTCATTCCTCTCCACTCAATCTAAGCCATACACCTCATCTCATAAGAAACCAAACTAAACCAAACCAAGTCAAGGTGGAACCGAACTAAATAAAACCAAGTCTAAGTTAAACCAAGTCACGAAAATCCTACACTTAGGAAAAATTTAAAATATCACGCAAATCGATAAATACGAAATACGGCTCAAATAAACACGTATCCGTATAAAATACTGATACAGTGAGACGGGTCTCACATAAGTCATAGGCGTCGCCCGCGTAAATGCTTGATAAAGCATGCACGCTTCCACTGCGCAAGGCTTGGCATGGCCTTTGCTCGTCCCTCGGGTTAAGTCGTAGGCTTGAGTAAGTTAGGCAAAGTTATGCCGGTCGACCTAAGTCAATCCAAGTGTTGTTCCGCTCTTTCTGCGGTTGTCAAGTTAAATTGTCCCACGATCCCAAGGCCCGTCATATGAGGTATGACTTGGGCGATAGCGTTGCGTAGAACACGAGTTGGTTTAAGGCACGAGCCACGGTTGGTTCAGTGGAAAGTTAGCCACGGTCTGTCGATACTTAAGGAACACGTTATGTTCAAGTTAAGTGGGAAGGCTATGCAATAGCCGTTCCCGGAGTTCAAAGAATGTTAAGTCTAAGTGATGGTTAGTCGCCGAGAGGAAATATGTCGGGACTGTGGTTCAGTCGCCGAGGCAACCCTGGTTTGGGCTCTGCAAAAGAAGTGTGAAAAGAGTAAAGCAAAGGAACTAATTGATGATGATGAGACCATGCAATTACATTAAGTCTAGAAGTTAGCGTAGGCGCGTGGTCATGGACAACTTGTCGACAAGGGCGATGGTTTCTTCGAGCGGCAACCCGGGGCCACGGGACCGACTCGGCCTAGGAAGAAACAGGTTATAGCCGAGCTGGGTATATAGTGTCCCGTCCCGCTCAGTCAATCGGAGGAATTGAAACGCCGACGGCGTTCGGACTTGGCCTTGCAACAGCGACTCGAAGATATCGCTCAGGTGGGATAGTTTCGGTGAACTTGCCTCATCTTAGCCTTCACTTAACAATTCGTGTGTTTTCAACTTGCACAATAGGCTTGATAATAAAAGAGACGAATCCACATAGCTAAGGAAATAATCCCGACATGTCGGATCGAGCTTAGAACATAGAAAACGTCCCACGGTCGGATTAGAGTTGGTGCACGGCGTGCTTTGAAAATGACACTCGGCCCTTCGTCCCGTGGCTTGGGAGAAGGAAAGTTGGTATTTGTCCCAAACTATGAGTTAGCCTAAGTCATAGGCGTCGCCCGCGTAGATGCTCGATAAAGCATGCACGTTTCCATGCAATGCAAGGCTCGGCGTAGCCTTGATCGTCCCACGAGCTATGTTGTATCACACGGCTTATGGCATGAGTTTAGGTACCCAAAGAATTTGGTTGTTCAAGTTGAACGGATGCACGGTCCTACGATTCTACGGCTACAATATAGCTATTCGTTCCTACGGTCTTAAGGCTCGTCACATAGAGTGTGACTTGGACGATAGTGTCGCACGGAATACATTGGAGTATGAGACGTTCCTATCCACGTTAAGATGTACGAGGCAGTCCCTCGGTTGGGAGTCTCGCGTTCCTATCCACGTTAAGATGTTCGAGGCGGTCCCTCGGTTGGGAGTCTCGCGTTCCTATCCACGTTAAGATGTTCGAGGCGGTCCCTCCGTTGGGAGTCTCGCGTTCCTATCCACGTTAAGATGTTCGAGGCGGTCCCTCGGTTGGGAGTCTCGCGTTCCTATCTGTCACGACCCGTACCCGGTGTCACGACCCGATCCCAACTAATTGGGTCGGACCGGATCATGCCCAGCCTGCACCGTTGTTGAGACGGCGGCAGTAAGCTGTTCAGTAGCAGGTAACCATACAACAACACTATATTTGTCACAACTCAAAATTCAAAAATTTAAAACTTTATTAAACTTTTACAATGAAATGAAAGATACAACTTAAACCATTTTCTACATACATCAAGAAGAAAAGAAAACTCTAGGCAAACAGCTCATCAGTCTCGAAATCCTCATCTTGGGATCACGGAACAAAGCCTCATCAGTGATACCTAAAATGTTGGGCTCCAGTCAGGAGGGAGCAAAGTACAATTCATGCTAATTTGACAATTGAAATAATAATAGAATCATGCACTTTTAAACAATTTTGAAAATCAACTAAGCAGTTACAGTTTTAAAACAGTTACAGTTCTGTGATGTGAATAGGCAATGAATATGACCGGCTTGGGTTGTACAGTTGTATCCTATTGATACGATATGGCTTATCCCCGTGTGTATGAGGGGTAAGCTAACACAGTCAGTATAATACTTTGGATGTGGTCATACTCATTACACTACTCCCCCAGTCCCCAGTAGTTACAGTAGTTACAGTCAGTGCTCTCAGAGAGAGTTCCGTGTTGCATCGTGGTTTAAACTTGCATTAAAACGATTACTAAATAATTGTAAACTAACACAAAATGTACTTGCCTTTGTTTTATAGACTGGATTCGTTTGTTGATTCCGGGGTGATGCTAGTACAGTCCTCGAAACCCTACAATTGAGAATTGATTCAGATTTCAGGTTTACCAATCTAGCTACGCTAGTTGAAATCTCTATTTGTGTCATAGTCCAATTTTAATTCTTTAATTAACCAAACACAAAAAATACGATTATTAGTGCGTTGATTTAGTACGAGGGAAAAAATCGTTTTATGTTTTGAATTCGGAAAAACTTCGTCGATACCAGATTAATTATTAAAACTTGGTATTTTTTATAAATATAAATATAAAGCTAATTTTTCTTATTTAGTGAGAAATACGTGACTTTTTAATTATTAACAAACTTGTCAATTTTAAGATGAGAAAATATTAATTAATTTTATACGAAAAATACTTTTTAGTCAATTTAATCGTTTAAATAGAAAAACTCGAAAAACCAGAAAAGACAAGAAAATCTAAGCTATTACAGTTACAGACCACAGCCAGCTGGGCTTATGCCCATTACAATTTATTTACATAAATTGAAATAAGATAAGACTGACGTTAGTCCTAAACTGAAAATATTAAATAAAATTTAAACAGAAATTAAATATAAAAATAAAGTAAATCATAAGTCTCAGATATGGTCCGATCCTCATTTTGGCTAATTGCCTCAACGTCCGGGCGGGGCCGGTATCGTTTGCACTTAGCCGGGTCCATTGACCGATACGGTCGTCACCCAAAAATCAAATATCGAATAAATTCCAAAAATTATTTTAAATTCATTTTTAAATTAATTCAGGATTTACGGAAAAATCGGGCAGCATCTCCTCTGTTTTTGGTCAACCCAAAAACTGGGAAAACGGCGCCGATAATTCTTGCAAGTCCCAAACCAGGAAAAACCCGCATTTTATATATATAAAACATCCACAGCCAATCCACAGCATAATCGGGACGACCCGAAATAATTTCGGAAGTCCGATTCCAATTCTACAAATCACAGAACGTTCCCGGAAAATTCCGGAGAACTAAAACACACCAAAAACCATTCCCGAAATATTTTGGGAATCTAAAATAACTCACAGGACTTTTCCAAAAGTCCCGAAAATTACGACGTCGCTAAAATCGAGTTCCCAAAGGGAATCGGGGACCATTTCATCATCGACAAAATAATAAAATAGCGGGACAGGGGGATTATACCTCGGATTGCTCGGCTAGAGCTCTCAGATGAATATTAAAGAAGGAAAGAATAATCCAGAGCAGCGAATAACTCTCCGAAGCAGCGCTGGAACCAGCGTCGTCGAAGCAACGCCGAGAAACTCAGAATCTAGGGCACGACAGGGGCGTCAACAGGAGAAAGCTCGGCCAAGGGAACTGACCAGGGGTGCTGGCCAAGGAACATCGGCTAGGGCAGCGCTGACCGGCAGTAACGCCAAGGGAAACTCAGCGTCGGGGAAACGGCCGGGGAGAGCCGACGACAGGGGGCTGTCGACGGGGTGTGGCCGCACGGGCGTGGGCCAGGGAGCTCGGCCGCGAAGGTGGCCAAAGAGGGCGCCGACAGGTCGCCGGAGGACAGCCGCGGGGAGGTGCTGTCGGGCGGACGCGCTCGCAGGGAAGCGGGCGGCGTCGGCGAAGAGGGGGCTGGCGCGGAGGGCGCGCTGGTCGAGATCGTCGGAGTCGGCGCTGGAGGGCGGCGACAGGGTCGGTTGGCCGGAGCACAGGCCGGGGAATCCGCGGAGAGGGGCGCGCCGGCGGGTCGGTCGGAGGGGCTCCGGGCGCAGCGCCGTGGGGCGCGCTGAAGGGGCTCGGCGTCGGGGCACGAAGGGGGTCGGCCGCGCAAGGGGCGCGCTCGCGGGGAGCGAGGCGGGGCGTCGGGCCTGGAGGAGGCCGGCCGGACGTCGGGGCTGGCCGAGGAGAGAAGCTCGGGGAAGGGGGGCTGGAGAGAGCAGAGAGTTGAGAGAGTGAAGGGAGGGGATTTTGTTCTCCTGAGTGAAGTTGAGAGGAGGAGGAGAGAGTTGCTACTCTAGAGAAGAAGAAGAGATGGGAGCTCTTCCTTCTGTGGGTGAGAGAGAAAGAAAAGTGAGTTGTGAGTTTAAAAAGGAGAAGGAGAAGAAGAAGTCTCCTCCAGAACGTGGGGGAAACAAAATGAATGAGTGGAGAGGAGTTACGGAAATGAGGGGGCGGCTGTGGTGTGGGGAGAGGAGTAGTTTGAGGAAGAAAGAATATGAATGGTTGAAAGAGTTGGGTCAGATGTGAGTTGCTGGTCCTTCGGGACCAGCTCAAATTCATTTTTTTTATTAGTTAGACCAAGTCAAAAATCAGATTTTAAAAAAAAAGAGGAATGGGATTGGGTTTGGCTCAGGCCTGGGTCTGGGTTCGGGAGTCGGGTCTGGGTCTAAATCAAAAATACATGTTGTTAATAATTTTGAAATAATTTGCACCCAAAAATATTTAATAATAATAATAATAATAATTAGAAATACTAATTATCACACTAAAACACTATTACTAATTAATTACAAAAATATGGGTTTCACACCCGGATATACGGGTACGAATACGTGGGCCACGCCCAGCCTACGCCGCAGTATCGGCGGCAGAGCGCTGTCAAGAACCCTATGCTAACTATAACATCTAAAGATCCATAATTAGAAATGTACTCGTGTCACATCACGAAAACTAAGGAAGATAAGACAAGAAATAATAAAAATATCACTAGAACAACTAGAATCTACAAGGATCATAAGACATGAAATAAAGAAGGAACAACAAAACTAACTAAGGATAACTATCAGGCAACTCACATAGAAGAATAGTGAGATCTACCTCAGCTAGCAACATCATGAAGTCCAATACTGAGGGCACAACTACTCCTAAAATTTTGTCAACATATCCAGTCAGGATGGAACGAGCATAAATCTCAAATAACAGTTCTAATTAGACGATATTGAAAGTGTAGCAGTAAATAGAGAGAATATACAAGAAATCATAAAATGTACATATGAGTATCATGGCAAGGTAAGCTGTAAATCTAGAGCTACAACAAGACAAGTGAAACTGAGCATGGCATGTACAAGAATCAAGAATCATCTATCTAGGTGTGTGAGTACTAGTTTCAACATGTGGCCGGCTTGGGTCTGCACAAGGTCTAATGATCCGGCCAATCATACGTGGAGTGTAGGATTGGCTATTCAACAAGGTCTACAAGAATAAACAAGGTGGATAATGACCACACATCTACACTAATACTCCCTGTCCCCGACTAGTATAGTGGATCCAACCATGACATATCATGACACACGATTCTCCGAGAGGGTAGCTAGCCTTCGCAGGAATCGTGTCTATACAATGCACAAGGAACAAGAAAGACTTGCACAAGATATACCAAGGAAAGCGAGGAATAACATCTCATGACGGGATCCAGAGAAATACCAATCCGTGTGAACTATGTGTCAAGAGAACAAGGGTATCTACACTAAATACAAGAAACATAAACGATATCATAAAACAGAATTATTATCAGAGAATGTACTCGCCTGCGATCTGGTAGAATATGTCAACTGAGGACTAGAACAGTGTCTCGAGGACCTATAGGTGGAATACTGTATCAATATAAGGGTTTGGAAGTAAAATCAAGTCATACTAAGTCAAACTAGGTCAATCTAAGTCAAGGGTTGACTTACAGTTGACTTTTGGTCAATTGGTCAACTCTGGTCAACCCTAGGTCAACTCTATGTCAAACTTGACTAATGTTGACTAACAGTTGACTTTGGGTCAACTGGTCAACTTCAGTCAAGTTCTAATCAATTTTAGGCTACGGTTGACTTTCGGTTGATTTTTGGTCAAATAGTCAACTGTGGTCAACCAAGGTCAAAACTAGTCTAACCTAGGTCAAATGTTGACTCTACTTCGACGTTCAGTCAAAGTAGTCAACCAAGGTCAATAGGGTAAAAACTAGTCTCTATAACCATCTACAAGGTCAACATATCAATTTCAATGATTGTGAAATTACTGGAATCGATGGATCTCAAAATACAACAAAAGGAGAGATTATAAAAAGGTTAATACACAGAGAAATATCTACAAACATTGTCGGATGATGAAACAAACATCACCAACGTGTCCAGAATGGTCAAATCAGCTAGGATAGCCTATCCATAAGTCCAATTTGGACACAGGGGCAAAAAGGTAATTTCGAGTCAAAACGGTGTCCGTGTCGGACCCACTTTGCACCAAAAAACGTGCAAGAATACTAATTCACTAAACATAACAATTTATATGTCCATGAATCCAGAATGACGATACGAACCTAACGGTATATCCAGAATTGAATTCCGTTGACCCGATCTCAAATTGGTTCGTTAATTAGGACATTGAAATTCCGATTTGTACGAAAAAGTGTGTCAAAGCCAATATCCTCAAAACTCAGCAAATTATATGTCAACGAGTCCAGAATGACGATACGAACTCAACGGTATATCCGGAATTGGAT
This sequence comes from Iris pallida, assembly GCA_029216955.1. Lineage (NCBI taxonomy): Eukaryota > Viridiplantae > Streptophyta > Magnoliopsida > Asparagales > Iridaceae > Iris > Iris pallida. The sequence goes on along the minus strand of JANAVB010000398.1, from coordinate 2,729,277 downwards.
TTCGATGAGCCGAACTCAAAATGACCCGTTGACCCGGATATTGGTATCCGATTTGCACCGAAATACGTGCCGGAACCAATGTCTACTAAAACCTAGCAAATTATATGTCAACGAGTCCAGAATGATGATACGAACTCAACGGTATATCCGGAATTGGATTCCGATGAGCCGATCTCAAAATGACCCGTTGACCCGGACTATGGGGCCCGCTTTGCACCGAAATGCGTGCCAGGGCCCACGTCCTCCAAATCTAACAAATTTTATATGAAAACAGTCCAGAACGATGCCACGAGTCTACTGGTGGTGTCAGAAATTGAATCCGGAGTCCCGGGTTCAAAAATAGAATTTTACAAGTTGAAAATTACGAATTCGGACGGCCAATTTTGACGTCGAATTCAACCAATCAAACGTGCTCACAATGAAATGAAACTTGAGGGGTAGGAAGAGGGTTATACCAGCTTCGCATAGGAACAAGTAGCACGCCAGACAGAGCTACGATGGAGGAGATACGAACCGACGAAGTTGGCTCCGCGAAATTGTCCAAAAATTATACAATTTAAACGGTCAACTTGGTGGCCGGTTTTGACGTATCAAACGACAAAATTAACGGATAAAATTTGAGAGAGATGAAGGGGTATATACCGAGATTGTAATGGAGCGAAGAATTCGTCGATCCAACGGTCGAATCTCTCAAAAATATGCACGAAGTTGCTGTCCCGAAACGAGATTTTGACTTCGATCCCGCGCGCGTCACGTCGGGATTCCGTTCAAAACGCACGAATCGTGTACGTGGCGCGTCGGGAAGGAAGGCGCTGCCCCGGGGGGGTCGTCGGAGCTGCGCGCGGCTAGGGTGGGGGCTGATTGTGTGCTGGTGAGAGAGAGATGGAGGAGTATTGGAGTGGGTTTAATAATAGGAGAGAGAAAAGATATTGTACATATAATATATATATATATATATATATATATATATATATATATATATATATATATATATATATATATATATATATATATACACACAAGAGAGAAATAGATATTTTTTAAGTAGAGGAAAAAATGAAAAAATATCAGTGGAGTGTTTGGGTAGTCATGATGGGACAACATGGAGCTTGGGTTCGGGTTCGGTCGAGCCGGGTCGGGTCAAAATCGAACATTGTGCAATATTTAAATTAAAATAGGTATTTATGATCATGGGTAAATAAGTAACATGTGGGGGCTCAAATAAATGGGACACAAGTGTCATACGGGTAGTAGGCTTCGTGTGGGCCATGTCCATATTTGGGATCGACTAGGTTGGGTCGATGTCGGGTCCCGAAATTAAATTGGAAGTCAGGTCACAAATTACGGTAGATAATTAATTGGCCTAAATTGACCTGAAAGTTGTGCGAAGAAAATGAAGCACAAGATGGTGTATCTGAGTGGGACACGAAGGTCATAGGCGAAGAGTGTCGCGAGTAGATCATGCATGACAAGTTGGTTTCGAGAAAATGACTAGTCTGGTGCTTCTAAATTAAAAGTCATGGTAACGTGCTTATGAGGATCAAGGAAAAGAGTGGAAAATCAATTAATAATTAAATGGTCTAAATTGATCCGAACTTGTGCGAAGCAAAAAGAGTACAAGGGAACAAGTTCGAGTGGGACACGATATACCAAAATAAAGGTAATCCTGTCCACTACAAAACTCATGAAGAAAGTTTCCAGAGATGAACATCCCTGACACTCCAAATATCAAAGGCATGGAAAAGAGCATTTAATCAAATAATAATCAAATAATAATATCTATTACAATAATTGAATTATAAAATTAAAAAAATAAGCCCTAAATTCAGGGGCTTACACTATCCACGTTAAGATGTTCGAGGCGGTCCCTCGGTTGGGAGTCTCACGGTCCCGATGTACGTTACGCAAAGTGTGGTTCAGAGCACGTGTTGCTAAGTATTGTTCCAGTCGTACCAACAAATTAGGCCATGTATTTACGTGAGTCTAGATGTCTCGTAGGTGCGTGGTCATTGGACACCTTGTCGACAAGGATTTTTGCCTAGACTGGTTATACGTCGGGGCACCGGGCCCAGTCATCCTAGGGGGTAGACGTTATAGCAGCGCACGATTCATTGCGTGAGGGTAGTCGACGGCTTTCCATGGGGCTCGTAACCTTGCATCGAAAGACCCGCCGCCTACCCGAGCTATGTCCGCGATGGCTTGTCATGCCAGTGGCTTTTCATATAGATAATTGGCGTACTACGCGGCGAATCCGCTTGCACGATGTCGGTCGTAACAAAAGAAGCGTAAGCACGGTATGTGATGTGTTGTAGAAAGCGTGCACGGTATGCACCCAAGGTATTATGGAGCCTAAGATTTGGTTATACGTAGAGACATGTGTTTCGCCACGAGATATGGCGTCGTACTTGAGTTCTCAACACCGGTTCCACAAGTTGTGTTAGACGTTTCGAGTTAAGTCTGGAAGGGCCGTAAGGCGAGTTTGGATAAGTCAGGTTACGCTGTGAGGCACGGCCTCGATGTGTCACGACCCGGTCCTAATTTCTTGGGTCGAATCAGATCATGCCCAGCCTGCACCGTTGTTGAGACGGCGGCAGTAAGCTGTATCAAGCAGTGGAACACATGCAGATAAAATTCTAACGAAATATAAAAATATTTTTATTCAATTTAAAAAGCCTGAAATACAACGAACATTAATACAGCATTCAATTATTACACTTGTTTCCAAAAGAAAAATAAATACTAATCCAGCTTTTAAGATTCTGGGGTTCCAAGTTCTGCGGGACCAGAGTTAAACATCAGATCCACGATGACGCAATCACCTAAAAATGTTGGTCTCCAGTCAGGAGGGAGCAAAATACAATTCATGATAATCCAACAATTGAAATAATAATAGAGTTATGCACTTTTAAACAATTTAAAATAAATAGTTCTCCAGCAGTTAAAATATTGTGATGTAAATAGGCAATAAATATGACCGGATTGGGTTGTACAGTTGTATTATATTGATACGATATGGCTTATCCTCGTGTGTATGAGGGGTAAGCTAACACAGTCAGTATACTACTTTGGATGTGGTCATACTCATTACACTACTCCCCCAGTACCCAACAGTCAATCAGTCAATGCTCTCAGAGAGAGTTCCGTATTGCATCGTGGTTTAAACTTGCAATAAAATGATTACTAAATAATTAGTAAACTAACACAAATTGTACTTGCCTTGGTTTGACTGGATTGAGATATCTGAACCGAAGAAGATGTCAAATATGTTCTTGAAATCCTACAATGTGAGAATTCTATCTTAGAACCAATGTTGAACCATATCTAGGTGTGCTAGTTGAAATCTCTAGAACAGAACCCTAGTCAAATTTTAGTTTTTATTTACAACTCTACTTAGAGCGCGCTTATCGAGGTGAGTTACTATCTTACGAAGAAAAGTCATTTTAACTTTGTGTTTGGAAAAACTCGTAGTTATTGATTTACTTGGTAAAACTTTGTATTTTGTATTATATATAAAATTAATATTTTTCTTTAAATGAGAAAATGTGAATTTGCAATAAACTTGTAATTTCCTAATTATTTTATTGTGAGAAAATAATATTTAAATTTTTATAAAGTAATTATATTATCATTTTACGTTTTACGTCAATCAACCAACCAGAAATAAAATAAAAATTTACAATATTACAAAACCACAGATATTAAATAAAAAGCTGGGCTTATGTCCTTACAGACCATTTTCACGAATTGAAATAAGAATAAACATTAGTTAGTTCTAAAAATTATTCTACAATTTAATTACAAAAATAAAATTAATAAATTAAATTAAATTAAAATATAATACGAGTCTCAGACTTGGTCCAATTGTCAAAATAGCTAATGCCTCAACGTCCGGGTAATACCGATTTTGTTTGCATTTTGCTAAGGGCCCATTGACCGATACGGTCGTGTCACGCCCCAGAACCAGAATACTGGAGAGCGGGAGAATGACTCAGCCAGCTACGTATTACGGGTAGATGAATACCGTATAATACGATCAATGCTGTCTAACCAGACGAGGGGGTACATACTACATGAAAGTCTGACTATGGTCACTTCTCATCTATTGTCTCAATCATTCAAACAAAAACAAAAATAGAGAACATGTAAGATAAAGCAGTAAGGTGTCCCAAACGCTCAGTCAAAATGTTCTTGATATCTGACTTTACAAAACACAGCCAGATGATGTAGCAAGGTATACACAATTGTTATCAGCTGTAGTCTGACTTAATTACAATTATGTAAAAGTAAGTACAAGACAATCCGACTAACATGTTGGTGCCAAACGGCAAGGTATTAAGTAAATAACAAAACGAGTGGGGAAGTAAGAAACCCACTCGAGTCCTCCTGCGATCATCCCTCTAGTATTGACCATCTTGGATGTGGAAGTAAGCTGAGTCCTCGGGGACCGGCTCTAAATCTGGCCATACAAAACCAGAGAGGTTAGACCTCTAATAGCAAGTACCGCAAGGAAGCACGATATGAGGAATTAAAACCAATAATAAGAGAATATGATAAGTAGATCTCTGCTTGCCACTGGGATTCACATAACATCACGACACTTAGAACCAACCTCCCAACCAAACAAGGACAGAAGTTGGCCCGTCATGCCCTGACATTCTGATCATCTCAGTTAGGTAACAGAGTAGGTACAGCACACAAACAAATTAATTTAAACGGCCATGCAACTACTACGGCTTGCTACTGTGAGTTCCAAGTTATCCTGGAATTATGCAATAAAGGATTCCTCAGTTCTTACTATGTGCAAGCAAGGCTAGTCTATCCAATCAATCAATTGTGCCAATCATGTATTTAGACGAGTCCCAGCGGGACGCTCGTCGTTAGTATTCCATGTACAATTAAATAATATAAGCAGATACCGCTCCCTGTCCGTATGGCAGATTTGCAGTACCTGTGGGAACCAGCCGGCCTGTCGGACACTTAATAGTCCCAAGAGGGCTGCCATGTAAGAACTCGAGAATCCATTCTCTCCATGCGATCATTATTTTATTTATCTTAATAGCCTCTATGTTAAGCGAAATCCCATACCGTGGGTCATGGTCATTCAAATGAGTACTTCCGTACAAGTACGATATGCCCAACTCTACAACGATACCCGTGCGGTTAAGTTGTAGGTCTTACATAGCGTAATGCAACAATCAAAACTAACCATAAAATAATCATGCCTTGACCATCAAGTACACATGCTGCTTTTGTAGAAAATAAATAAATAAATTGAAGCCTGTATGTGTGCCTGTATATCAATATTCAGGATTAGCCAGTCGATTTCGATAGTTCATAATTAATATGAACGTGTCTCATTCATTCAATTTAATAAGACGACTAGCCAGTCTCTTAGTTCCAACTAGGAACGCATGATCAATAATTAATCAAAGTAACAGTCGGGGTCAATCCGTGACAAGGCATGAAAAGTCAAATTAGTATTAAGCATGGTCGAGTCTATAACTAGTATAAAATAGTTGGTAACATATTCTTGAAGCCAAGGAAAAGATCTACAACTTTCATGTTGAGAGTTAGAAGAAATTCTAGCCACAATTCAGTCAAAATAGGACATATAACAGTCAGAAACAACCAAAATAGGCATTATGCGGCCTATTCTGCGACATGCATGCGGATCAACTGCGATATGCGGCCTATGCGGCCCAACCGCGATACCATATGCGGCTCAACTGCGACATGCGGCCTCAACCGCGACACCGTATGCGACTCAACTGTGATATGCGGCCTATGCGGCCCAACCGCGACATCTATGCGGCTCAACTGCGACATGCGGCCTATGCGGCCCAACCGCGACATCTATGCGGCTCAACTGCGACATGCGGTCTCATGCGGCTCATTCGCGACATCTATGCGGCTCAACTGCGACATGCGGCCTCATGCGGCCCAACCGCGACATCTATGCGGCTCAACTGCGATATGCGACCTATGCGGTCCAACCGTGACATCTATGCGGCTCAACTGCGACATGCAGCCTATGCGGCCCAACCGCGACATCTATGCGGCTCAACTGTGACATGTGTCCCATGCGGCTCATTCGCGACACCATATGCGGCTACTGCGACATGTGCCTCATGCTGCAGATGAATATAGAAACGAACAAAAATACTTTTGGCCATAACTTCCACAAAATAAATCGAAATCTAACTTTTCAAAAGCCAAACTTTAGTTGAATTAAATTCTCTACAACATGGAACCACTTATTTTCAAAAACAACAATGTTTGATAGATCAAAACCCTAAAATTCATATGAAAACTAAAACTTAAAACTTAGATCTACACCCAACCATCCATGAAAATCAAGAACTTCAAGACCTAAACTTGTAGAGGAAGAGAAGATGAACAACATAGACTAAAAATAAATGGGGATGCATGAAATCCCTCATGGTGTGCAAGATGTACTTGCAGTAAATGTGAATGAATGAAGAGAGAGAATGAAAGAAGAAGTTTTATATCAAGGTCAAGTGGATCTCCACCATTCATTCTCTCCACCAAATCCAAGCCATCCATTTCTTTCCATGTTGAACCAAACCGCACCAACTTGGTTTACCATGAACCGAAATGAACCAAGAGCCAAGAAAAAGTAGAAAATAAAATACAGGAAAATTAATAAGCGCGAAATTAAAAAATTTAAATACAGAACAAATGCATGATAAATATTGAATAAATACATTCAAGAAGTACACGTATAAAATACTTATTCTGGGAACGGGGAGTGACAGGTCATCGCCCGAAATCCACTTTATAAAATTATTTCCGAAAATCGATTTGAAATCCATTTATAAATTTTATAAAATTTCGGCAGCATTTCCTCTATATCTGGGACAACCCAAATACTGGAAAATTGTGCTACAAACACCAAATACAAGTCCCATACCATGGAAACTCAATTTCCAACCAGAAAATAATAATAATATCCAAAACCCGAAAATAATATCCACAGCATGTTTCCGAAATTCGGAAAACCGAAAATAAACTCGAAAATTCCGAAAACTCCCAGAACCAAAACCAACAGAAGAATTATTCACTCAAAACCAATATTTCCAAACCACGACACAAAAACGCCAAGCCAGAACTTCTTCCGAAATGGACTTCGAAAAACCCGAAATCATCTAAACCGAATCCGTAACGGGATCGGGGACCGAATCATCACCGACTACGGAACGGAAACGGGGAAAGCAATTATACCTGGGTTGCTCGGCTAGAGCTCTCAGATGTTAAAAATGGAGAAAAAAAATCCATAGACGACTGAAAATAGCTCGGAACAGCGCCTCGCCGGATCGCGGTTGCGCTACTCGTACCGAACCGGGATCGGACAGTAAATCCGAGCACGCCTACGGGAACAGAAGATCGGGCTCGGGATAGAAGATCAGAAAATCGCGGGTTGCCGAGGAAACCACGGGAACAGAACGACAGCGGGGTGCTGGACAGGGGCTCGCCTGGGCTCGGCCTCGGATCGGGGCCGGAGTGAGATCGACGCCGGGGTGGCGGCGGACGCTGGAATCGGGGGCCGCTCGGGTCTGGCCAGGCGGAGGCGAAGGGGGTCGGCCCGAGGCTGGGTCGGGCGGCCTGGCGGTACGCCGGGCTCGGGGTCGACTGGGAGAAGGTGCGCGCAGGGGATCGACGGCGGGCGACACTGGGGCGGCGTCGGGGTGGTTCGGGGCGGCTGTCGGCCTGGGCGGCGGAGACAGCGGCTGCGGGGAGGACTCCGATGCCAGAGTTCGGCTAGGGTTAGAATTTGGGGAAATGGGGTTTGGGTGTGGTGAATGAAGTGTGGGGAGAGAAAGAGGGTTTTATAGAGAGAGATCGGGGGTTACGGGAAATGGAGGGTCGCCGGACGTTTCGGTAAGGAAGGTTCGGGTGGCGGCGGACGTTTGGGAGCTGAAGGTCGGCCGAGTGGTTTTTGGAAAGGAAAGGAAAAGTCTTCCTTTTCCTTTGCTGGAAAAGAAGAATGAAAGAAATATATAGTGAGTTAATGATAATTAATAAAAGTTTTTAAAGAAAAAATTATAAGAATTCTTTTGTTTTTAATAAAAAATTTTGATATTTATTTATTTATAAATATATACTAAGGGATTTCCAAATTAGTTTCGGAAAACTGAACTTGGGTTCGAGACGGGTCTGGACGGGCCATGTCCAACACTCAAAATCCACGTTATTAATTTTTTTGAAAAGAATTTTTCTATTAACTAATATTAATAAGAATTTAAAAAACTAACTGGCAAACACACATTAATAAAATTAAAAAAAAAATGTAACTGGAAAATTACGGGTTTCACACGATGTTTGAGGCACGGGCGAGTATTTGACACGACCAAGTCGTTACGTCCCAAAACATGGCACGAAAGGCGAGTGTGAGTCGGTACGTTGACAGTGTAAGCACGAGAAAAGTCTAGAGGCAAGGAAATGAAAGTTATCGGTGCAAGGCACGGTGACGGTCTAGAGACACAAAATAGACCAAGGCGTCGGTCCTAAAATCGATCCTAAGGCAAGACTAGAAAGACAATCGTAAAGGGGGTTGTATTCCACAAAGTAAAATAAACGTGTCGGTTTTGTATGGGTGGACGAGGAGCTCACTCCACCAGTACAGTTGAGTACTGACATCCACATAGTTTTCATGTGCAGGCGCAGGTAGAAGCTCGTGGTGCGGAGCTCGCTTGGATGCGTCGAGGCATTGAGTTCCTTGGCGATTCGAAGCGTACAGCCGCGTGGAGTCAAAGACTTATACGGGACATAATGTATGGACATCGTCTTCCGAAGCTTCCGCTGGCTCAAGCATGGTAATCGAGAGATGAGAGAGAGCAGAGTGACTTGTAAAGTGAGAAGAGTGAGCTTGAGTGTTTGTAATCTTGGCCTTGCGCCCATTGTAATCTTTGTTTCAATATCAATAAAAGAGTGTTTTGCAAAGACTTGTGTGTTGTTCTAATTTTTGCTGCCATTATTCAATGTCTCTGCATGGGACTTCTGTGCGACGATCCTATCGCAGCCGCTGAAATCGGCCGTTATGGAACCCGCCTTGCACGAGCGCAATCTATGCTCGTGTGGCATCACGCCTTAGCGAGGACTATCGCTGTAAGACCCAGTTTTCTGAAATTGGGGTATTTTTGAAAATTTATTATTTTTATTACTTATTAATGGTGTTTTAGTCATGATATGATTTTTGATAATTTTAGTTAATTTAAAACTATTTTCTAAGTCATGGCTTATGACTTTGTGATTTTACTAGTGTAACCCTAGTGTAAACCCTAGAGATTTCATAACCTAGAAACTAGCCATGATCATGTGAGCCTAGCCATAGGTTTAGAACATCAAATTAGGGCTTTTTAGCCTAAAGGGTATTTTGGTAATTTTCTAGGATTTATTAGGAATTATTTGGATTTATGTGTTTTTATTATTATTTAATTATTTGAGTAGTGTCATGTTAGTCCCTAACCTAGTTTACCCTAACCTAGAGATTAGTCACTAACCTAGGAGGCTAATGTTAGATGTTAACCTATATGTAAATATCTTAGGTTGGAAATATCTAAGATATTACTTTCTTAGATATTTTAGAAACCTAAAATATCTATCCCCTTAGTCAAAGACTTAGGAGCTAAGTTTTGCTAGGTGGATAAACCCTAAATATCTACCCCCTACCCCCCCATGGCAGCCAACCCTACCCCCTTCCATATAAACAAACCCCCCTTCATTCAAGCTTCTTTCATTACACTTAAAACCTAGTTTTTCCCTCTACCTTCACACCCTCACCATTTAACCATTTTAACACCAAATTGAGCCAAACTTCTTGCATTGGAACCCCCTACTATTGAGGATGCTAAGGGGAGCTAGCTAGCTAGGTTGCATAGCATTTTGGGCACCATCAAGTGAAGAGGACACCCCCCCCCAAAACCTTATTTTTATTGAATTTTGCACTCATAGGTAAATGTCCCTAAACCATGTTAATATTGTGTTTTCTCTTCATAAATGCATGCATATAGGTATACCCTAACTGTAGGCTAAGTTTGGTAGGATTTAGACTTGGTTTGGTGTCCGTATCGGACACGTGTCTGTCTCTTGATTTCAGTATTTGGTGAAATGCCACTTAGGATTAAACTTTATTATTTTGTAAAACAAATTACACTTCCTTGTAGCCCTAGACATGTAGGACACGAAACAACTTGACTGAGCACATTTCTGTGCTGTGTCCGTGTCCAAAATGGACACGAACTCGCAGCACGAGGCCACGCGTGCATGCCCTGCTACTCGACACTTAGCACGGACACTGTGGGACACGTGGACACGTGAAAATTAACACAGAGGAGGGGGCAACCTCTGACATGCCCCCCCTCGAGTTTGAGACACGTTGGTGTCGTGTCGAGAGAGCACGGACACGTGCACTGGTCGTGCACTGTCAGCGCACACGCGCACGGGGGCAACTTCGAGCGTGTCGTGTCGCGCGGACACGACACTTGGGTGTCTCGTGATGAAACTAATGTATAGCCCTATGTGTGGCGTACACTAGGACACGAGCACGAGATGCGTCGCGTCCTGTGTCGCGAGCACGAGGCGTGTGACAGCGTGCACGACGCTGTCAAAACACGCGTGTATCAGTCGTGTTTTCACGACTGATACGGGGTTCATTTTGTGTCCACGAGTGTCGTGGACACGTGACAGTGTGTCCATCGTGTAGCCCTATATGTGGGCTACACGTGTGTGTGACCACGAGTCGTGTCGTATCTCGTGGTGTGTCCACGAGACGCTTGAACACGTGCACGACGCTGTGCACTGTGTTCGTGTATCAGTGCTTATCCGAGTGAGGTTTTCGTGTGTTTGGACACGTGAAACCGTGTCGTGGTGTCGTGTCAGGCACCTAGGACACTAGTGTATGTATGGGGTGTCAGTTACCAACCAATAGGATCGAGCCTTAGCTCGTTTTAGTGTGTGTAAATCGAATTACCTATTATCGAGTGCACAGTGCACTGTTTCCTGATTTTAGGATATTTTCCAGTTTTGTAAAAACGAATTTCAAAACCAATTTTAATATGATTTATACATTGTATGAGTGTATTTTAGTACATATATACGTAGTATGTATGTATGTGAGAGTGTGGGTGAGTTTTGGGGATAATTGGTTGTGTGTGTGTAGTTGTGTGTGTATATACATAGGTATGTATATATGGACTGTGTGTGTGTGTGTTTGGGAACCAATTCTTGGTTCCAGGAATACTGGAACCCTCCCCCTTCTCTGTCCAGACCTCTCTCTCACTGTCCTGTTCTCCCTCTCTCACTCTATATCCCTCTCTCATTTTCCCTCTCTATATACATGTAGTATATATATATATAAGTTATATATATATATATTTTTTTTTGTATCATTATATATATATATATATATATATATATATATATATATGTGGGTGATGGTATTATATATAGAATTCCTATATTGATATAGATATGGGTAGAAGATAGACTTGTATATATATATATATATATATATATATATATAGACATGTATATATAGATAACTTACTAGGTATAGGTTTATATAGAAACCCTATGACTAGCCTATGGCATAGAGGCTAACTCTAATGGCCTAAAACACTATAAGTGACCCTTGTTGACTAAGGGTTGACCAAAGTCAACCTTAGGTCAAACTTGACCTAGTTGACCTAGATTGAACTTAAATTAACCTAGAATGACTAGTTTGACATTGGTTGACCTAACTTGACTAGTAGACCTAGTTGACTAGATAATTGACAATTGTTGACCAAAGTCAACTATAGGTCAAACCTTGACCAAATTGACCTAGAAATGACTTGGATGAACATAGAAGGACTATTTGACTTGAGTTTGACTAAACTAGATGATTAGGTTGACCATATGGATTATGAGGGTAATCCTATATAGATGAAGATATGTATGGGGTTAAGTGAGATACTTAGAGTTGAGTCATGACTTGAGTTGGAGAATATGATTAGCTTGATTACAGGATTAAGGTTGGTATTGTACTATATATATTTCATGTGATATACTTTATTGTAGTATAGTATCTTAGGTATTCTAAGGCATGTTAGCCTATGTTTGGTTTTGAGTTAGCCTTATAGGATTTGACTGGATGTTGACCATTAGTCAAGATTAACCTAATTATCTTATTGACTAGTCTGTGATTAACCAAAACCTTAGTTAGTCTAAGATTGACCTAGACTTTGACCATGTTGACTAGTATTGACTAATCTGACCATTATTAACTAAGCCCTAGATAACTTGACTAGTTTGGCTAGAATATTTGACCAAGGGTTGACTTTAACCTAGATTAGACTTGTTTAACTTTGTTTGACCTTGTATGACTTAGTTTAACTTCTTGTAACCTAGTATGACTTAATTTGACTTAGTTTGACTGTAGTGTTGACCAAGTTTGACTTTGACCTAGATTGGCTTAGAATTCATATAGATTGTATCGTAGATTTCATTTACCTTCATTTTGGACATGTCATAACTGTATTGCTCTATTTTAGGACATTGTGACCCTGGTACAAACATCTGATATTACACTACTCTTTCCAGAGTAACAGGCGAGTACATTCTCTGATAATTCTCTCATTTATTTGTCGATTACTGTATTTCAGTTCTAGTTAGTTCTATGTGATTCTCTGTATCAACACGTATGGATATTTCTGGATTCATGTATCGACACATACCTTACTTGCTGGCCTCTATTACTGGAGTCATTAGTATCATTCTGGAATCATTTCTGGAATCATCATGTATTGGCCAGACTCATCTCGATTCTTTTTGTCGATTTTGGATTCACTTGCTGGGCGGGGAAATATTGAGTAAGACATGTAGACATACCCCAAATCTGGAATCTCCAACTGGAATCTACTGGAAGCATAGCCATCTCTTGCCTGATCCGTAAGAGATGTGCCTGATACCTACAGCCGTTTGCATGTCGACCTCGATATTTTAAAACACACTGTTAGATCATAGTTGGACTCACCCTGGTTTCATTGATCACTGTTGGACTCATCTTGTACTGGAAATTATCTGGTATCAGATTATATGGACTGGACTCACACTGGGATTACGTTAGACTTATATCGTACTGTCTGGACTCGTACATATTATTCTAGTTCAGTTAGCTTTTATTACAGTCTTCATTGCCATGATTCTTCTCTTGTTTTAGTTACCTTTCTTTTCTTGTATCTTACTGTCCCTCTATGCCATCATTACCTGTATAGAACTGCCATGTTCATCAATAAAAAACTGTCTATAACTGCTTTATAGTTCTTTGTCATTTACTTGGGTTTTTCTAGATGAGTTGTACTCGTTCCCGTCCTGATTGGACCTGTTGAAAATATTACAGATGATAATCCTGAGGACACATGCCCTGCTTACCATGGACCTGGCGAGGGATTAGCTACCTTTGGTTCCGACTCTCAGGAGTGATTCAGGAGATTAGCTAGTAGTCCACTTTAGCTTTCATGTTTTGGCTTGTTGTATTAAAGTTAAGATATTGAGTCTGTATTAAGTTGGTTTGAGATATTGTATTATTTTAGTAGTTACTTGTTGTTGTCTTTAATTCCTTAGGTATAACTTCTGTGTTATCTTTTCGTGTTTAGACTGTGTTTGAGTAGATCATACCCTTTACTTGCCCTCCATTCGGAGCTGATATCTGGACAAGTACTTTTTATATTCACTGCATGAGATTAGTTAGCAACCTAGGACAGCTTACTACCGCCGACACTGCGGCGTAGGCTGGACGTACCCACTTCTCGTGCCCCTATACTGGGTGCGGGTCGTGACACATTTTTAGTGGAGCCCCCATGCAGGTCTGTCGACTAAATTGTTTGGTTACGTTATTGTACTAAGCATGCCTGCAATTAGGAACTTAAGGTAATTAGACAACATTAGGAATGACGCTTAGAACACCTAGAGGAATACTAGGATTGCAACATAGGAAATACATCCCATGCTTGCTATTATAATTAGATTTTCTTGTCTATGATTGTTTTGTTTAAAGAGTCCTTATAAGTCTTTTTATTGTAATTAGATGGTGCTTACTCGTTCATCCCGGTATGTCTCACCTGAGAATGGCACGCTCCCCATCCAGTCAGCTGACCAGTTGACTGATACACCTCCACCTTCACCTACCACATTCCTCCACTCCACAGATCCACAAACCCAGATGCCTCCACCACCTTCTACATCACAGGCCCAGCAGGACCCAATACTTCCACCACCCCCTATCACTATACCTACCCAGGCTTCCGTCACACTCGACGGAAACCAACTGCTCATTCTGATTCAGGGGTTCCTAGCAACCCATCAGGAGCAGACCACCCTACTCCGCCAGAGCATGGAGCATTCTGAGGGACGTACCGTGGTCCCACTACCTGTAGAGCCGCGGCAGAGAGCAGGGACGATCAAGGACTTCATGGGTCTGAATCCCAAGGAGTTCTTAGGGACTGAGGGCATAGTAGTAGCAGATGACTGGTTAGACTCGGTAGAGAGGAAGCTCATTGGAGATAGGATGCCGGATGACCTCCAGGTCGAGGCAGCGGGATTTTTGCTGATAGACTTGGCAGGAGTTTGGTTCCGGAATGAGCCGTTATTCGCGAGAGGGAGAGCCACTTGGGATCAGTTCAAGACCCAGTTCAAGAAGAAATTCTTCTCAACCACTGCTAGAGTAGCCATGGGGCTACGATTCCAGAACATCCAGCAGGGGAACCGTTCTGTCGACGAGTATGCGGCAGAGTTTAGTCGCCTGAGCCGTTTCGCTCCTAGTTTGGTTGCTGACCCTGAGGAGATGATGCGTAGGTTTTGCCGTGGTCTAGTTCCAGACATTGGCATTCTTATAGTGGCGAACGGTATGACTGACTACTACCAGAGCTTAGAGTTAGCCCGGAGTATCGAGGACCGTCTTCTGTCTTGCAAGAGGTCGGCTTCTATACACATTGAGGGACCCTCCAAGCGTCAGGCTTTCCAGCAGAAAGTGCCGACGCTACACCAGCAGACATATCATCCTCCCACACCACATTATTCGACCCCGCCAGTTAGAGCCCCGGGACCCCGGCAGCATCAGTATCGGGGTCAGGACCCGAAGACGATCAGTTGTTCATACTGCAGGAAGCAGGGACACATCAGGGAGCAGTGTAGGAAGAGGCTGAAGGTTTGCTATAACTGTGGGTCTGATACTCACCAGAAGATGGATTGTCCTATTGTACCTCCTTATATGGGGACTACGCCACCTGTAGCTCAGCACCAGAGGGGTGGAGCTTTTGCGATGACGGTCGAGGAGACCAACGCTGCAGGTGACGGGTTAGCAGGTTTGTCTTTTCTGTCCTTCCTTTCCCATCTTGTTGTATGATTCCATTAGTACCTGTCAGGATATGCTTGTGATGTGCTAGATAGTGTAGTTACCCTGTTCGAGACTGTGGAATCACGACCAGTAGGACTATGATTGCATGTTATCTTTTGACTTTGATTGACTGGGGGTTTGACCTAGAAGGAGTACGACTATCTTAATTTCGAGGACGAAATTTTTCTAAGGAGGGTAGACTTGTAAGACCTAGTTTTCTGAAATTAGGGTATTTTTGAAAATTTATTATTTTTATTACTTATTAATGGTGTTTTAGTCATGATATGATTTTTGATGATTTTAGTTAATTTAAAACTATTTTCCAAGTCATGGCTTATGACTTTGTAATTTTACTAGTGTAACCCTAGTGTAAACCCTAGAGATTTCATAACCTAGAAACTAGCCATGATCATGTAAGCCTAGCCATAGGTTTAGAATATCAAATTAGGGCTTTTTAGCCTAAAGGGTATTTTGGTAATTTTCTAGGATTTATTAGGAATTATTTGGATTTATGTGTTTTTATTATTATTTAATTATTTGAGTAGTGTCATGTTAGTCCCTAACCTAGTTTACCCTAACCTAGAGATTAGTCACTAACCTAGGAGGCTAATATTAGATGTTAACCTATGTGTAAATATCTTAGGTTGGAAATATCTAAGATATTACTTTCTTAGATATTTTAGAAACCTAAAATATCTATCCCCTTAGTCAAAGACTTAGGAGCTAAGTTTTGCTAGGTGGATAAACCCTAAATATCTACCCCCTACCCCCCCATGGCAGCCAACCCTACCCCCTTCCATATAAACAAACCCCCCCTTCATTCAAGCTTCTTTCATTACACTTAAAAACTAGTTTTTCCCTCTACCTTCACACCCTCACCATTTAACCATTTCAACACCAAATTAAGCCAAACTTCTTGCATTGGAACCCCCTACTATTGAGGATGCTAAGGGGAGCTAGCTAGCTAGGTTGCATAGCATTTTGGGCACCATCAAGTGAAGAGGACACCCCCCCAAAACCTTATTTTCATTGAATTTTGCACTCATAGGTAAATGTCCCTAAACCATGTTAATATTGTGTTTTCTCTTCATAAATGCATGCATATAGGTATACCCTAACTGTAGGCTAAGTTTGGTAGGATTTAGACTTGGTTTGGTGTCCGTATCGGACACATGTCTGTCTCTTAATTTCAGTGTTTGGTGAAATGCCACTTAGGATTAAACTTTATTATTTTGTAAAACAAATTACACTTCCTTGTAGCCCTAGACATGTAGGACACGAAACAACTTGACTGAGCACATTTCTGTGCTGTGTCCGTGTCCAAAATGGACACGAACTCGCAGCACGAGGCCACGCGTGCATGCCCTGCTACTCGACACTTAGCACGGACACTGTGGGACACGTGGACACGTGAAAATTGACACAGAGGAGGGGGCAACCTTTGACATGCCCCCCTCGAGTTTGAGACATGTTGGTGTCGTGTCGAGAGAGCACGGACACGTGTACTGGTCGTGCACTGTCAGCGCAAACGCGTGCGGGGGCAACTTCGAGCGTGTCGTGTCGCGCAGACACGACACTTGGGTGTCTCGTGATGACACTAATGTGTAGCCCTATGTGTGGCGTACACTAGGACACGAGCACGAGATGCGTCGTGTCCTGTTCGCGAGCACGAGGCGTGTGACAGCGTGCACGACGCTGTCAAAACACGCGTGTATCAGTCGTGTTTTCACGACTGATACGGGGTTCATTTTGTGTCCACGAGTGTCGTGGACACGTGACAGTGTGTCCATCGTGTAGCCCTATATGTGGGCTACACGTGTGTGTGACTACGAGTCATGTCGTGTCTCGTGGTGTGTCCACGAGACGCGTGAACACGTGCACGATGCTGTGCACTGTGTTCGTGTATCAGTGCTTACCAGAGTGAGGTTTTCGTGTGTTTGGACACGTGAAACCGTGTCGTGGTGTCGTGTCAGGCACCTAGGACACTAGTGTATGTATGGGGTGTCAGTTACCAACCAATAGGATCGAGTCTTAGCTCGTTTTAGTGTGTGTAAATCGAATTACCTATTATCGAGTGCACAGTGCACTGTTTCCTGATTTTAGGATATTTTCCAGTTTTGTAAAAACGAATTTCAAAACCAATTTTAATATAATTTATACATTGTATGAGTGTGTCACGACTCGCACCCTCTACAAGGGCACGTGACGCGACAACGTCCAGCCCTCACCGGAAAAACGGCGTGGAACGCTGTGTATTTTCTAGTCTGACAACAGTTTATATATATAACAAAACCTGTCGAGAATATAGTCAACTCCGAACGGAGGACAAGCAATGAATATATATAATGCTCAATCACAACTCTAAGACAAAAAGTAAAGACGGAAAGATAAAGACAACAAGACAATAATATATAACCTGTCAAGTCCAGAAACAAATAATATACAATGTCCGGTCTCTAAATACAGTCCAAATATAATACAGACTCAAAAGTAATACAGTCTCAAAAAGTAACTGGATACTAAGTCCAGTACAAAGACCTACTCTAAACTATACAAGTGGTATGGTCTCGTCAGGCGGAGCTACGCCCTGCGGGACCAAGTCTAGGCCCACTACGTCGTCCGGACCGTAGTAGGTACTGCAATCTCCCTCGTCGAAATCTGTAATATTTTATCAACAGTCCAGTCAGGATGGAACGAGTACATATATCTCATAACAGATCTCAAGATAGAATAAAAGCTATAAGACTGTAAATAGAGCATATACAATGAATCATGGAGTGTACATGTATGTATCATGGCATGGTAAGCTGTAAAGCTAGAGCTAGAACAAGAAGAATAGAACGGGATCATGGCATGTACACAAATCAAGGCAAGCTATATATCCAATGTGTGTGAGTAATAGTTTCAGCTTGTGATCGGCTTGGATACCTGTCGAGAATCGGCCTGACAAGTCATAAGTGCGGTATATGACTCACACTGTTCAAGAATACAAGGGGATATGATCACAGGCATACGCTACTACTCCCCCTACCCCAACTGGTAGAATGGATCCAAACAGGACACGTCACTGTGCGGGATTCTAATGAGAAGGTAGCTAGCCTTCTCTAGAATCAGTGACCATATATCGAGCAAGAGCTACAAGGGTGCTTGCACAATATATCCCAACCTAAGAAGGAGAAAACATCTCTCGTCGGGATCCAAGAATACCAATCCGTGAGAACCATGTGTCGGGAATAAGCATATCAATACTAAGTACATGAATCATAACAGTTATCATAAATTGGGAATAAGTATCAGAGAATGTACTCGCCTGTAAGATGATAAAATACGTCGACTGGATCAACTGCAGTATCTCGAGGACCTATAGAGAACAAGACGTATCAATACTAAGTTTAGGAAGTAAAGTTAAATCAAATTAAATCCTATTCAGTCACTCTAGGTCAAGACATGTCTAGTCGGGTCCATCTTGGTCATGGGAGAACATTAGAAGTCAATCCGGATCAATCTAGGTCAAAAACTGGCTTACCGTTGACTTTTGGTCAACGGGTCAACTCTGGTCAACTCTAGGTCAACTCTAGGTCAACTCTAGGTCAACTCTAGGTCAGCCTTAGGTCACTGGTGACTAATAGTTGACTTTTAGTCAACTGTCCAAGTTGAATGGAATTTGGAACTAATTTGGGTAAAGTGTTGACCTATAGTTGACTTTTAGTCTAAAAAGTCAACCGTGGTCAACCGGGTCCAAGACTAGGTTTAGACGGCTAAATCTGCTTATTACCAACCTATACAATCCATATCCAAGTCCATCTTGGACTTGAAAACTCGAATCTTGGCCGTGGGCCAAATCCCTATTTTACCCTTTTTAAGGGTAAAATTCTACCCTCGGCGATAATCCCGTTAGCCTACCTATGCTAGTTATTATGACCCGATCTCCCTAGGGTAGTAGGGTACTATCCTATAGGTTCGTTATCTACCATAATACCTAAGTAAAGTAGACGTCTAGTCCACCTTACGGCCCGTTGCAGATATCTCGAAGATTTCGAGATACGCACTGACACGGCGCGATACCGGCGCCCTAGAACTCCGATTTCCACTCGGAAGCCTACCCGCAAAACCTAAATCGCGTAACCTAGGCCTACGTCAAGTTTCGTCGCGATCCGACGCTCCGGGCTCAATTTCGCCCTCTAACTCGATTTCTAACAAAAGCTCCTCTTTTTGGCCTCGCACCCAACCTCTTCTTTAACCCTCTATTCTAGTTCTTCTTCTTCTTAACTTCTTCTCCTTATTTTCCTAAATCTAATTCCTCCTCATACTCCTCTTTTCTACTCTCTTCTTCTTGATCTTTTCTAATTTCTCTCATTACCTTTCTCAACTCTATTCTACTTCTCATTCTAATTTCTAAACTCTTTTCTCCCTCTTCCTAACTAACTTTCTTTTCTATTCCTACATATATATATACATATATATCTACCTATATATACATATATACATACGACACTAGGGGGGGTTTATGGTGTGAAAGGGGGTCACAGGGGGGGGAAAGAGGAGCTGCCAGTGGCAGCTCCTGCTGCCCATGCTACTGCTACTGCTTAAGCTGCTGCTGCTGCTTAAGCTGCTGCTGCTAATGCAGGCTGCTGCTGCTGCTGCTTGCTCTGCAGCTGCTGCTGCCAGCTGCTAGTGCAGCTCCTGCAGCTGCTGCTGCTCTTCCTTCTTCTCCTATTCTCCTCCTACTTCACTCCCTCCTCTCCTCTCTTTATATATATATATACCTATATATATCTATCTATCTATATATCTATCTATCTATTTCTATATATATATACATATATCTAATCCTCTAACCTCCCCTCTATATATCTATATATATACACACACACATATACATATTATATATACATACATATATATATACAAATACACATATACCTATATATATATATATATATATATATATATATATATATATATATATATATATATATATATATATATATATATATATATATATATCTATCCACAACCACACACACACAACCACACACACAACCACACCACCACTCTCATCCTCTCCTCCACCACTCTCTACACACACACACACACAAATACATATATACATATATATTCCTATATACATATCTATACATACACATATATATCCATATATATATATATATATATATATATATATATATATATATATATATATATATATATATATATATATATATATATATATATATATATACCATTAACATATAATCTCCCTTAATTAATCACTTAACCAAAACTCTAGAGAAAACCTACAAAATAGGGGCAAAGTGTAGAGAATTGAATTCTCTACACTTAATGTGAAAGTCATGAATGGAAAAAAGGATTTACTAGGGATTTAATGGCATACCTAAAACTTGCTTGGAGGAAGAAGACTTGAGAAAAAGAAAAGAATTTGAGGAAGAAGAAGTTACTTTGTGGAGAAGTAACAAAGGGGGGGGGGGGGACTATGCCATGGCCGGCCACTTCCCATGGGCTATTGGGTTGGGATCCAATAGCCCACAACCCATTAACCCTAGTTTGGGTTTATTTTGAAATCGGGTTGGTTCGGTTCAATTCGGTTTGATTCTAAATACAAATTAAGCCTCTAAAATGACTAATTAAGTCATGGAAATTAGGTTAATAATTTCTAGCCTATTTATGATGGTACATGGGCTAAGCCCAGCTAGTATGTGGGTCCCACTAGGGTCCAGGCTACCCGGGTCTCCAATTTGGGTCCGAATTGGATAAAATCCAAACCAACCCAAATAAATTCCTAAAAATCATATAAAATCAAATAAAATTCCTAAAATATTATAAAACTTGAAAATGACGAAAATATCCCTAATTTGAAAAACTGGGGGTGACAAATCTATCCTCCTTAAAAAAATTTGTCCTCGAAATTGAATGAGAACTAACACAGCAATCATGAACAAAACAAGGAAGAAAAAGAAAGAATTTTACCTCAAGGCTCGAAGAGATATGTGAATCGCTCCCGCATGTCGTCCTCCCTCTCCCAGGTGGACTCACCTGGAGAGTGGTGTCTCCATGCAACTCGAGCCAAGGGAATGACCTGGTTCTGGAGCACCTTCTCTCTTCGGTCCAAGATCTCGACCGACTTCTCTGGGTAACTGAGTGTCGGTCCCACTACGATCTCTGAGTGGTCTAAGACGTGACTGGGATCTGCCACGTACCGTCTCAGCTGCGACACGTGGAACACACTGTGCACTCCCTCTAGTGCAGGCGGTAACTCCAGTCGGTAAGCCACTGCACCGACCCTACCCAGGATACGGAATGGTCCGATATATCGTGGACTAAGCTTCCCGCCGCCACTAAAACGAATCGTGCCACGCGTCGGAGAAATCCGCAGAAAGACAAGATCATCAACCTAAGAACAAAACACAAGACTTAGAGCTTGATCTAAAACAATCACAATCAGACTCAAATACTAGAAAAATCTAAATTATACCTCAAACTCCAATGGCCTCCGGTGGCTATCGGCCCAATGCCGCTGCCTATCCTGCGCCACCCGAAGTCTATCTCTGATAACCCTGACCTTCTCTGCAGCATCTACCACCATCTCAGGGCCAAGCAAAACCCTCTCGCCGACATCATCCCAAGATAAAGGAGTACGGCACCTCCGTCCGTATAGAGCCTCGAAAGGTGACATCTCTATACTGGCTTGGTAGCTGTTGTTGTAAGCAAACTCTACCAAGTGAAGGTGGTCCTCCCAAGATCCCCCGAAGTCCAAGACACAGGTACGCAGCATATCCTCGAGGGTCTGAATCGTCCTTTCCGACTGCCCGTCTGTCTGGGGGTGATATGCTGTACTGAACTTGAGCGATGTGCCCAAGCTAAGCTGCAAACTCCGCCAGAAGTGGGAAGTGAATCGGCTGTCCCGATCCGAGACAATACTCACTGGCACCCCGTGTAATCGGACTATCTGTCGCACGTACATCTCGGCCAACCTCTCCGTCGACAAACCCACTTTGAAAGGCAAAAAGTGGGCCGATTTGGTCAATCGATCAACAATGACCCAAATCGCATCCTTCCCTCCTGGAGAGCACGGAAGCCCAGATACAAAGTCCATAGTGATATGCTCCCACTTTCACTCAGGAATGAGGAGTGGCTGGAGCAATCCACCGGGTCTCTGCCTCCCGGCCTTCACCTGCTGGCACACTAAACATCTCGACACGAACTGAGCCACCTCACGTTTCATGTCATACCACCAAACATGCTGTCTCAAATCTCTATACATCTTGTTGGCTCCGGGATGCATAGAGTACTGAGAACGGTGCGCCTCCTGAAGAACCTCCTCCCGAAGTCCTCCGTTCGGCACGCACAATCTGGTACCATGCCTCAACGACCCATCCCCTGCTAAAGAGAACTCATCCAACATCCTATCTGGACCTGCTCCCTGATGACCCTCAGAGCCTCATCCTCAACTGAGCTGCCCTGACTCTGTCTATCAGCTCTGACTGCACCTGTACCCCAACTCTCGCCTCGAACCCAGGAACTATCACCTCTATGCCCAAGCTCTCCAGATCTGCCAGAAGGTGACGATCCATCGTCAACACATAGCCACGGGATACCTACTCAAAGCATCCGCGACCCGTTGGCCTCCCCGATGGTACTGCAAGGATATATCAAAATCCTTCATCAGCTCTAACCATCGCCTCTGCCTTCCTATTCCTCCTTCGGGTAAACACGTACTTCAAGCTCTTGTGGATCTGTATAGATCTCAACTCGCTCTCCGTACAGATAGTGTTTCCACAGCTTCAAAGCAAGATACCGCGCCTGCCAGCTCCAGATCGTGGGTAGGGTAATTCCTCTCATGAGGACGTAACT